>NNCF01129037.1:324343-415727 GCA_002313205.1 Laupala kohalensis
GTTTCATAAATATAAATGCAGGGAAGTGTTAAGATATTTAATTCCTTGAATAAAGGTTTACAAGAGTTTCGGGGGTGAGATTTACAAATTATCCGAACTATCCTCTTCTGAATTCTGATTAATTCTTAGTGATCGGTACAGGCAGACAACTACGTGGCCAGTACGTACTAACAGCACGAGGTTATAAACGTCCGTGCCGTATTTTGTTAGTAGAAGTTGGAAATGTTTTACCGGCATTTAATAGAGTAATATTAACTAATCGCCCCAAAAAAACAGGAATAGTTTCTCAGAAATAACTCTTAGTATACGCAAAAATCACAATCACAATGATTCAGTCGCAGCTTCCGCGACACTAAAGTAAATACGACGTTCCTGAAATATATTGCCCGGTAATCTTCATTCTCACGCATGATACTCGCAAACCACTGTTACCCTAGTTGTGAGAAGTAGCATTAGCCGGCACTACCGGATGGTCGGTACTGACGGACTTTCCCCTATTACCAGACACTCTCAGGACTACTATATAGAGACAGTTTAGAAAAATTATCTCTTTTCTAAAAATATAAATTGGCTGGGCAGTTACGTCCTAATTGACAAACTAATACACAAATATTATTAATAACAATATCAATTTATGTCAATTTCACTTCAAATGTTTCAAATCTTAGATTCTGAGTAAATAACCTTTTTGAGACGAGTGTTAAAAAGTACAAATTATTGACAATTTGTGAAATAAAATGTTGAATGTATGAAGTAAAGCAATACAATTATTTAATTCACCAAAACCTAATTCAATTTTGACCAAATAAGTAAATACTTATGTACTCCCGGGAATTTATTAAATTTGGAAATATACCCAGAGATTTATCTTCCCGGGAAATATACATCACCGTCTACGTCTTTTGTACGGTAGTGATTTATTTTTTTATTAATTAATTAAACTTGTGAAAGGATTTTTCAGACACTTCGATCAACATACTTTCATTTAAATGCGTAAAACAGTACCTACAGATCGTAAGGAAGAGAAGACTTTGTATTATAAACAAAGAAGTTACATAACATAAAATTCAAATTAAGTAATTCAAATAATTGAATTCTAATTGTGTCTCCGTTGCAACAATAATCCGTTTTAAACTTCTTTATTATTATTATCATAATATTTTATATCTTCATTTTATTATATTATTTTTTTCATCTTTTGTCTCTGTTATAATAATCATAATTATGTTTAATATTAATTTTATTAGAGAAATTGTAGAATGGTTGTAGAACCACTGTCGACGTCAATGTCGTCGAAAACGGTTTCAGTCGAGGGAAATAATTTGGTTGAAACTATGACAACTTTCAACTACATTCATTTATGAAGTCAATCAAGAAAGCAAGTCTCGATTTACTTTATCGATAGGTTCATATCTTCCTTTAATTCGCAGTTTTTATCATACAATGGCGAAGATCCTCCCATAATCATAGAAGTTCTTTCAAGCATACTATAAGTACACGAAGAAAGCAGACAATACGGACAGGAAGAATAAAAGAAAAAGAAAAATCTTATAAGAGTGAATACAACTCATTTCCTGTACGAATTTGCACTCGACATCTTTGTGTACACACACACATATCATATGCCCACTGGTTGAGCTGCAGCCGCCCATAACTGTTAGCATTTCTTTGCTTGCTTCGGTTTACCTTCCGCCTAGTAGCTAACTCGTCCCTTCACGATATTAGTATTTCAGAGATGCGCGCCAGCACGACCAAGCCTGTTTATTCTGTGAGAAGCCAACAAAGCAGAAGCGGCGGCGATGCTGGCGACGGAGGCGCAGGGAGACTGGCTGTGACAACCTCCCTGACTTCTGCTTACCCCTGCCGGCTGCATGTCGTTAGTAATAAATGGGGAAATTTCTGTTCACTCGAGTCACAGCAGAAGTTCGTATGGCTCGACGTCGACAACGAAGATCACTACGGAGTAGCGGTGATACACAAGAGCTCTAGAGGCCGATGTCGAAGCGGTGCGCCTCTCCTTAAGAAATCCTGTTGAATAGAAACAACACAAGTCGCCTGGAACACCTTGCGTAGAAGTCGCGGCTTGGCCTTTCCACCACCGGCAACACACAGAGTCAACGCCACTAAATAAACATGCCAGTATCTCTATAAAAGGTAATATCATGTGCGTCTAGTCTCTTTGAATTACGTGGACGTGGCACCGGAACAGCACCAAGAAACTCCATAGCAACGTCGCCAGTGATTTTGGAGTCCACCGTCTGGAAACAATTTCAAGTTGGAAAAGGCAGTCGTCCACTGACTACTCTACAAAACAGTGTCATTCTTTCGCATTCTTCATACTGTTGTCATATTGGAATAATTCCTGCAGATATGGCAGCCCTCTTTGAAACTATGAGCAAATGAAATAAGTTATTTTGGGTACTGAACACATTCACAATGGTAGGTGTATTCGCAAAATATATTCCTTGTTTATTTGGCTTGAAAAATTAGGGTTGGGAAAAGAAAATGACAGAAAAGCGGAATAAGCCGACCCCAAACTACGTAGGGTAGTCTAACGAAAAATTAGTTGATGTTTTTCTCATAACTGTAGGCTGCTCACACTTGCGCGCCATTCACGGTGACGTGAAGACGCGCGGATGAATTCTCAAGCCACGGAAAAAAAGTAGTTCGCGAGTAGGATAAAAGGGACGCGTTCGCTGGACTTGGGGGCTTTTTGGAGGAGGGTGGCAGCTTATATTTTGGTGGCGGATGCGGTGTGGAACTTTTTGATGGGACGGCGACAGAGGTCGGCTCCTTTTTGGTCAAGGATGCGGAGAGTGACAGCTTCTTTTGGTGACGGATGTATTTCTCCAAGCGTTTGGTGGTAAATTGACGCTCCCAAAATTTCTCCGCTCTCACCTCTGATGCTAAACCGTACATCCCTGTGAGTCGAACCCGCACCGTCGACTTTGCACCACTACCGCTGACACCGACACTGACTCTGGTGTGTGCCTACTCTGATGGGCCGAAGATTGTTATGCGTATGATGGTGTGTGTAGTGCTGTGAAGTACGGTTAAGTGTATTTTGTCATGAAGATTTTGGAAAGAAAGAGCCATGAAAGGTAGTCTCCTTGGCTTACTTGTGCTAAGGTAACTTAAGCTATCACAAGCACATTTGATAGCAGTAGTTAAGTTTTTATTGCTAAATGATCAAAAGGATAGTTGATAAACAAAGTTGGAAGTTCAATGCTAAAAGAAATTGTTCACGCTTTTGAGTTAAACTGAAGTACTTCTTCTTCTCCATTAAAAAGAATATTAAATAGCTATCAAATCGCTTTATAAACTGTATCTGATGCATCCAGGACAAAAATTACTGAACAACAATGTGGTAAGTGAGTGTATTTATTTATTAGTGCATTATAGTATTACCTTTTGATTTGTGTATTGTCAATTTTTTGTGGATGGCGAAACCTTTCCCGTTTCCCTGGCGCCCTACCTTCACATCTGTGTCCGAGGACAGAAACCGAGAAATTTACGGTTACAGTAAGGTGGGACAAAGAGCCTCTGGGAATCCTACTGAGAAGACTTGGCGTAAATGGAATGAAACACACATATAATATAATGTGTTTCGTAATCTCATTAGAAAGATATAAATAAATGTAGATATAAATAAATGTAAATATAAAAAAATAAAGGCATCTTTAGAAGTACATTGCCACATAATTTAATTTCAGACAACTTAAAAATTGAAAGTAGAGGAATTTTTGACATTGCTTTTCTAAACTCACTAAATCTCAACCAGTCGATCACTGTTTTTCTCTTCATTAACCTAAGTTTACCCAGTGCAAAAGGTGTCACATAGAACCAGTTAATTCAATATTAAAACAATTTCACAAACATTCCAATCATATCTCATTGAACAATGCATCTATAAAATTGATTAAAGAAATTATAGTGTATGAAAGTTAAATGAACACGCGCAAAAGTGTTACCTGAAAAAATCGTTTCCAAGTCAAACTTGATTCAAATTGTTTAAGGAATTCTAAAATATCCATACAACTATAACAATGATATAAGTCTTAAATACGAACTTTATATTGAAAACACATGGTCCCAGTTAATTTACAGAACATTTACGTAATTAATACATCCTTCACTCATATCTAAACCTGTTTTTGTCATGGTGTGAGCAATCTTAATTATTTTATTCGTACTTTAATTATAATGATTTTCTTGGATATTATTTCAAGACGTTTTATGATATCTTAGTCTTATAAATAGCGTAATACTTGTTACGTAAATATTATTTTATTGTGTCACACGATCATGCTATTTCACATATGGAGTGGGTTCACCGTTCCTCTATCAGTATTTTATCATTCATTTTAGTTTTCTGAAGCTCTATCCTCCCTCTGCTTGGTACATGTACATTGCTAAATAGTTCCCAAGTCTCTTGAGATATTGAATAAATGAGGTAGAGTAGTTGAGAGATATAATTTTCCCACGTCTATACAAAACTTTCAAGTGTAATACCTCTTATATAGATGTCATGCATATTAATTGAGCTTTATGTACAGAAAATCAAATAAACATTTTAAGCCATTTATGAGGAATTTCCAAAATGTAATATGATCTTTACATTAAAGGTAAAACAAATTCAAAGCATGTGTTAACAGATAATACGCTAAATACGAAATATGAATGAAATTGACCCATCCGTTCAGCCTGATATGGTGTTTACAGGCGGCATACTAAAAAACACTTTTTGGAAAAAAGGGTACCAATAACGGATATTTCCGTCAAAATCTCGCGATCGATTTTTGTTGTCTACAATACTTTAACGTACATGAGAAAGTAAAAACTGACGTAGACAGACGTCTAGAAATTCCACAGATATCTCCTTTTTCCATTATTTGACAGAAAGATCACTTTCTCCTGCAGACCAATGAGATGTTCTCCCTTAACTTTGTAGTATTATTCTGTGCCTTTCTCGAACATGACGCAGAAGTACGCCAACGACTGAACGACGTCATTACACACTCAAACTATGAATATGTCCATATGTACGGGAGTATACATCACCAACACCTGATATAATGTCTACCTGATATAATTCGAAGTTCTAATCGCAATTAAACTGGAAATGGTTACATCCCCGGTAGAACACATTGTACTCTTGTTTTACATACACTACAATGTATCAAGATACCAGAAGCGGGAATTCGTCTACATGCACCCACCGATGATCTCTACAGATTCTCCTTAATCTCTATATTTCAGGGAAGTTCCGTCCTTCCCGGAAGGTGCAGAATATAATTTTATCTATTCGTTTGGTCAAACCATCTACCTCAAAGATAAGTCCTAAGAGAAGTTGATACACAAGGACAGCCGGATGGACTGACTTTTAAAATGGTGTTAATGATGCGCCATTCCACGTCAATCCGACACGTTGATCTTATCACCCATCAGATTCTGATAAAATATGATGGGGAGGGGAACTTTAATATCAAATTAGAAGAATGCCGATTTTTTGTAAATTATACTACCGTTTTTTTTTCGGTCGAATGCTGGAACATTAACAAAATATTCGAATGAGAAACAAATAAAAGTGAGTTAAAATAATGTTGTAACTTACTCAATGGATGTACCCCTAAAAGAGATGAGGTCTCTCCATGTTTGAATACGAAGTCGCGAGGTTGGGTCCACTGAGTTTCAAGAGGGACGAGAATTAAAGATCAAGAAAGTTCAACTTTTGACGGAAAATTTTTTCGGTGGAGTTGTCTATACTTCCCTTCATTACAACGGAATGTAAAGAGAGGCAGCATTTTCCACGGTTCAGGTATTGAAATACTTCGAGTGATTTTTTACCTTTCTCCATCGTTTAAAGATTTTACACTTAAAATAAAATCATTCGATCACAATATTTTGACAAAAATTTAACGGTGCCAGACCAAAAATTTAAAATTTTTGTGAACAGTTAACACAAATTGAGTGGGTTTCCTTCCTTGAATGTACGTTCATCAGTTGTTGATCTTCTCTTTCCATTTCAGTCAAATCTAATATTTGAAATCTAATAGGTCCAACATAATAGTCAATTGACCATGAAATACAAACTAAATAACTGGGAATAGAATAGGCACTGTAAGACCGAGAAAAATGGCATTCACTCTTATGGAAGAGGAATTTAATCTGTGTCGCATTCATCGATTTAACTGTTTCACTCAAATCCTTCAAGTAGAAATTTAGTTCTCGTATTTTGGAGTGCTCGAACGATTCCTGATTAGATCACTCGCTCTTCGATAGTTTGCTTACACCGAGGGTATTCATATATTTCTGTTTTCTATTACGTGTGACGCTAAATTGCTTAAAAATGCATTTGTGGCTAATATCAGAAACGTATTAGACACGACAATGCTTATTTAATTTACCGATATTGATGAAAGGTCATAGGCAGGGTTAAGAAAAGTTTACTTAGTAGTAAAGATAAAACTTTGAGACAGAATATAAGCAGTTCGAAGAAACCCATGGGATGAAAATAACGGATTCTCCAATAATACGCTAATATCGCACATCGCGTAAATGGAAAATGATTACTGTACGCTAATTGCAGTGGCTCAGAAATTTTCCGAAGTATTCTTGTTTCCGAAGACTTATTAAAACGATGTAGTTCGTAATAAAAGTTTCAGACACGTCCTTCCATGCAATAAATATGTTTCAGGGGTAAACAATTAAGAGACCCCACTCGCATTATAAACCAATTAAAAGTCATCCTCATCAAAAACGTATTCTCAAAATGACACGTATTCCTTCATATCCACATTATTTTCGCGTAGATAAGGTGTCCTAAGTATTCCTGTAAGAAGGAGAGAACTCCTTTCAAATGTAGAGGAAAAATACTGTAAAGTTACTGGAAGCATCGTGAGCGATTCAGAAGATCCTCTCAAAACGTAGAGGGAGAAGGGTCAGGCGGTGTAATTGTAAACCAGCGGTGAATGTGAACTAGCGATCTAGGCGTCAGAGAAACTAAAAGATTAAAACTATAAGTCTGTGACACTGGATGAAATATAACGATTCTGTCCTTTTGAACTCAACACATGTTGGAATACAACCGTTCGAAAATTGAGATGTCCAGAATATTTATATTCGAAGTTACTGCACTGCGTTTATTGCACTACAATGGGAAACCTATAAATTTATTTTAATTTTATTATTTATTATTTTCAGTAATGTATTAAGGTATTGTCAGAAAATCATAGGTATTATCTACTAAAAATTTTGTAGCCTACATGTTAACATTCACTCCACGTTTCTCTAGGGTCTGGGTAATTATCAACATAGTTATTTGCTACCGAGGTCATGGAGCAAGTTAACCTACCGGTCCAAAGCCGTAGAAAAATAACCTTATTCTTCGTATATCCTTCCGCGAGTGCTGCTACCTCCATCATCGCCTCCATCCTCACACTTACAACATATTTTCTTAAAACTAAATCGCCGGATCTAACAAACCTAACATCGCCACCTGTGACCGAACTATTGTTTATAATTGTTCATGGCTCGCGACTAACATACCCTAACATACTAACATAAATAGAAAATAGTGCGGAACAGTATTTCTTTATAACTACTGTAAATATGAAGAGCGAAGAATACGGCTTACATTTTCGGAACCAGAATAATATTTGTAGTATTATGACATTAATTATTTTTTCGAACCATTGTTGGACCAACTCCTTAACTTTGACCGAGGTCATATTGAATGAAAATGGGAGAGTGGGTCGGGATTCGATACCGGTACAACTTTACACGTTGGTGCTTTTTCTCTACGCTAACCCGTTCACCGCCCTATTTCGTCTAACATTGTCATTTAATATAACTTCAATAATCGTTTACCTCGCTGTGTGGTTAACCATAATTAAAGGGATTTATGTATGAATAGTTATTTGTTACTAGTCTCCCGACGTTTTGTCGAACGATGGATGTGCTTTTGAACTAACTTGCATTTAATTACATTTAATAGGTTTCAATTATATTTCATCCATTTTTCCACAGCTTTTTCGGTAGTTAGATGGGATTTGCTTATTAGTGGTTATACTTCCCTCTGTGCTTCAAGATGATTGATGTCCGAACAAAGAAATGTGGATTGAGAAGCAAAGGCAGAAGATTCCGACGGATATTTTGAAAATATGGAAGACAATTCTCAAGAAAAGTAACATACTTAGAACCAACCATGAGAGACGTTGTACTGGCTATGTTCTCACTCATGGACATAAAGGGAAAAAGTGTAAAACAATTCGTCTCAAGTGTTTGAGTTGTGGGAGATGAATTGGGAGACACTGAACCGAATTCATAAAGCAGTTGCCTTTGAAAAAATCAGTTACTGAAAAAGAAAGTAAAAACTATGGTGGAATTATTCAAGGTGTTGCGTTGCGTATCTGAGTTGAGAGGGAAAAGTATTGGCCAATCATTTCTCAGTCAAAATTGGCTTCAGTAATCAAAGATAATCAAGTTTCATAAAAAAAGAATTTAAACTTAGTAATAATATATTATGAAATAAAATATTTATACGAGTTTATATTCAACGACTTTATTGTGGATTTAATAATAAAGTTTATTTACTCCATTCCATGGGAAATGGAGTTAATACGTAGGATCCGCGATAAACCTATTAATATTTTATATTTATAAACAAGTATCGGGACTTATTTTATGAAGATCACTTGACAACTAATTCACTTACACTTTACGAAAGTGTTCGTCTTTGGAAAGTCAAGTACTTGATGTTGTTAGTGTTGTGCGCACTACCGGTTTGATTACGGTAGTTCGTCACAAAACAAGACGGCATTATTAAACTACTCGCTCCACAGTTTAAATTTTTGATGAGTCACTCCACGAGAAATGTAATTTAAATAGCGTGTGCTCCAAGCTGGTATCATGTAGTGTTTTTGATTGATGTCGGATTGGCTTGCACTGCGCATCCTCGAGAGCGGGACACCTTAGAGTACGATTATATTGGAGATATATGGGCAAGGAGAAGTGTAAAGCGCAAAAGCGAGCAGCTCTACTCCGTTTATAAAGGAGGAGTCATTGACACGTCGGCGCATGCGCAGATGCTCAAAGCCTCTCAACCTGCGTTCAGCTAATCGTTCAATATAATCTCACCAAATTTACTTGTTGAATTAATTTCCATAGTCCATAATTGTGGTTTTAATCCTTTTTGTCCCACAAGGCGACTCTTTGGTGGACGCACCTTTATCAATTGCTCTAAATTCATCACAGAACAATGCGACCCTAGCTTCGATAAGAGCGCAGAAAACGTACCCAAAGGTTTTCGTTGCTTTTATCGTTGGTCGCAATGCAAACATAAACGTTTTCATATGCCATCACGTGAAGGTTAACGTCGCGTAACTCTTTTCTTTCCTCTCATGTTCTGACAACTACAATGACATTCGGGCCTTACTTTACGTGAAGAGAGAATTCGCTGTTTACAATTACTCCCCACCTTGCTCAGGGGTAATTGTAAAAATGCGTGGTAATTGTAAACAGACGAATTAGTATATAAATTTCTCAGTTGGAATATTCTTTATAAAGAAGAGGAGTAACCAGTTACACTAGTGTGGTTAAAATAATTTTTTTTATCGAATTAAGACATTGAAATTGAAGTGTAAAAGAGAAACATTCAAATCGTGTTCAAAATTATCCTGTCTGACCACACAGATAAAACTTTTAGAGACGTATCAGCATTGAGCCACTAGGAGCAACCTACACCATTCCCCTTTTTCTCCTGCGCGCTTCCTTCTGATACGCGAGTTTAACAACAATCATGCAGACCTATTCCCCAGCCTTTCTGGTGCTAAAGCAATGCCGTGAGGAGCAGCTGTAACTGCCCAGGTAGCCCGCAGACCCAATGCCACGTTATACCCCACGTTGGCTGCAGCATCTCCTCCAAGACCAATGTCGGCTTCATTCGCCGACATTGTCTAAGGGACACCCCTTCTTTGGTCTCCATCCTCTGCCTCTACTTCGACACCACTGACTTCTTCTTCTTCCTTTTCTGATGGATCAAACCTGAGGGCATTCAAACTTTGACTGAACTTGTTCCTTCTTCAGCGTCTCAATCTGCATGCCATTCTTAACGCAATTAAACAAATCCTACCAATTCTCTCTGACTCTGGCCCGTTCCTCTCCAAGACACTTACCGTCTTTGCAAGTTCTGCCCCCCCTCTTCTAAGCGGCTCCCTTATCCTCTCTCGAAGAATTTCCATTCTCGCAATATTTTTCGACACCTCTTTCGCCTTTGACACTACCCTCACGACCTACTCTCTCACAAAACCAGTTCCCTAGTTCCTCTTGCCTTTCACCACCTCCTGCGAAGCTACTTATCCTGGCGAATGTTTCAGGTTCGCTATAACCGCACTCTTTCCACCATCCGCCCCATATGTGCTGGTGTTCCCCAGAGTAGTGTCTGGGCACCCACTCTCCTCACTCGCTTTTTTATCGATCTTCTTGACCTTCCGCATGTTCCCGAACTCCTTTACGTAGATAACATCGCGTATGCGAAACGTGCCTTCAATCTTCCTCTTGCTCTCTCTAATCTTCAACCTGCCACTTCTCGCCTGGAAACTTGGAGTTCTTCCAGTGGGTTCATCTTGGAGGGCTCATCCTCCAAGTGCCAGGTCATCATCTTCCCCTTTCGCTGTGTGACCGGCAAGTCCTTCCAAAACCCCTCGTCACTCAAGATCAAGAGCACCACTGTGGCCTAGTTCACAAGTGTCAAGTACCTTGGGATCACGACGGACAGGAAATGTCTCTGGGAGAAATAAAATCTCCCCTTTCCAAAATGAATAGCACGCTTTACTCTGTATCCAAATTGGAACCCATCACAAATTTCTTTTTCATTGCGCCCGGAAATATTTGTGGTTAGAGTTCCACGATCCCTCCTCCGACATTTTTCAAAAATATTCTCGCCGTCTTGCACGCAGTCAATCCAGCTGCACATAGTAAATACCCGTCCGATATCCTTAAACTCCCTACTCCAACTTTCTACCCGTGAATATTCACCCACACACAAATTCTTAAATCTTCACTCTAATTACTTTTTTCTCAAATTCAACTCTTTCTCAACTTCTCTTCATTCAACCCATCCATATTTCTATCCTTCTAATCTCCTAATGGCACGTAAGTCGGCGGTTTCCGGTGGACATGGAGCTCACACTCTTTGTTGTAGGAGGCATTGGGAACAAATCAGCCGTGTGACCATCCACGATGAGCAGCATCTTGGTGGTGTGGACACCTGCTACAACATCACTACGTCTATTTCCTGTAACTTTTTCCCTCTAAAATCTGCCGTCCCGCCACAGCGGTATTTGGAGTGTGCCAGAGCATTGTCATTTCAACCACTATATCTAAAACGTAATATTAACAATGATTAACCATTCTGAATTTTGCAATATGCAATTTCATCACGTTAAATTAAATCCATTTAAAAAAATTCTGAGACTCGCCAAATCGTCAATTTTTAACATCCTCGTAAACTAATGTAGTATAAACACATATTTCAAAGAAATCTAACATATGTTTAAACTTGTGAAAGTATTTAGTATGTCTGAATATTTCATTATTTTGCAGTAATTTCGATTCAATTCATATCTAGTCCTTCGCAATTCCTAGTATGGCGTTAACAACGTAAACCATGTAATTCCATACATTCGTTTAACCCGATGAGAACCATACTATATTTATATGCTTATATATAACATATTATATTTAATTTGCTGATTAATTCAAAGAAACATGTAGTGTTTACAGTAAAACATACGACTAAATGGAACATTTCGTAGTTTAATATGTGACTGATGACTGGATGGTATGAAGCAAGGTTTTTGTAGCAAAAGTGCAACACGGTTTAGAAGAGGTCACTTACGCGATATTGAAATCATTTCTCTTTATCAATGTTTCGTTGAATGAAAGTGGAAGACGAAAGCAGGGTTCGAGCCCATGTAGATTTACGCTATCCCACGTGTCATAGCGAACACATGTGCTATCCCGCTTACTTTTCTATCCCATCTACCACAGTTATTCGACTTGCGATAAACTTCTCATATGAGACACTTCCCTCGTTTTTTTGGATGTAAGCGCTGCAGACACCCGATTCAGAAAACATCCCTATTTTATGTAAAATACCGAAATTTTCGATGTTTGTTTGGTGAGGACTACACTAAAGTTTGTGAAGGTCTTCATACATCAACGTGATTGCATACCTACTAGTATATGTCCAACGCTCTGATGTATTAAAAATTATTGAAATTTGAGTTTTATTTATTAAAACGTTCAACTATTATTTAATTTACGGTTTTAAAAATGTTTCGTATAATGTTTATGTTCAAATTTACGAGTTTAAGTAATATATGGTGACTAATTTAGAGGTGTCTTACATGAAACCCAGGCTGACCGGTCCCACCTAGGTTCGCTACTGTCTATAAGTTGAAAAGCTTTCTGCTTCGAGAATGCTCAGTCTCATTTTGATGTATATAAAGGATTCCTTAGACTATCGTACTCAAAGGGTAAAAATATTTTGGATGTAATGTAAATATCTTTACCCTTTGAAAACGATAATGTAGTATTATTCAACTGATATTGAGCTTGGCGTTTGTAAACAGTATATATTTGCAAATACATAGTAAGTTACACTTATTCGCCCACGACTGCGTGACATATAGAAAAAATGCAGGAACAAACGAAGTAGTTATCTTACCATATTATTTAAACTCTACAAGCAATGGGACAGAAGCAATTAAAAAGAAAATAAATCCGGGAAATGTAACGCTATGAGCTCTAGAAAATGTGTTTATGGAGAACCATTGACATATGCAATACAATCCTGCGTTATATCACAAAAATTCTCATGTAAATATTTAGCAGAAATTTTGAGACAATTTAAGATAGTCTTATCACATCACTTAAATTGCGCGGAAAGCCTGAAAACCTCCAGTTTGTGATGAGCACCGTTAACAAAGGAAACGCGAAACATGAAAACTCGCCTGTACTTTCCTAGTTAGACTCATTGTGGAATAAGCGACCGCTCGTCGGAATCCCTTTCACGACGAACGAACACACAACATATAAGGAGTACAGAAAAAACACTTCAATTCATCAATTGTAATTCGAACTTAGAAAATTTCTCCTTATCTCAAAGCATGACATAATACTTTTCAGTAAATTATTTTACTGAACGTTCTATCCAAATCTGGAACACATTACAAACTTAAATTAGATCTCTATATTCATTTTCTTCATATGAGCGGCATCTATCCACCATGTAACAACTTAATCCCCTTTACACACTTACGAATTCACATGATTCCTCTTCCCACTTTTATCTCCACACCATCTTCCCTATCTCATTAACGTCTTGCATCTTTCTTTTCTCCAACCACCTTCCCTTATTCTTCTTACCCCCATTTCATGATTAAGTGTACTATGATTTGTGTATTTACGTCTACAAATTAAAATATAAAATGCACTGTAATATCATCCCATTGTATAGAAAATGATCACTTAATGGTTTGGAATGACACTAAAATATTAGAACGAATTATTACAAACGTATAACAGAAATGATTTTTATAAATACACCAATGGAGGTTTAAATTTGCGTAGACAGGAAAAATTATGGAGTATTCACAACACAATTTAATAACTTACGTCTATGAATTGCTTTTTTGTAAACATACTGTTTTACAATATTCTCATGTTATGTTAAATAATGTATACTGATTAATAAAGACTTAGTCCAACTATATTCCGTCGAGATAAAAAATTAAGGTTTCTCGCAGTATTCAGGCATTAGCTTTATGCGTAACGTCTACTGCAGGAATGACAGCTGGTCACAGCTGCCCGTCGCGGGCATGCGAAGAGCTACTACTATTAGCCACCTCGGTCAGGAGGGAATGACTGTACGTGCAGTGGTGGGGGACAGCCAACTCATCTCTCCTATAGCAATAACAGCCATGCAGATTGTTTCGTATTCGATTGTGACAGAGAAACGGAAAATTATCTCGAGCAAGTTACCCTCGCAAGGTATACATCAAAGATATTCGTTAAATGATAATTGAATATATTGGATTGAATATACACTAAAATAAAAGAAGTTGATACTCATAAATCAAAGATATACCACCGCCTGTTCTCAGAGGTTGGGCATCAATTGCGCAGAGCCAATCCAGGTAGTCACCAGAGGGTTCCTCAATTGCGCAGAAAACCGACCCTCCTTGAGATCGGGAATCATAGAATCGGGTATTTCATGTAGACAATATGCCTTGATATATTTTACCAATCCGGAAAAATAAACAAATCGTTTTTCTCGCGGTTCCATACGATTAATTTCTAAAGCTTATAATTTAATTTTATAAATATTTACTAACATTTACCAACGTTGGGCATTTCACTGTTTTACGCATTGTCAGCACCTTAAAATCTTTGGAACTCTGAAAGTGCATATAAATTATATGTATATCAGTATCTTCGACAAGAAATGAAAAACTAAAAAGAAAGGATTAAATTGATTATTCATTTCATTCTTGTAGGCAATCACATTAGGTAATTTCTATTCTCCATTAATGTATGGAGCACCAGTCAAATGCGCAAAAGCTTTAATTCAAAACAAATCATTAGTTTTAAAAGAGTTACGGCGCCCTGGCACAACTGTCCGCCTTCCCAGGAGCTAGGGTTCATTTGCAAATTTCCCCAAAAATACTGAATTAATGTTTTTATTGTAATATGGTACGATAGTATTCACTTTGCACTGCTACAGACCATGGCAATGGCGTAAGGGTGGATGATAACAGACTCTGTCCTTCTTTTGACTACAAGCCTCGGTCTCTGCGCAATCGAGGAAACTTTTCTAGGGCTGCGCAGTTGAGGCACTTTCCTGCGCAATGTTGATGCGCGACCGTTCTGACAGCCTCCTAATGATAGGGATGACAAGGATGATGTGCGAGTGAGGTGAATGATGTTGATAATGTTGTGGTGGAATGAAAAGCAGGGGAAACGGAAATACCCCGAGAAAACCTGCCGCGAACCCACTGTGTCTTTTTACTTGGATCAACGAGATTTTGAACCATCGTCACCACTGGTAGAAAGGTGAGTGCGCTACACACTACGTCACGAGTTGCCAAATAAGAGTAAAGCACTGACCACCACTGGTCTACGGTCAGGGGAAAATGGCGGGTTTTAGAAGCCGAGACGGGCAGCACAGTGAACAGCACACCTTCGGTCAGAGCAGGAGTCCTCCACGAGTAAATACTCGAAAATCAGGAGTTAAAATTTGCTTTATGTATTCTCTGAAACATACTTTCTCAATTTGGGATATTATTTCCAGATAACATTTCTGTGATAGTACGCTATGGCAAAGGAAAATTAACGATTAACATATTCATTAACTTTTTTATTTTAATATTTTCCTATTTCTGCCCGAGAATTGTTGCAAATTCGGATTAGTCGTAACGGAGGTCTCCTTGAATGATTAAAATAGTTTTCAGATCTCCACGAGCTTTTGGAAGCGAGAACTCTAATTTTCTTGGCCTATGTGAAGATTATTGCGATTTTAACTCCCGTCATTTCGCAACAACAAACAGCAGTTCAATTTACAATATACTGTATAACAAAAATGAGTTTTTGGTGTCATAGCTGATGGCTGTGCAAGAGTGCGCGCCTTCTTCTATGATGCATAGACGCGCGGACGAATTCCGAAGCCTTGGCAAAAAGTAGTTCACGTAGGATAAAAGGGACGTGTTTGCTGGGCTTCGGAGCTTTTAGTGGGATGGTACGGTTGGAGGGGGAACGATGGTAGAAGAAAGAGTTTTCCTAGGAATTCACGGCTTACGGAGGACGGCATCTCTTTTGGTCACGGATGCGGAGTGATCGTTTCTTTGGTTGATGGATGCGTTTCGCCATGTGTTGGGTGGTAATTAGACGCTTCACAACATTAATCGCGCTCGCTGCTGATGCTGTACCGTGCAGCCCTGAGCGTCGGTCCTGCGCTGTCGGTCTTGTACCTCTTTCGTTGACATCGATTCTGAGGTATGCGAGAGTGTAGTGCCGTGACGCAAGGCAAAAATGTTTTTTACACAATGCACAACCTTTATGGAAATTGTTTGCAGAAACTGAGAAGTAGTCAATACCATTAACACCTATTACTCTCCTCCTCAAGTGGAATTCTGTTTGCCATTAAGAAGAATGAAAATGAAGTATGTCGTGTGTTTGGATCTTATTGGAACCCATTGTTTATATTTTTTTAGTTGAATGAAGTTTGTTAAAATATAGTTCTGCATTAAATTTGTAAACTTTTCGGCAATTATGAGGATTGAGTAGGGTTACAACAGAGTATCAAATTAGAATAAATTTCTTATATGTTGTTAAAGTTGTTTGTATTTGTTAAAAACATTTGTACTATTACTAGTTTTATTGGGAAGACTCTAACATGAAATATTGGAGAGTACTGCAAGACAAGTACAACAATTGTGAATGTATCCATTTATAAGTGCATTACATTATTATTTTTCATTTGTGTATTGTTTATTCTTTTGTGGATCGTGAAACCTTTACCATTTTCCTGGCGCCCAATCTTTATTATCTGTGCCCGGGGCAAGTAACTGGGGATTTACGGTTACAATAGGAAATATATTTTTATTGGCTGCTCTCTTCGAGACACACTTCTCCTTGAGCTCTTTTAACACAAATCACGGTGCATGACAACATGATGCATGAATTTAGTGGTAATTCGGATCATATAAGCTACTTAAGGGACACCAAATAAATATATATTCAAAAGGATGTGTAGTTTGAGAGGAATGGGGAAAATTTTGCTTCCCCGGTAATTTAACGCAAGTTATAACAAAAGTATTGCTTGGGTACTATTCTAGTATCATATTATTAAACTATATATACTTCAATCTTCTTATCATCGTATGTATTTGATTCTGAGAAGCCAGAGTGTTGCTTTAGTCAACTAGGAAATGTAGAAATTTTTCGTTTATAAAATTTGGGTTCAAGTTTGTAACAACACTTTTGTTTGCTGAAGTTAACTTACAGATTTATCAAAAATCCTCCAATAAATAAATACTCTTAATATGAAAATAAATGCACTTAAAGGTGAATAAATGTTACATCTCCGTATCCTTTCAATTGATATCGTTCAAATGCCATCTATAAAGCGCAGTTACCTCTTTAAAATACTTTTCATTAATTTTAATATCAAAGATGAATTTTGATTTATGATACCTGATTTGCATCAATATGTGATATTAACGAGACGAAAAGGTTTATAAAATGTTAACCGTTTCGAAGTCTTCGGTTAGTGTCCACGTTAGCTGGTCCACACAAAACATGAAACAGAGCAAGAAGGTTGCCCACCTTTTCACATTCAAATTTTGGATCTTCGTACTATTTATCGGAGTGGGGGTGGGGGGTAAAGTTAAATTCATTAAGTACGAAGTTCACTGAAACATGAATCTGTAATCCTTGCACTTCTTCTTAAATGAAAATGATGTGCTTAAATGTGCGATCGCTTAAATGAATGTGTTAATTGTATGGAATTTTATTGATTAATTTTATAGACCAACATTGATTGAGGGAGAAATGTTTTTGTAGGCCTTTCCATGATTGGGGGAAAGTTTAGGACGAAGTTACAATCTGATAAATATTTATGATTACTTATGGATTTATTTTATCATAATATTACGTGAAAACTGCACTAACCTTGAAATTATATTCTTGAGAAAATAACCAATGGTACATATAAATTAATATATTAAGCAAGATTTACCACAGGTTCATCTAAACCGCTAAGAAACATTCCAGTTAATTGAGTTTTCATATTAGTCCATATGAGTTTCTGTTACTTACAAATCTTTTAGATTACGTTTATTGCTACCATAATGAAATTTGTTGCACAGTTCAATCCCAGATCCCGAGATAGTTTCATTTGAGCTCAGAATTTCATGCTGAATGACAAGTAGGTGCTTATTTAGATTGTAACATAACTAAATCTAAAACTGTTTCTGATTCATTTTTGTCTATACGGTCGACAATTGACAATTATCTTGAGAATATTTCCTACGAGATCTGGGTATTCTTAACCAATATTTCGTTGCGTCCCAACTTTGCTCAGACTTCTTGGACAAGATTACCACTATGTTTTTCTCTATTTTATTTATGTGTTTGTACGAACTGTTGATAATCATTACAATCAGGATACGGAAATTCAACTAGGAAATCATTAAAACCCCTCCGCGAAGTGTAAAATTCTAGTTCCAATTCATTAACCTCCGATTTGATTGCATATAATTACACAGGATTATAGCACATGCTGTCGACCCCTGTGCAGAGAGTGACGCATCGCTATGCGACGAAAACAAAACGAACGCCGTGAGGATTGTACTAATAAATTAGTATTCTTCCAAGCTCCACATAACAAAATTTATATTCTTTGGTATCAATGATACTCAGCAGCCCATAAATAGATATACTTCCAGAGAAGAAAAAATACCGTCGGATTGTGGGAATCATTCTCAAAAAAAAGAACAACACAAAAAATTCATTAGTCCATGTTTAGCGTTTGACGAAGTTATTTATCCTCTATAGCACGGGTAAGACAATATATCTCAGCTGTTAGTCCTGTTGGCGTTTGGAGTTGAAAATTTATCTTTTTACGCGACTTATTTTGGTTTTCATAGCGATACAGGTGGGTCTTGTGAGACTACTGTAATCTTAATTATCAATACATCAAAATCTTGGGCAGCGATTGTGGACAAGAGGTTAGTTGATTTCTCTACTGCAGTCTAGACAATAAAAGGATCTGCATACAAACAGCATGTTCTCTAAGATACTTATACTTTGAAGAGCATATAAATAGCATCATGATAAATAGTAGTTTTGTTTGCCGTACTGGATAAGGACCGGTTTCCATAAATTAAAGCTGCTACAGTAATGAAAAGCAGGTGCGAAGTGTCAGTACCCGCGTTAGTGTTAATTGTTTTGATATTGTTTGGATCATCGAATTTATTAACATCCACAGATTTTTCTTCTAACCACAACTGGCCTATCACTTAAGGTGGGACCAGCACTCCATGTGAGTCAAATCACTGAGATGTATAATTGTTTTCTTTATTTTCATTCTAATTGTTATAAAACACAAGAATACGAATAATAATGATGAAAAAACATGATTTATGCATCTCACCTCGGAAAAGGTGAAATATCTTTCTCAGATGTCCGGTAAAAATACTACGGAAAATTTACTATAAATCAAAGAAAACTTCCATTACTTTCGTGATTGAAAAGTTGGTCTTATTTTGTAAATAAATGTTTTCTCCATAAGATGCAATGTATTTCAACATCAATTTTAATCGCAATCATATCATTTAAATGGCCGGTGAGGTATGTTTTCTCAAGTTGAAATCACAATAAGTACATGTTACTCTATTTATGCTGATTTAATATATTTTAGTGATTTAATTCTATCTACGCTAGTACTGCCTTTAGATATGAACTGGATACATCTGTTACAGCAGCATAAGTATGGCATTTGTTTTTATTCCATCTGATTTTGTGCAATAACAGTCCATCAATAATGAAGCAGTTGGTTTTCTTCTATTCATCTTCATTTACACGGGTGAATTTCTCACACGGATTGAATTTTGTTTTTCTCATTCCCCAGTGGTAAAAAGTGATAAAGGGTGAGAGTCTATTTCGTATTTGAAATAATCTGACAAGACTACCTGGCTCGTTCCTCCAAACATGCTCTCTGATAAAGTGTCATTCGATCAATATTGAAATTGTAATTGAGGGCCGTTTTTCAACAGTGCTTCAACTGCATTTAAAAAATGTAGTTATTCACACTTTGATCTTCATACAAGTCATGGGCATCTTATTTTAAAACTAGTACACCTCCAGCTTACGTCTGCTGCCAACCGAAGGCATCACAATAAAGACAAGTTAGAAAAACCGAACAGACAATTATTTTAGTAGAAGTACAACTCCAATTGATTCCTTGTCTATTTGTATGGTTTGGATGACGGATTTTAAAGCGATATCAAGTGACCCTGATGAGGTTTTGATGACTCAGATTTTAAAATTACTGAAGGAAAAATAGTTAACACATTTATTTTCTTAGTATTAAAAAAATTTAACAAAAATAATGTTTACGAATTGACGATATGTTGACACTAACAATGGAAAATATAGAATTCTTTCTTTGTTTAACATTTCCAAATATTTAAAAGAAACTAGTGGTAGATAAATCGTGAATTATATTATTTTAGAAGAGCAGGTATCAGAGGTTGATGTAATATCTAAACCAAACTTCTTCGCAAACATAGCGGTCAAGTTTATTAAAAACATTTCGAAGCGTGCCTTATTGTTTTGAAAGTAAATGACTTACGGGACACACACTAAGGTTCTGTGTGTTCCGGCAAATCTGTAAACGATCTGGTATACCTTTCAGTTTTAATTGTAAGCACATGTGCCTTCTTTTTATTAAATCGTTCAATATTTATTTTACAAATTTTATATCTTTGTGTATTTTTTATATTGTAGTCTTGAGAAGGACTTGTAGTTTTAAGTTTTAATTTTAAGTAATCAGTGGTTGTTTTGAGAATGGGAAAATTGCAATTATTCAGGGAAAAGGAAATCGTTCTCGAAAGAAAACCGGTGTAAAAATGAGCGAATTACGAAACAAACATTGTAAAAAAACAAAAAGAAACACTGGGCGATACACATCACAATGTGCTAAAATCAATTCTTCCGCAATATGTCGAATTTTGGACTATAAGTATTCGACTATTTTCGACTATGGGTGGTTTCGATCGCCAAAATTGTTACATGAGTAGTATTTGTGTACGTCATTCAGTTAAA
The DNA here is from genome assembly GCA_002313205.1 of Laupala kohalensis. Taxonomy (NCBI): domain Eukaryota; kingdom Metazoa; phylum Arthropoda; class Insecta; order Orthoptera; family Trigonidiidae; genus Laupala; species Laupala kohalensis. The sequence goes on from NNCF01129037.1 coordinate 345,233, forward strand.
CGCCGACGCCGAAAAGATGGCATCGGTTCTCAGGAAAGTCATGTTTACGAATATCAAGTAAAAGTCCCCCTATCTGAGGCGGAAAATATTACCATACATTGTTTTCACTTACCTTTACAAATTATGCAGCTCACTCAAAGATACCTCTCCGAAGATTATTTTTTTCCAACTTCGACATTCATCATAATAAGTCGGCAAGTTTATACATAATATTTACAAATCATACATAAATCTTCCTCGTGAAACACACTAGCGGAAATCGGATAAAAATCTGATCAGAATTTATTGAGAACATCGCGGCCAAACAGATGCGAAACTTCACTTTTTTACTGTGTATTTATGGTACAGCTCCATTTGCCCAGCATTTAGGGCAAAACGCTACGGAAATTTCATGAATCAAACACATAGAAAGCAAGGTTAATTTATGTCAACAAGCCATAGACTGCAAAATGTCAGACTCACGAAACCACCGAAAGTACAATGATCATTTAAATTTTGGCATATATATTTAAGCCTTATATCTGTACCTCAAAACGAACAAAATTCGAGGTGCAGTGTTATTGAACAAAGGCCTTCAATTAATATTGTAATACCGATTACAAGAATGTATAATACTAATAAAAGTGTTAATTTCGATCAATTACATTTTATACGAAATTTAAGAACCTACTTTCATAAAAAATTCTTTTTAATACACATTTTTGTGTTTCTCCCACAAAATGCACCATACTTTCGAAAGGAGTAATGTAATCGTTCCGTCTCTCCATTCAGCTAGACAAAATGAGAAGATCCCTAACTTGACATTTTCGCAGTTTACAATTTTGTGTATTTTTCCACACAAAAGCAATATCTCTCCACTTTAATTTTTGGAAACTGCTCAAATATTGAACTCGACTGCCAAAAATAAATTATTACCATAGTTTCATGGTAAGACGGATTTTGCATTTCATTTGTCCATTTTCGGTTTTATTTAACTGTACTTAATTACGTGACATTGCCGTATCTATATCGTTCAAAACATTCTCCGGTAAATTTTCTGTAACTTAGCTCAAAGAGATAATTGATAAGCTTTTTCTCTTTTATTATTCTTTAAGATTCTCACCCCTCAACTCAATTTGCAACGGTTGCAACAGGAACGTCTATTAGACTCTTCATTTACAAACATATATACAATATTAACAACACAAAATGTTGTTTTCCTTTTCTTGCATAAGTTGCAGCAATATGACACACCTGTAATAATACTTTTATATTTTCACTCTCATCTCTCCGGTGCACTAGAAATATCCGATTAATTAATATGCAAAAACTACTAATTAAATGAAAAAATACTTTCGAGAATCATTGTCAAGAAGTTTGTTTAGAATGACAGCGTGAAAGAAGAAGTAAATCTTCGGGAGATACGAAGTTGCCGGTATGTAGCATACCGGTAGCGTCTTTGCTCCCATCGTTCTGTTAAGCGGGAAAGCGAGGTTTCTATCCCCAACACTTCCGAACAAGGAGAGTTTCACAGCAAGAGTCTAATCCTCCTCGGCAACCTCACATCTCTCCTTCCGATTTCACTCATACACATCGTGGTGATGTGGAAGAGCATTCCGCATGGTCTGATACTCGCCACATCAACAATAATAAGTCATTAAATTAAATAAGTTTTTGGAAATGAATTTGTTCCTTTTTTTGCAGACAACGTTGAGCGGCTAACTTAAGATATACTGATAATAACATGACTGAATCAATGAAGTAAAACTTTTGAGACCTTAGTAGTGCATCTCTGGATTCCAAATTGGTATTCAGGTTGGACTGGTAATTGACAAATTGACAATGAAGCAACACTTTAATTAATAACTTACTTACCCAAGATGTGAGAACACAGATCTTGCCGAATGGCCACCAAAACCAATGATTCACACCGCTGGAAAATTAATCGCTGCTGGACTTATTTTCTCCCCTTTCACGAAGTTCATCTCAGTTTCGAGAAACGAAGAAAAAGTCCAATATACCTGAAAAAGAAAGATTTTTTAGTTACTTGATCATTTTAAAGGATTCAAACAAAGTAAATGTTAAACTAAAAAGAAATAAACCCCTAAAAAGAACAAAGGAAATCGTATAAAAAAAAATTGCTGCCACACATGTCGTACTGGCACCCGAACCCCGCGAATTCATTTAGGCTGAGTAAACATGTTAAGTCACAATGATTCGAAGTATTATTTTTACATTCTTCGCAATAACCGTGTCTCACGTCAAATCAAAGAGCTGACAGTAACGCTTTACATTAAATTTCTAAGCTGAGTCGAATTGAATTGATTAGAATTTATTTATAGTCGCATGCCTTCCTATGAAGTAATCTTAACGCGCTATTTCTTAATGGGTCACCCTTTTGCATAATTCCGATAAATTGTTTGAAAACGGTTTTCCGAATTGTCTGAAAACTGTTTTCTGGGATATTTCAACGTCAAAACAAAAAAGTAATCACGCTGTCACGAATTTCCATCGATATTAATTACTTTTTCTCTCTACTCCGTCCTGGATGAATACTACGCACAGCTGTACTCTAAACACAAAAAAACGCAATACTATATTTAAAAAAAATTTAATTAAAGGTTATTTTAATAGTTTAGAGTACATTCTACAGAAAAATTCTAATAATTAATTCGCTTTAGATCGGAAGTTTTCGTGAGGACAGAAAATAAAGAAATAACGTTTTTAAATTCAATTTCCAAAATACACCATCATCGACTTTCTTCCTCTTACACAAAATTTGCTGAAACAACTTGAAATTTAAGCTACATTTCCCTGTAAGCAGCTCAAAACTAAGTCGTTTAAAGATATAAACTTGGGTCACTTGTAATAACTCAATAGCTGAGTACCCGCTGCTTTGTTGGCGTGAAAGTATTGGATTTTTCTACAAAAATTGTTTCTTAATCTCTATTGTTATGAGAAAAAATCAAACCGTATTTCGGAAATGTCTGTTGGTGGTGCTCGAGGACCTTCCCTACAGAACGCAAGAGCCGAATTTAGAAGTTCGTTGCTGTGCAGCTGACCCCCAAAAGACTCTTAAAAATTAAATTTAAAAAATCTATGTGAGCCAAATTATAAGCTCTGGGTCTTAAAAAAAACCCTGCGCTAGGTGAAAAAAATAAAAACCTTCAGTAAAATATTATCCAAATCGAATTTCCAAAATGTCACTGCTTAGTGCACTAGGACCCATCGTGAGGAACGCTTGTATCAAGTTCCGAAGGTCATCCATTTGGAAGTGTGGAGATTCGCTCTCCAATTGAGTGCAAAATAAACTATCCTTCCACAGGGAACAAGTGGTTAAAAGTGGCAAGACAAACCTGTATCCGTATTACATCAAAAGGGGTCCGAGTCCTACTATAACACAAAAAGTTTCCGAAATTAGTTCGGTGGAAGAATAAGTGGGGTACCCAATTCTAATATTATGGAAATATTTCCGTTAATATTCACGCCACTATGTGAGAAGATAAATACATTTTCATTTGTAAATTCAGACTACAAAAATAAGCTTTAATAAATAATCTTTATTGTCAAAAAGCAGTTGCAAACTGCATATGACCACGTGGGGGATAAAAAACAAAGTTACTCTCCGGAAACAAGCAAGGGACCATCCTATCAATTCCGATCAAGGGCCCAAGGGCATTGGCGGATTTAATACTTATTTTTAAAAAATTAATCAAATACGTACTATTATCAATTTATCATGCCAAAAATAATATAGATATAATGTGCAATCAAAATTTGAGATAAATAATGACAAAAGTATTAAATAACATTCCTGTCTATGGAAAAATCCGCCACTATCCGGAGGAAAACAGGAGAAAAACCCGGACCATGATGGGTCTACAGAGATAATGTACACAACCGTACCAAGGTTGCGTACAGATAGAAATAAACTATTATATACAAAAAGGATTAAAAACAACGTGCATGAAAAAAGGAATTTAATCAGTATCTACAGTACTATAACAATGGTGTGACAAAGTATACAAGAAATTAACATCATTTACATCATCCGAAATCATATGAAATACAATATTTATTGATAAATTGAATCTCATTAACTTCTCTTATTAAAATCAGTAAATTCTGTCAAGAATATAATGATACTCCTTAAATTTATTAAAAATTTACTGTAAACAATTCAATCATGATAATTTTTACAAATAAATTACATTTTAGCGATGCGCACCTACATGCAGCACGTCAAAACGATATCCGATGATTCATATCAACAGGTACATTTTTAATATGTGGACCGCAGATTATCGACACAACATGCTATATTATATACATATCAAATTAATTATCGATTTTGTCTACAGCAAGCCACTAATCCCATTGAACCCACCGGTTTTGTACGCGATAAGCAATGTAGGCGGATTTCTCTTTATTAATTATAGACTGCTCTTCGAATTACTGCCGGGACATCCGAGAACAGGCATATAATACTTCGTAATGTCTAATTTTTTAAATGCATAAGTTATATATTACATGTCAAGATTTCGGTCATTTGTTAAAGAGTAAAAAATAGGTTGGTAAATTATGTAATTATCTATTTGTCTATTACAATATAGCACGTAAATTTTGTCATTAGCTATTCCTGATTTCAGGGCTTTTGAATCTCGTGTTATTTTGACATACGCTTTGAAATTAGCGCGTGACATACCTGGAGCAAGATTAAGGTTTTGAAATGATTTTTATGTCCTAGATTGCAGCAGCGGTGGCGCAGCGATTTCAGTAACACTCTTGAAAAATCTTAACTACGTATTAGAATTGTCTCTAGTTTTACTACATGCTTACAGTTAAAGAAACACGGAATTTATAGTGATACGAATTGGACAGAATATACTGCACAGCAGGAAATATATAGTAAATTTGAGGAATATCTTGATACAATAATGGATATGAAGAAAGTGTACAGCTAGATAGTAGGGTGTTCCCCACTTCTTCGCGGTAGAACTGGAGAGAGAAATAAGAACAAAAAGAACACAACGATATAACATATTGATACCAAGGGAGATAGATAAAGCCCAGGTAATGGCCAAAAGGTCGAAAAACCGGGTTGTATAAAACAATTAAAATGAAAAAAAAGCTGCAATTATACCTCATTTAATGTAATTTCAGAAAGACTCCGGAAAGTGCTGTAAATTTAAAGAACTTTGCGATTTAACTATTAATTTACAGTTCAATTGTATCATTTTAGGAAGAATACGATAAATGTTGTGATATTACGGCATATCGTAATATACCTTACAAATCTCATTCGAGTGTTTCGTTAACTCTTGTCACTATTACACATGTTTTTCGAATAACTATATTGCTAATTATTGTGTATGTGATTAGTGAAGTTCTCTTCGTGACGAGGTGTCGAAACACTGCCACCCTTCACGAAATGCCGCTAGGAAAATGTTTCTAAAATACTCTTACTTATATGGTGTCATGCTATCTGAATTGTCAATTCAGAAAGTATTGCATTACTCAGCCTAGAAATATACTTTTAACTCCTTCCAACGGAAATATTTGTGCTTGTTTCTAAATCTTTGTTTCCGTAGTATTGGTTAACTTGATCCAACGTGAGCGGAAGCGCGTGATCCGCCGAATAAATCGGTGTAGATGCGATGTAAATGCGTGTTGTTATTAGCGAATGCTTATAGCAAAAATCATGAGTTTCTGCATTTTCTTTACAGTTTTGCCATCTGAAAAATGTATTAGAATCATAGTCATCAAAAGTTGTCTCCAGAAGAATAGTTTTAATGTGTATTTCAAAGATTCATTTTTTTTTCGATACTAGAAGGGAAACATATTTTTGTGAAAATTATCCTATCAGTGGCGTATGTTACAATAACAACAACTCTACATTAATTGTGATTACAAGTGAATAGTTATATATCGATGAAAAACTCTAAGGGCAAAAAACAATTAGAGTATTTAGGTTAGAAGATGGAAAAACATCATAAAGTATGATATAACATGTTGGGTTTCAATGCCATGAAATAGATTGTTCAAGGAAGACAAGTTTGAAACACTGCAAGAAAATAAATGAAGTTGTGCTGTAGCATTTATCGAGAAAGTTTCCTGAGGAAATCATACAACATTTTTAATGATATTCTGTATTATGGTATGATGTTCCATAACTTGTGTATTTCTAATTTTTTGTTAACCAACAGAAAGTTAACAATTGACTTCAATAAGTTGTTTTGTTTGTTTACCTAGAAGTGTATCTTCCAAAGGATAGGAGCAATTGCTGAGGATGTTTGATATCATGTGACAGAAACCCAATATTTTATCAATGAATTCTCAGTGAAAATCTTACATTATGAAGCTCCTGAGGAATATAATGTCATACATCAGAAACTTATTCTACGCTTAATTAATCTATCATGTTAGTTCTACTTATTGTAGCTTTACTACTTATTGAATCAATAATTTATAAATAAACTACAGGACTTTTAAGTATAACAATTTGAAAATTAATTGTACAAGAATTAATAGTATTAATTTGAAATTAATTTTTTATTAATTTATGCTATCATCATGTAGATATAATGCCAATTAACTTGTGAAACAAGCCATCAAGTGCTTCTTCTACCCTCATATTTCTGCATGTTCAACATTACAAAGTGAGTTTGGTACCTGGTCAAGAGGTATTTGTTTATTTATTTCCAATGGTTTATACATAATAAGACAAAAATAACATAATATGTTACTAAATGTGTATATTAAAATGTATGTTTTAGGTATTATGACAATCGTGACTTCACAACTAAGGGCACCAAGATGTGTTGGAGATGAAGCACTGAACCAGGTGAGCAAGCCCAGAAACTATTTTTAGACTTTCTTGTCATATAACAATATTGTTAGTATATAAATTTAGCATAACAATTATCGACTTTAGATTGCACCCCATAACTGAAAAAACTTGTATGAAGAAGACAAGGCTGATCCATTTGTACCATTGATGGAAACATGTAAATACCCTTATTCTGTTATTTTAAAGCTAAACTATCTATTATTTTATTTTCAATTACAATGTTTCAAAACAATTGAATAGTAAAAATATAGAAGAAAGAAACAAACAGTCAAAACAAAATAATTAAAATAAACAATTATAAATTCTTGATAACAATTTATCAAACATCGTGCTATAATAAAACTTTTATGATATGTGTTTATATTTCATTGATGTTACTTGATTCTTTTCATTAATGTATGCTTAGTCTATCCAATGTATCGAGTAGAATCTTTCCCCTTAACTGCAAGAGTAAGAGATTGTTGTTTATTTTACAAATCAACCATACGTATTTGTGATAACACATCAATATAATATTGAGGTATAATATTGAAAATTACAAAAAGTTTTACTTCTGATGTTTGATTGATAATTTGGTATATTTGATGAACAAGTTTGAACATTTTTGAGATAATGTATCAGTTACAGATGCCATTATAAAACTTAAAGAGAAAAATTAGCCAGCAAAATTCTTTCAAAATTAATATTTTCTGAGTGGAAGCATTTATTGGATAGTAATACATCTTTATCAACTAAATTATAGAATTGCAATTTTATGGACATGAGAATTTTTAGACAAGCAGTTTAACAAATTAAAAATTTGTTTGGATATATCATCTCTATTTATTTTGATTGCACTTAGGAGAGCTCTATCAATGGACTATTCATCATTGCTGAGTCCTGGATACACAATACAAAAAACAGTACATATTGCAATTATATATGTAGTATTAAAAATAGATATAAGATTTATAACTTTTTTACAATGATTAATGTATAGTAAATAGAGGTGTTCATCAAAAAATACTTTTCATTTGAGAACATCATCTGTAATGTCTTATCAAAAATGGAAAAGAGTTAAACACTCAACAAGAATAAGTTTTTTTATGAAACCAATTGAGTATGAATTTATTATTTACAGTTGTAAATCTAAATCATTCACTTATCAATTAGTTTCCTTCTTTTACATATATTTCAATTGAGGATGATAAGTATTGAAAACATTTAACATAATTTCTATTTTATCAATCAATATAATGCATTTATGGTAAAATGTTCCAAATGCGACAAAGGTAACTGGTGATGCAAAACTATTGTGCACACTTTATCATACACTTTTAAATGCCTTACCTATAGTATTCAAGCTTACCTTTAAAAAGGTAAAATAATATTTAAACGATGTCACAAATATTTTAATCATATTCCTTCGAGTAAAGCATCTACAAAATTGGTTAATGAAATTATTTGGTGCACAAGAGTTAAAAGATGCACTTGCAGAAGTGTTACAGAAAAAAATCGTTTCTAAATAAAACTTGATTTAAATTGTTTACAAATTTCTGAAATATCCATAAAGTTACACCATTGAAAGATGTCTTAAAAGATACATTTTATTGAAAACAAATATTCCTGATTAATTTAAAAATCACTTACTTCACATACTTAATTAATACATCCTTCACTCAATGAACTCTTTTTCTTTTTGGGGATCCGAGACATTAATAAAATTATATTTGTCATTTTAATCTTAACAAATTTATTGAATGTAATTTCTTGTAGCACACTTATCGTGCAATTTTATATGTGGAGTGGGTTTTCTTCTACCATCTCTCATTTTAGTTTTTTGAAGCTGTATTCTCCTTCTGCTTGTATCATCTCTGCTGTTAAATATTGTCAAATCTCTTGAAAATAGTATGGCTGAAATACTATTTTCCAATGTCTATACTCAAGAAAGGGTAATTTACCAAAATTTGGGAAAATTACATTTTGAACTTGACATCTTTATTACAGCAACTGAATACAATGTGAGTTCATGTGAGAAATTTAATGTTGTAATGAGAAATTCTTTTCTCACAGTCATGTACCATCTAGACTTGATGAGTCTATGAAGAACAAAATACCATAGAAATTGTAAGAAACAAATTAAAACTTATGAGGTGAAAACATGATTAATTATATATTTTGTACTATGCCCAATACAATTTAGAATATAGCACAATTAGATTAGCGAGTTGTTTCAGTTCATGACAGAGGTTATGCGTTTCATTTTACATCACATGGGAATAGTTCGAGCAAGGAATGAAATCCATTTTGGGATGAGTTATAATAAGAATTTTAGGTCAAACTTAAGAATATGGTCCCACAAGGGTTCGAATAAATAATTTATGTCATAATACTACAAATATTATTGCGGTTCCGACAATATAAGCCGTATTCTTCGCTTTTCATATTTACGATAGTTATAAAGAAATATTGTTCCGCACTTTCTTCTTCTCTCCGCCACCGTATATGTTAGTATGTTAGGGTATGATAATTATAATATGAACAATTATAAACAATTGTTCGGTCACAGTTGGCGATGTTAGGTTTGTTAGGCCCGGCGATTCCGTTTTAAGAAAATCTGTTGTAAGTGTGAAGATGTAGGCGATGGTGGAGGTAGCACCACACGCGGAAGGATATACGAAGAATAAAGTTAGGATAGGACGATTATGTTAAATTTGCCAGCGAAAAAGGGATTTTTTTTTCACATAAAATGATTCAATTTGTAATTTCCGAGAACAAAGTCCCTTCCAGAATCATGGCAAAAAAACCGTTTTTCGATATCTCATCTGGATATTTTTCTACGGCGTTGGACCATATAGTTAAGTTGGTCCAAATTTTATTATGCTGGACTAACCGCACTAACTGAACAAAAAACTTATTTAAGCCAGTAAATGAATTGTATTCATTACCAGAATTAATTGAGCAAAATTCAGAATACAGGAGTTAATTACGGTTCTGTGCAATGAGTGTTACAATCATGTTTAGCAACTCCCATTTTCTAAGGAAATAAAAGAATTTTAACGTTTCTTTCTTTGATAATTGCATCTCATGAAATTGATACATAAGAAATTAATAATAATACATCAACGGTACGCAAAAATTTATTTTCACCACATCTCATGTAAAAAAGCATGATTAGGTTAATATACTGGGCAAGATCCTTCTGTGAATGTTTCAGTCAATTAACTACTCAAAAACTGAATATGTGTACTTCTAACACCAAGGTTCAGCTCTTATGCCTGGGTCAATACAGCAGGCATGTGTTCCCGTCTCAAGCAAATCATGATTGCACTTAACATAAATAGGGTACACAATAATGTCTCGTAAAAATATTAATAATATGTTGGCACGTGTTCCCCTGACATGGGCTAAAGAAAATACATTCGAACGTGAGAGGCTGGAGGTTATTTTTTTATTTTTTTAACGGAGGAACCAGGCAATTTATCAAAGCAGTGGAACTCACAATACCCATGTACTACTTTTGTGTACTATTGTCCATGCGGTCTTCTATCTTCAGCTTCATTTTCTTAGCATAAAACAAAGCAGATCTACAATGAAAACTACAAACCTTTCAAGAAAAGACGAGAGCTAGCAGCTTACCAGCTTTGGCTTTGAAGAATAAAGACATGCGTACTAGTAAACAGCTGAACTATTGACGAGATATTTCTGCTGAATATGAAGAAGTGAGCTGATCTAAATCGTGATGAAGATGTAGATACAATAAAGTTGACGAATCGTTGGTTGATGCAATCACTTTCCCATGTTAACTCTGAAGACGTTCGTCCGCACGCCACCCCACCAGCATCCGGAAGCGATATTTATAGAGTTCTCCATTTCACAGCGTTGAGTGTGCACTAACGCAGATTAAGTACGTCATTACCCCGTACGAGCGCGTTTCCCGGGGTAAGCGCGGCATTTACATGAAACGTCTTTCCAGCACTGGTTCAGGGTAAACGGAATGCAAAACAATGTTTAACAATTTAGCATTTATAATTTTACGTTTTTGGGGGAGAGGGAACAAGCTAACTTGTTTTATTCAACTGCTTAAAGAGCAAACATTTTAAATTTAAAGTCCGGAACCTGGTCTAACTCCAATCTTTCTCTTTTTTTGAAAAAGAAGACGTTTCTTCTGACCTGCGATGGATAAATTTTGGTTCTCTTCTCTTACGGTGTAGTCTCATTGCCAATTCACAACACCGAAAAGAAGCACCGGCTTGACCAGTGAAACTACAGTTCCAGTGAAGGTCTGAAACTTCAGTTCACAGTTCAGAATCTGTAAGTTCATAGTGTGTGTCAACAGATAATCAGACAAATTATAAGAGGTGATCTTGCATAATATTCAGTGTTCAATATGTTCTCATGAAAAGTGACAGCATTTGCATTGAGCAAACCGGCTTTTATGAACAGAGGAAAGGTGCTTTCCTACTATTTCAGATTTAGTGAGATCCTCCTAACCTCAACAACGGCGAAGGAATTTAGACTACGGCAAGTCCGGTTGTCAGGAGTACACACTGCTGCAAGAATTCTCTCAATTTCAACACCATGCTGCGCTCATAAGTATTAACAATACAATAAATTTGAATTCGTTAAGTTTTTGTTTTAGGAACAGTAAGTGTGCAATTTTTTTTTCTCTTTAAATTGTGAATATCCGGTATAAGACAGCGTATACTGTCAGCGGTGGTCTAGTGGTACAGTCTCAAACCCTGCTCGGACGAAAGGTTTTTAGCTGGAATTTCCCTCCCTGTTACCCACTCCAGTCAAATGTTGATTCGGTACCTCACATTCACCGGTAACCGAACATCTATCCTTCCCAATTCCTTCTCCAGAGTCACAGTTAGATGGAAGAGCAGGCCTCAGGAACCTATATATATATGAAATGCAAATCGCATCTTTACAGAGCAGCGCCAAACCTCCATGTTCCCGATATGCTCTAAAGTAAGATACTGAATATATAACGGGACGATAATGTATCGAAGTGGCTGCACGTATGCAGGAGAACATATCACAACTCTTGAGATTCATTACGTACCAAGACATATCACAACTCTTAGTTACTACGAATTACTTCGCTTAAAACGAGTGTTTAACACCTTTGTGTACTTCAGTGACGACAAATTCGACCTCCCAGGGGACATACATCTAATAAGTATGTGTTTGGCAAACACGGGGCCCCGAGCTGAGTCTGTCATTACTTCCACTTACTTGTGCGAGGCTCCTTCCTTTCTCTTTCCTGACCTTCCTTCGTCACCTCTTGTTCTTTTCGATCCCGACGCTATTAGGGCTAGGGTATCTTTCATTTTCCTCATTTTCGTCTCTCCCCTCATTCTTTGTCCCCCCTCATTTTTTTCCTCAATGTTTTTTATGTATGTTTTGAGACATGTTTTGGTATGTTGTAATTCAGGAGGGTATTTAGTGGGAATGGTTGAGTCATTCGGCGAGTCCCACACGCGGGGAGAGTCATGTTGGCTCTCTCTAGTGCGTAAGTGCATTCTCCCTACCTATACAAGTTTCTAGGCCTCCAATGACATTTGATGTCGACGAGCCGTAAAGCCCCACAAAAACCAAAAGAAAAGAAGAAAAAAAGACAAATTCGACAGATATGAGAAGTACAAATGAACGCTACTAAACATTGAATGTCTTTGCTAATACGAAATAAAATAGTATTATCGTAATTATTCGTCCATTGGAAATTTACTCTTTTGGGATACGCGTGTTACACTATTATGCCGCAGTATTAGGACTCTTTTATATCAGAAGAGTTATTACGTTACAAGACATGCAGGTTTAAATACTCAAAATTATTAGACCCTTAGGTGCGTTACTTGATTTTAACCGGATAATGTGAGTAACTCATAAACATTAAAATGGTTTTCGAGCAAATATTAGCAGTTACGTAAATGTTGCTTGTTAAGTTTATAACTAGATGTGCGATTGGGAAGGGCGTGACAAGTTAATATTTTGAAAACAACCGAAATCGATTAACGGCAGGGTGGTCGGTTAATTCTATCATTTTGTTTTTTAATGTCTTTGCACTTCATCGGGTTCTCTCCTTGTCCTTTTTTAAACGTCCTCTTATTGTAAAATAAAAAAAAAACTATCGGATAGTTATTTTGTAGAGACTGCACTCACATCGTGTTGAACTCCGGAATGGTAGAGTAGCGCCCCTGGAAAGTGGAATGCAAAGATTATCCTCACTATGTTGCAGAAACATTTGCACTTCCAAATAAATATAAAAATGAAATTATTAAGCAAGAAAAAATATTTTTTAATTACTTATATGGAAACAAAGATCCAAAAATCATTTAAATGATTTACGATACGGGAACTTCGTGATAAGTGCTAGGAGTGATACATTTGATATAGCTAAATTACCTCCCACTGAATGAGGAGCAAAACTTCACTCCTTAAGAGTATACCTACAAATTCAAACTTGGTATGATAAGTATTTAAATCCTGAGGATTGGGGCTGGGTTCGAAATGAAAATGGATTATTACCTTTGACATTAGAAAAGAATAATCATCCTGTACCTGACGAGGTTTTAAATATGAGATCTTGCAAGTGTACCAAAGGCTGTGGAGCTAATTGTGGCTGCAGAAAAACTGGACTTAAATGTTCTTTAATGTGCTATCATTGCAATGGTAGAGGTTGTGAAAGTTCCGTACAAGCATAAGAAATTGACAACAACAAAAAGAAAAAAAACGGATCATTTGAAACATGTAATTGAAGAAGGTACCTTCACAAATAATTTTAAGGAATCTAACAATTAGAAAATAATTCAGAAAGCAGTGACTGTCCTTCTGTTGAAAGTAGCCAGGTTGATAGAGATAGTAATATTTAATATTTACAATTCATCATATATTTTTATATTAAAAATGTAATAAAAGTTATTAAAATTTACTGAATAGTTTGATTTATTTGAGCGTCCTAAATTCAATTTTATATAAATTTACATACATAAATTTTGGATATTTAATAACATGTTAAATATATGATTTTTATTATAATGTATAATATTAATACATAATATAAAGGAATTAATATAAATATAAAGAAATCAATCTATAAGAATCTACGTACAGATTCGCTCACGTGAATTGGTCCTTCTCTAAGTGTGTGTAAGTGTGTGAGTGTGTGAATATACATTATATGTGTATGTATGAGTGCATAAGAGTGAAAAATTCTATATTTAAAGCGCATATAATTCTCTTAATATGCTATTATAAGTACTTTCTTCGCCCTCTAGTAATTCGCTTATAATAATATATTCGCTTTTTTTTTCCAAAAAAATTAACTTGGTCAAAAATTCCCATAATGCATTTTTTGCATCAATTTTACTTTGAAATGAACAGAAAACCCAAAATTCGAAAGACAAAAACGTTATTTAACCCGAATTTGATGGGGTTCCTGAGAGGTAGGGTAAACATTTTTTGGGACACTTTTTGCATCCAAATGAAGGGAATCCAGCAATAAAATATAATTTTGCAATTTTTTAAATTTCTGTGCAGTTTTCCGTTGGGGTACAATAGGAACCCTTTTTAACCACACAGGTTCTCATTGTACCCACTCCCTACAAAAATATCATGAACATTTCTTGAGAGTTTCCAGTTGTCCCTGGACTTCGTATTTTGATGTACATATTTTCATTTATTTTTGGTAACATGATCTGCCTCATTATACTTTCCATGTGTGTTTAACATTTTTATTGTTACTATTACAAAACCATTTTTTAAATTAAAGGACAAATTTTAAGTTAGCTGTACCGAAAAACGCCTGTTTAATCAGCTTGGTGCGGATTCTTAACTCGTATATAGCTTATTTGTTTGATTGTTACAAATTTAAAAAATTCTTAATGTATTGTTGTTTCGAATGTACTGTATTGTTGGAATGTAACGTATTGTTTGCATAGAATGTAATGTTTCAATCATTCTTAATTTGACATGTAAAGAACATTAGATATAGAAACTCGTATGAACTGAAAGAAAAATTCCTAGTGTGCAAACCTAAGCAATGTCATTCGCATTTTTTTTTTTTTTTTAGTTACTCAACAGCTATTTATGAATAGTAGAAATGTTAAAATGGGGATAAGTGTATAATAAACTTATCATATGATCAACAAAAATGAATTAAAAAATGCATCCGCTCTCCCGGGGAATCGAACCCGGGGCCTATTCAGTATGAAGTTCGTATGTTAACCCCTAGACCATCAGAGACATGTTCTATGACAGACAAATAGTTGTTTATTAATTATGCTAGTTAAAACATAACATGTTAAAAATTTTTTTACAAAGAAAACAAAACAATGTTATATCACATTTACATCCCAATATACATCTAATCTTTTAATTTTATTAAAATCGTTAGAGACGTTCTCGAAAAAATTTTTGTGAACAAAAATTTTTATAACATGTAATAGAACCAATGTATAGTATATATACTGTCTCTTATACACATCTAGATGTGTATAAGAGACAGCTTATGCCTGTGTNAAACAATTTACCGGACAGTCATATATCGTTTTTATTATATATCCAGACGTTTTTATGATATATTAACGTGAAAAAATTCAATTCCGAAATCATGTCAAATGATTGAAAGCGCTCGTGGCATCAGGACGTACCTAACAACAATTTCTTACTTTCAAATGCTTAAAATGAAAGAAATTTCGCATTATTAACATGTAAGTAAACATAAAATATTTTAAAACTGTAAAAACTGTACAATACGTTAACTGCAATACATTGACGGAGATTTATTCTAGTATAAATTTTAAATACGCATAAATTTTAGAAATACACTTCTATCATTTAGTCACACAAAGGTCTTAATGAAGTGTTAAGTAAATCGGTAATTTTGCAAAACTTAATTTTATAACATGTAATAGAACCAATGTATAGTAAAACTATAATATTTTATTTCAACCGAATCAATTCTAGGAAATATACATCAAGAGTTCTAGGAAATATAATCAGTTCTAGGAAATATACATCACATTGTTGGGAGTACATAACATTTTCTGAGTAACATAGTCCTATCTCAGAAACATGACATCGTGGGAGTGTGGTTCAAATACTTTTTTATTCGTCTCTCGCAGACGAGAAAAATTAGCAGTTCCACTTTTTTAGCATCTTCTACTGGGACTTACCTAATAGAAATTAAAGTGCAATGAAAACTACTCTTTCCTTCCGCGTCCTCATCGGAGGTGACCCGGAAGGGACGGCATATTCCTTCTATTTGCCCTACGGGATTTTTGGGCTGTGGGATTCATTGCAGGTAGAGAAAATTACAGCCATTGCACTGAAATTTTCAGACATTGCACTCATCAATTGTACTCTTCGAAGAACACTTGTGTTAAACAACGCCAGGTAGAAGGAATCATTGGTGTGAACGTATATTAGATAGTGTTGTATAAAAAACAAATATGTTTTTACCTAATTCATACTTTTGAAAGGTCGTGCTGGAAATTCAGCACTCGTAATCTATCGAAAAAAACTATCAAATACTAGCAAACTAATTCAAAGAAAAAGTTTAATTTTCTTTACATCAAAGTCACAGTGGCTGTGAATCTTCCGTTAAGATTTCTACATAATCTCGTGTTCAGACAATTTTCAGACTCACGTAGATGATTATTCGTGGTCAGCAAACTCGAAGAAAAAATTCTTCCTGGCCAAAATAATGCAATTCTTTACATTAACCCTTTAAGTTTACTGATTCATACTCAATACTAGTATTCTCTAACAAAATCACTGGTCTTTTGCTTATTGCTTCCTATTGACCATTCTCTTTATTACCAACGCATGGGAACATTTTTGATAAGATACTTACGGAAAGAATAACGTGTTATTTTAAAAAAAAGATGGACATATAAACATCAGATAATATAGATTTAGGAAAGGGAAGAGTACAAAAGATTCAGTGGAATATTTGGTGCAGAGAGAGCAGGAACGGACGTCAAAATAGTGCTTGTGTTTTCGTTGCCATAAAAGGGACCTTCGACAAGGCCAGGCACGAATTGGACTCCAACCCTTTACTAGTAGAGAGAGATGATGCCATTACGGGAGGCAGCAAGAGCCTGTGGATGCTCGTCCCAACCCTGTACCTACCCAAGAACGATTAATTAAAAATTTGCACGAGTATTTGCAACACGTGCGAGGGTGAGAACCTTCACCTTCTAAAGACATCAAAGATTTGGGGTCAAAACGAAGTGCAGTGAAGAAAGCAGAAAAACGCTTGCGATGGTCTTATAAGAACGTGAGTATTTACAATAAGTTTTAAAATACACTTTGAGATTACTTACTAGCGATAGCTAATGTTTTGGTTTATTCTAATGCGTATTTATTAAAGTCTGTTCACAAAATTTAATGTGTGAATTAATTTTAATTTCATTTTGTGTCAGTGTCTAAATTCCTGGACACGATGTGGTATTAACTCTTTTATCCTGAAGGTACATTTACACTTGTGGACATGTATGAGTGACTTGTATGAAATATATGTATACGCACGTTTTCGGAAGTTTGCGATTTGTATGAGGTTAAACATTTCTACCTCATACATGTATACGGCAGCGTTTACAATTCGCGATTTGTATCCAAGAGAATCCTTGGTGTATCGCGAGGGAAGATCACAAACTGATATACTGATCTACTAAAGAAATAAACTAATCTCAACATAACCAATTAACATAATATACACTACTCAACACTTAAGTTTCTTCAGATTTCAGGAATCAATAGATTATGTGAAATACGTATGACAATGATATAACCTACAAAAGCACAGCTAGAAAGTAAACAAACATGGAGGAGCGCGTACATGAGTTCCGCGTATGCCCAAACGCGGTTGCTACTTGTATGCGCATACATGTATATCCTGAATTAAGCTCATGCAAAATATATCAGGATTTGTCTGAGGTGCTGTCGCGCGACATGTCAAAGAGTAACTATATTGCCCTAGCTCATACAAATTGACATGCATCTCAAACAAGTCGCTCATACATGTACACAAGTGTAAAACTTTACCTTTAGATGCATGCATTCAATGTTCAATAAAGTTGAGGTCGAGGAAGCCAGTCACTTCTGCATCACCGGGACTTTCAACTAATCAAAGTCCTGGTTTGTCAAATTCGGCCAATTGATTTCTTTGCAGCGTTTGCCCATGCTCTGAATGGTAACACAACCTTTAGAAAAGAGAGAATGCCATCTAGGGAACGGGACGTCGAAGAAGTGTGATTCAAATTGTTTTTTCGTCTATCTCATTCGAGAAAAATGAGCCGTCACTTAATGTGAGATTAATGGTTAATTTTATAGTAATCTGTACTAGGAATTTGAACTTGGGAATAAAGCGGAAAAATAACCACAACAGATAAGGAAAGATGGGACTACCTGTTAGTGCCCTTTCGGAGGGTATTTTCCTTGACGCAGGTAAAGGGATGTGGGGTTTTCTCACATTTTGTCGAGTGGGGTATTCTAGCTCTGGTTTTTTTTTCACAGATCCATACGGAGAGTTTTGAGGGCCAATTCATGCCTCGGAAGGGGGGATGGGGATAGGCTCGGATCCAATTCATGCTTTTATTTTACCTGAGGTGACTCCGAGACACAAAGCATGCCAATCCTTCGATAATGCGCAATGAGGTGTTATAATAAACCAACTACAGGAAAAAGGATTACCTATATACTTATTAAATGTGGTTAAATCATATTTCATGAAAAGGACGGAAATTTGGAAAGTGGTGGGGAGATAATAATAGGTGAACAAACAGTAGGTAGTTCACGTATTTGTGAACGCAAATTACGCTGCATAGAACGGCTATGCTTATTACATATACCACAGGGCTATATAACAATATCTGTAGTTGCAATAAATGTAATTTAAGGAGAAATACCGACAGACTTGTACATACAAAAATTAATGTTTAAGCATATTCTTAAAAGGACGGGACAGACAGAAATAAATGGGAAGAAACTACCTGCTAATGATAAAATGTCATGTCACAATTTGACTAGGGTATTGGTAGCACGTTGGCAACTACGATGGGATAAAAGCGAAAATGGAAGACCAACAAACAGGGGTTGACAAAGTAGATTTTGTGAGACGAGGTAAATGGTTTAAACCACAACCATTGGCGTAACTAGGAGGATTTTCTGTAGTGGGCCCGGGACCTAGCCAACGTGGATATATGAATATTATCTGAGTCCTACGAAACTCCGTGTACACGTCTCACCTAGTCTTTATCTCAGCGAACACACGCCAACATATCTCGTGATCTCTCGCATGACCATGTAGGAATTCGATATGATCGAATTTTGGAAGATTGTCACGTTGAATACGTTGGATTGCAGAACACTAATCAAAACAGAGAATAAGTCTTTTTTACAGAGTATGGAACAAATTAGGATATATACAAAGAGAGATCAATATTTAAAGAACAAATAAGTATAAAAGATTGTTATATGGCACTCAAAATGATAGAGAAATAACACACCGTACCCTCGTATTGCGGAGACACTAGAGACAAGGGGACCGCAATGTTTACGAAAATAAAAAAGTGTTGCTAGGATAGGACATATGCGCTGAAGATGTAACGTCAGATACATGACGTAACAGGTCATCGGGGATATCTTATTTCGAACAATTAATATTTTGTTTAAGTACTGTATATTCATTTTAATTTGAATGAGTAAAATGGCATATTCATATAGAGAGCGGAATTTCCACACTCGAGTCAGCAGTTATCTATTTTTTTCCGCTAGGGGGGAGACATTAAATACTTCAATTCTTTTCTTGATTTCCATATTTAATGAATATTGAAAGAGTTGATTTCTTATACAAGATATTGTTTAAGCCTTTATCTTCTCTCGTTTGAAACTCTTAATGCGTCAAAGAAAAAATTATACCACAAAAAGATACCATGTACGGAACATTCTAACACAGAAAATTACAAACAATATTTTTGTTGTCACAATATCACGGAAATAAAATGGTTATTTTATCTTTCTAATTATGCTAGTACTGCATAGGTAAATAATAGTAATAGTAATATCGGGTATAAGAGAACCTATTCTAAAAGATCATGCCGGTTGTATGTGCTCGAACAATTTTGTTCCTTCGATAACTCACCAGCAAAAAGATGAATCAGAGTCAAGATTAAGAATAGAATTTGTTTTCATTTGGTATTGAACTTAACTGCACATTCCGACATCATTTATTACCTATACGCCACTTCCATTCGTCACAACACACAAACACATTTTCGTACGTTGCGCCGTTTACACATTGTATCTTAACACGCAGTTTTGAAGTAACATACCGCTTTGTGTACTTATAACTCGGATACTCCAAAGCGGTGCCACAAGAAACTAATTATTGATCTTCATGAATATCGGGAGGAAAAAGAAAATACGTTGAATATATAATTGTTATATAAACGTAAGCTTCCGCGGTCAGAGTCAGTGTGAACTTGTTTGTCCGGGACAAACCGCGTCTTAGTAGACAGAGTACGACAGCGACTTAGGTCACGTACGACTCTGACATTGCTCTGAAGAAGGCCACAGCATGATGGCCGAAACGTTGGTAGTTTTATCTACTAAGACGCAGTTTGTCCCGGACAAACAAGTTCATATAACTCTTATGTTTACTCTCCTTCATCAAGAGTACTAACATAAGTGGAAGTGATCAGTTAAGTTTTTTAATAGTGCACCACAACCTACAAAAGTTCAGGACACCCGACATACTCAGCCCTTTCGTGTGTGACGCAGACAGCTGAGCGGCCTTTTCCACTTGTAACACATTGTTGGCAGATGATTCGCACACGGAGGTGGACGAAATGAAAATTATATGTTAACACTTATACATTTTTACGATAGGCCCTGAATTCGCGAAGGATTTTCTCCAAAGTCGTCCGCCTATCGTAAAAATGTTTCAAGTCAACTTGATAAATCATTTTCAGGAGAGTGATGAAACTTCAACAGAAATATTGATTCCTGCAGTTTTAGAGGAAATATGAAAAAAGATGGCAAAATACGAATTTTCAAATATTTCTCGAAAACAAAGTATTCTTGTAAAACTAAAATCGGTTAGTGTGGAGAAGAATACGTTTTGTTGACTTCCTGAAGTGGTTTCAAAATTGAATTTTACGTACAATTTATCATTTTTTGTAATTTACCTTTTCCGCAAATTCTGTTGCATTTTTGGGGAAAAAAGTTATTCTAGGTGTATAATGTTTCAAAACAGTGGGTTATCCTAATGGAGTAACTTTTGGCTCGAAACAATAATAATCGTTTCCCAATTGCTTTCGAGACGATTCTAATGAGCCCTCAACCAACTCAGTACGACGCCGGCAAACAATTCATAAATTGCCAGTCAGTCAGTCGACTGTCACCCTCATATTCTCAGAAGTCAATAACATTTTCTGTTTTTCAAAATGATTTTGCGCATATTTTGATCAGGACGCAAGAACAATATATTCTGTACTTTTGTATCGCGTACGTTAATGTTAGAAATCTAAACGTATAAATCGTTTAACCATATACTTACTTTGAAATGTTTTATCCTGAAACCTTTCTTCTGAATAATGTAAGGATAAGATGCTCTAGTATTTTGTTTCAATTACATGTAGTAAAACACGAAAAAAAATTATACATCTTTGACCTAACGAAATACTTCATCCTATTTTGGTTATGCAGTATATCAAGAAACATTAATACTAACTTTCAAATGTATTACACGTAGAATTATTTTGGTACATCTGGATTGGGGATTATCAATACCTGAGCCATCGTCCACAATGTATGTTTTATCTTAAATGCATCTCCACCCAGCAAGTTCGCTGTCTTTATCTCAGATAGAAAGACGATATCACACCTCTTTCGAAGGAGTTTGATGAGAATAGATTTCCTTTACTAAGTTAAATAGAATACATCGTTATGCGGAAGAACAAACTCAAATGATGAACCTCGCCATTTAAATGAGGTAAAGAAATACGTGAGAAAGACAAGCTTTCTTCTTGTCAGGAAGAAATGTTATTTATGGATGGCAAACTTCAAGTTCTCAATAATTCGTATCGCATTAATCTTCATTGTATACTTTTTTCAAGTATTTTTTTCGAGGCTCAGTGTGGAATTGGATGTGAAGTTCTGTGTACAAACCACTCAAAAAAATTTACTTTACGGAAAGAAATCGTGAAAGACTAATACAGTGATTTTGGAATCTGGATGCACACGTACTCTTTCCGATTTAATATTAAATAATTGTAAATAAATTTATTGTCAAAAATGCAGTACAAACTGCGTATGACCACGTGGAGGACAATAAACTAATTTACTCTCAGGAAGCAAGCAAGGAACCATCCCATCAATTCCGATCAAGGATTAAAATGTATTGCTAAATTAACGCTCAATAAAGTGAATAAATGGGACATGGTGTCGTTTTCTAGTTACTCAGAGATAAAATGAGCTAAAGACACGATATCACAAAAATACAAGGGAAAAAACCACATACTGAAAATAGGGGTTATTTGCATTAGCTCTCATTGAGGTAAAACAAAACTGAAACCTAAATTGTTTTAAAGTTGAAGTAACTAAATTTATATCACAGTTCTAACCGGGCAATACAATGTGTCATTCCGTCACGACCCGTCCATTTCGAATAGATCTTACGAATGAAGGAAAGGACATGTCTTAGTCGACTGACTAGCGGAAAGCGAGATATCTTGTTCATCTGTCTCCGACCAAAAGGCTAAGGGGCATAGATCTGTTCCCATGTAATCTGGCAAAGAACACGGTACGCGACACGTATTAGAATCTTTGGATCGCAACGAACTGTATTCTGTGGTGATCACTAGATAACCGCAAACGTGAGATATGTACGATACAACAGACCTACGTCCGATAAATGCCGAATATTTCTCAAACATTTCCGATCGCGCAATTAGTCCGAATATGAGCTTTTCTCTTAATCCCTTCAACAGCGCACTCCCAATCGAGCGATTAGCAAATACAAGTGGCGTAAATGCCCAAGCACATCAACGGGAAACATTAGCTCTTCCTGTGAAGTGCCATCCATGGTATATTCGCCTCCACCTAGTTCATCAGCGTTCAATCGATATGTGACCAACTCGGCAGTGTATCGCTGCTTCAACGATAATACAGCGTTCCAATTCACGGACCATTTTATACCATAGTTGGAAATGTTTTCTTTTCGCTCCGCAAGCTACTTCCCAAACAATAGAAAACACAATTTTTCCGAAAACAATGACACAAGAATAAAACTTGATACATGCCACGCAGTTTCACATTACTTTTCATTAATAAGAATGCAATGGGCTCTAATGACCTCGATGTTGACGAGCCCTAAAGCCCCCAACAACAACAAAAATAATAATAAGAATGCACTACGGAGTTGTGATAATAAGGCTGCAAGAACGAGTTTTTCCGATTGATAGTTTCCAAGAATTGCATTTACAAGAACATAACAAAAAGCGTCTTTCCAAACCATAATTGCAACTGTTCAATGGAACCTTGAACAAAATGTAAGTTTTAAGTCAGACTTTAATAGATTTCATGACAACAATGAACTCTGATATTAATATAACCTACTTAATATAATGACCAAACGTGTAAGATATTTAGTAATTCGCATCAATTGTTTCACGTGTTCAGTGAAGAGAGGGAAAACTTGGGCATATCTCATCGTAAATTGGTCAGTAAGGTGAACGATGCTGGAAGGGTGAAAAGAAAATCTTGTCGATTGATCAGAAATTCTCGTTCTAGAGAACTTTTTTTTTTACAACAACATATAACCGTGTCATACCATGAGCATTATAAAATAAGAGGATGGAAAATTGAGTTACCTTGAGTACCGGTGAGAAACTAGGAATGCTATAATTGATCAACTACTAAGAACTAGAGATAAAGAATTCATGGAAAATGTGTCGTAAATTTAATGTAATAACCATATCCGATTGCAGCAAAATAATTTAAGGAAGTACACGATATGCTTATGAAAAATATGTGATGATATAAAACAATTTCTTCGACGAACTTAACTAGTTAAAAAAATAATTAAATGATTCATCCCATACAGTCGTACTCGGTTGGTATGAGAACGCGGTTCGCACTGTCGATTGGCACACCGTTAGAGCGCAGGCCGTCTTCTCAACTGAGCGCATGAAGCAGCTAGTCACTTCCAGCTGTCTGGTTCACGGCTCGTTTCGAGGGCCGCTTCCTCCTCCCCTCCACGCGGGGCAGGCAGCGGCTTCCAATCCTTCACCGTCCCCCTCACTGCATCCAGCTCGCTACCTCCCCCACCTCGCAACCAACCAACAACCTCCTCGTCGTCGTCGTCCTCGTCGTCCTCGTCGTCGTCGTCCTCGTCCACCTCCTCCTCCTCCTCCTCCACCGCCGTTCGTGTTTAGTTACATTCTACTCCTACATTTGTTATAGAAAAGTGCGAACTAAGTCGCCCCTCTCCACGACCACAGCGTCTCAACTTTTCGTATCTGTACCCAAAGAGACTATCGTATACAGTACCGGTCCTTTCGTCGTCGTAACTCACACCAAGCTTATTGCCAACTCTCGCACACCTGACCGTAGCGAACCTCCATTTACTCCTAAGTCCACAGAGCTCCTATAATTCCCTGACTCGCCACCAACATCCCCTCCATTGCCGTCGCCAACCCCACCATCCTCTACGACACCACAAACACAGCGGCTTGCCTTAGCCGGCCTCAGGGCCGCAACCGCAGTCATCCTTCCCCTACATCACTCATCACCGCATGGCGCCTCAGCCTGTGCTTTCCGGGAAACGAGACGAGCGATGTCCCGAATACCCCGAAACGCCGATATGACTGCTGCGCCCAGTGCTTCAGCGCGAGGCATGCGTGTTCCCCTCCACGGCTAATCGTCTACTCGAGTGCTTTCAGAATACACGTTAGTTCCGTACACTTGCACAAGGCAAAGATATTAAATTGACTGAAATCCATTCGAAGAAAAAGCAACCAGTAGCCGCTCTGTATGGAATCTAAAAAGAAATATTATTTCATTTAAAAGAGGAAACTGAACAAGGCGGATGAAAATGGTAGGAAAAAACTGAATGGAAGATTCGTTAATGGGTTGACAGATACGATGGAATAGGAACACTGAAGGACATGTGACATGTAGATACATTAAATATGTAAGATGAATGGAAAAAAAAACTTAAAAATGATTGAAAATCAGTATGGTCTTTTAACTGGACACTGTGATATCTCGAGCTACCTCATGAGAATTGAGAAGGGAAAAAACTAATCAATGCCATTGAAGAAAAGGGGCAGAACACATGTGGGTCTGCTCACTTAACGGTATAGAAATATCAAAATACTAGAAATATTTAGAACAATTAGTTGTAACATATATCAATAAAAGGAATAATTTAGAAAACATACGAACATTTCCATGAATATTCGCTGAAAATAAGGACAATCAGGAATGCGATTGTAGATGGGGGCACCATAGCCGGTGAGGAACGATCACCACGGCAGGAACGAATATGAAAAATTAGATATCAGAAATTAGAAAATACTTAGAACCTCGTTATAACTATGTTAAATACGAGGTATTCTGAGGAAATTTTCTATTTGAGTCGAATAAATGAAAAGCAAGTAGATTGGGCAGACTGGAATTGAGAAATTATTTTGACCGCGAGAAAACGTTGGAAAAGGGTTTACTAATCCCAAGGCACGAATTGAGAAACTTCCTTGTTCACCTGAGGGGCGACTCCGGAAATTCCAAATCCGCATCACTCATACCCTACCACCCTCTCGAGAGCTTCTCTGAGTGGGGCGCCAGTTGTCTCCATAGTTACTTGTGTGTTCGGCTAAAATATTCGTATATACTTTAAAGAAATTCCAATACTGATAGGTTTTAGTTGTAATAATTTAATGCGAGTGTTCAACATGGGTGAAAATTTTATTAATACGCTGTTCAATCAAAAGGGAAATTAAAATTTAATATACAAAAACTTTCAGTATAAATCCTACCATCACGTCGTATCTTCGAGGAACGTGGTTGGATATGTACTAGAAACTCTCTTACAGCGGAGATTTTACCATTGAGAGATAAACATTTTTTCTCGTTCGGAAGGTACCCATAACCATGAACCAATGCTTGAGAAAGTTATAACGCGCAAGCACGTATCAAATGCTATCAACAGGGAAGCAAGAAAAAAATTGAAGACAGGCCATCGAAGTTGATCCGCGGGGAGCTAGAAAACCAACCAAATGCGTTTAACATCATAAACAAGGATTTTAAATACATCAGAAAAAATATTAATACTACACTGAACACCTTAACTAAATTTCCGAAATCGGCCAACGATATTCAAGAAGCGCTGAATAACATGGACATTAAGACCATCAAGAGAGAACGGTTTTTACTTAGAAATAATGCTCAAACTGGACTAGTAATGTTTTCCTGTGATACAAATCTTCATAATTTCTGTGACAATGCTTTTTAAAATTCTATATGTTAGACTCATGCCTATTGAATGTAAACGTTTCATAAAATAACTTTATTATTATTATTATTTCATATATTTGTGTTCGTTTCATGAAATAGCATTTATTTATTTATGAGAACGAGAAGAACTATCATGGCGGCATGTCAAACGCGCCAAGGAGAAAGGGAATCGATAGGAACTTACGCTCAAGAGATAAAGACTATAAAAACAAGAGCACCATGTAAGGATTAAATACGTGCAATTATAGTAAATTGTTTAAGAAAAGAAAAAACTTCGTATTAATGAAACTGGTACTTGTTTTGGTATCGTTGGAACAATCTGGATCGATATCCTATCCTATCAAGCGAGCAATAATTGTATCTATGTACCTATGTACTTGTCAAACTTTTTCTCGAAAACGGCTCTAACGATGTTAATGAAATTCACAGATTAGATGTATTTTGGGATGAAAATATGATAAGACATGGTCTAATTTCTTTGTCGAACAATTTTAACATGTGTAATACTAGCGTCATTAATAAACCAAATATTTCCCCTCTCATAGTCAGTGCCCGATAATCCAGAGGTCAGAGAGGACGGGAGGACGCGCTGGCTGCAGGGTGCAGTCACTTGGAAGCGTCTGAAAGCAGAGGTAACTTTTGTAAGCTATTGTGAGTGTTGGGGATACTGTGAGTATTGGAATATCAACCTGCCACCGAAAGTGGTTTCTTACAGCAATTTTGAAACTGAAAGAAAATGGGTTCTTCTAAAACTGATTCTCAACACTCTGCCATCTGAAATCATTAAAGATGTTGTTTTTGATCATATCGCACACCATTTATTGGCAAATGAAATAGTAAAACCTGATGAGGATCAAAGAATTAAAAAAGAGATGTCTGGCTCAGATGAAATGAAAGTTCTCTTAGATATTGCGTCTAGAAAAGACTCCAAGATATATAGTAAATTTGTAGATATTTTAAGTTTTTATTATCAGTGGATTGCTGAAAAACTGAATCATTGTTACAAAGAGGTGCTGAAAGAATCATCTTCAAATAAGTCACAAAGGGAGAAGCATCTTTCAAAGAGTGTGACTTCCGAAATGATAAAATTGGTTCAGAAGAATTATCGAGCTGCAGACAAATGGACTTCATTGGCCCATTCTTTGGGTTTATCTAGACACATCAATGACATAAGGATAAAAGTAAACTTGTATGGTGAACCAAACAGTATGTGTGTGGTATCTTTCGCAAGAATGGCTTGGAATCTCTTCACCTAGTGCTACTTTGGGCTCATTTCTTGAAGTATTGCGTGAGCAAGAATTTGATGATATTGCAGATGAATTGGAAGAAAAGTATGCTTGATCGCTTGACACTTAGTAGGTGACTTATGGGTTGAAACACACCTAATAACAAAAGGATTTAGATATTGTGCTAATAAACGATATCATAGTTTTATAAAAATGAGGTAGTTGTTATTAAAATGAAGTCATGTAATTATATTTTGAAATGACCTCATCGAACAAAGAATATGAACAATAGTTTTATAATGAGAAGAAATTATTTTATGTAAGTTTTATGAAAGTTGAAGGAAGTAAGTGGTCTTAACAATTGTTATGTTGACATGTATTTTGTGATAATGTTACTCAGGAAGTTTTTGGAATTTTCTTCTTGATAGATATGTTATAATACCAATTTTATGATTAAAAGTTTAATTTTTTAAGTATGACGAATTTTAAATTTTAAGGAACCTAATTTCACTTGAATTCAAAATTCATAACATAGATACAAAAATACATTCCTCTCAATAACATGAATTTTTATTTCTAAGAAATTTTATTCAGATTTAATTTTCTTATATCCCTCTCCTTTAAGAAAATAAGAGGCAAGTTGCAATTGTAATTTTTATCTGTAAAATTTGTTATTGTCTATTTTATTTTAATTCATTTTCAGTAATTTCATCTCTGAGTGAACATTTTATGTTCATCATGTAGATAATGATACATGATGGTTTTTTATAGTTTTTTAGTCAGATTTTATCCACTAAATTGTTCTATGAACTTCTAATATTGAGAATGCAATGTGAGAAAGGGTGTGAGCAATGGCGATGCTGATGTTGCGGATATTCAGTCAAAAACTGGGTTAGACACATTCATATACATTAAATGCCAGTAAATTCTCTGACACAAAGAACGTGGTTTGTTTCTTTTGAAAGCTTGGTAGCTTCATTAGCAAGATGATTACTAAGTTGTATTTAGAGTTGGTGCTTATTTCACTCAATTTGGCTTTTTCCATTGTAACTGCAAAAATGCTTAATTAATTCAATCTAGGCACTCTACCTGAAAATATTTTATATTTAATATTCGGATTATTTTAAGTAAATTTAAGAATGTGTTTTTATTTTGTTTCTCTACAAGTGTCAAATTTTGGGAAAAGTATTATTTTCTATTATTTATAGTAATGGTTTTATTTTCTGAAAAATGTAACATAGTTATATTGCTTAAAACCTTTCAGTACTTAGTTTTCCAATAGGTATTTTCCAATAGTTTTGCTAAGCTTGCAAAATGTTTTGCTATGTATTAAAAGTACTTCACCTTAATTAATAATATTGATGCGTTGTGCAAAGTAAAGGGAAAAATATCATATCAAGAATTTGTGATAATTGGGTTACTTTCCTTTCACCACAAGTTTCGAACGTCACAACTTATTCATCCGAAATATTAAATAATCCAGGCATGACCTTTAGACTGCAAAAAATTAACAATAGTGTCTATTTTGGTAAAATAGTAGTAGCGAAGCAGCGGAAAGACAGGTTAATGTAGAGTAAACAAACTGGACTGCGTTAGCATAGAAGTCTACGATGTATACTGATCCAGAGCTTATTTATTAGTTTTTAGCCTCCACTGAGCACTCGATTCTATATTTTCCAAGTTTACATCGTTGAAAACAATATTTTTGTCGTTATCAAATAAAACGCGGAATCATTCCACGAACGATAACACAGATTCAATGTACAAAGATTCGAACAATTTTCAGAACCTTATTCAACCCCTATTCACTTTCATCCGGAGTGTTTCCTTTTGAAAAAAAAAAAGAAAGAAAAAGAAAAGCGCCGAGGATGAATAAACGAGATGGCATCCCACAGCGACGCTGCCGAGGGAGCAGATAAAAGGAAGCTATTTCGATCCCGTCTCCTTCCGACGGAATAACAGGCGAGGTAATACGCTCCACACATTGTTCACCGTGATGCTCTTTCCGTTTGGTTTTCATTTATTAATACACAGAACGCAACATAAATAAAACGAATTTTTAAAATTATTCAACATTCTACTTACAACTAACTTCCAAATTAATCTGAACCGGTCTCGCAATTCTTAACTAGTGTCATTTTAGTTACATAAATTCCAAACATGAACTATTTGAACATTCATTTGGTCATGCAAAATACGATTTTTTTGGCGCAGCAAATTGAATGATATTATATTGGATAATACGATATCTCGTAAATATTTAAATACAAAATCGTAACTTTAACCTACCGAAATATAAAATTTGTTTTTCCATTTTGCCCATTAACTTCGGTTGTAATTTAGCTCTCCGATATGTAACTACTTTATTTTCCTTTTCAAGAGAATTGTAATATCCTTACTTTATTTCCGTTATTCTTCATGTTCCGGCAACAAACCGTGAAATTACTCGAGTCGAAATTTTTGCCAAAATTGCATTCGTAAAAATATTAATAAAGATAAAACAATATTGCCAACAAATAAAAGTTCTCCGTCAAAAGCTGAGTACATAATTGATACTCTTTTACCAAAAAAATCTTCGTTATTAAGCAACTGAGGATCGGAAATGCAAATAAATGTCCTTAAGCTTCCTTTTCGCAGCCCAGTAGCGTAGATGACGGGGGACATTCACATACCTGGGGAAAATCCTGCAATCAGTGTTTGAGCTCTGATGAGATGTTTACGACGTAGCGTTGGGTGGGGAAGCGTCTGCACCGAAGTCGGACCTGAACCCAAAAGCTACCTTAGTCACGGGGAGTCGTTGGATTGGGTCCCGCGGTCAAGGTATCCTAATCCTCTTGCCACTCTTCCCAAAAAGGTATAGTTGGATTGGATCCCGGGGTCATTTTCTTAATTACTTTGCCTCTCGAAGAAGGTGACAAAACCCCATCTCCCGGACAAAGCGGTTTTGTCAATTTTCGCAAATTAAGACCATGCAGAGTAGAGCCTTTGACGAAGAAAATTATTCTTCAAACGTCGAAAACAAGTATCCTAGTATAATATATTGATCAATATCTTTATTTGAATGTTTTGTCTTTTTCTCGCCGACTGACTGTGTTCATGTACATTTTAAAGATACGCTGTACAAGTACAGACTGAACCATGTTTTCCGACTACATTTTAATGCACGCTCCTAATATATTAATAGATTAAAATGAATGGTTAAATATTACTTTTGTTAAACATATGCCCCAGAATGTTTGCAATATTTATATAGTTTTCCATATCATTCAACTGCACAATAATGCCATGCCATGCCATGCATGGAAATGTTCTTCTTCCCCGTATCCGGCGTGGGTCACAATTGAGCTATGCTCTTCTTACAAGGAAAAACCAAAGGAGCGTTAGAGAGGGGAAGTTGTCCGCGGGACCCAACTCTAATATGTGTATCCTTCTGGTCAGGAAAAACTGTTAAGGTGGGACTAGCACTCCAAATTAGTCAGATCACGGAGATGTATAATTTTTTATATATTTAGTGTAATTGTTTTAAAACACAACAGTATGTTAAAATTATGAGAAAACATAATTTAACTTGTATCTATTGGTTAATAAAATAGTGCAAACAAAATTCTGGGGCTCGCTTGACTCGTTTGAAATGCATTTGAGCATGTACAAACATGGCGACCGAGCACAACGGTTTTCTGATTTCTGCATCTCACCTCACAAAAAGTTAAATAACTTTTCACAAATGTCCGGTGACATATAGATAAAAGTAATGTAAAAAATACCAAGGAAAATTTACTAAAAATCAAAGTAATTTTCCATAATTTTCTTGTTTTAAAAGTTGGTCTCTCCATAAGACGCAATGTATTACACCATCATTTATAATTGCTATTATTTCATTTAAATCGCCGGTGAGGTATGATTTTAAGTTGAAATCACAATAAGTACATGTTACTCTATTTATTGGTTCCCACTTAAGGTATTTTAGTATACGCTAGTACTACCTTAAGGGATTAACTGGGACGCAAGCGGAGGGAAAGTTAACCGCGGGACCCAATCGACCGCCACCCTAGTCACGAGGAAACGAGTGAAGATAATAGGGTAATTACAGTCTATCCACGTATTATTATGAACGTGTCATACCTATCTTATATCGTCATAATTTACACAGAATTCGGTAACTAGCATAATTTAAATTGCTTGTCTCAGTATGAATAAATGTTCATGGTTTGCATCCTTCAATGGAAGAGTGTTTGAATTCGTTTTTACGAGTAAAATTAGATCAAATTCGGATACGAACAGAAGCGCAATTCCATGAGAGGGCTCATCCACCCTCTCCACTTTTCACGCTCGCTAGTTCCCCTCCCTCCCCCTTCCAAACAAAATAAATCCAAAGCCCAACTTACAGAACAAATTGCCAGAAAAAATATTGCAATCCCAAAGAATTGAGAAAGCGCACAAGCCAAATAACAGCGACACGTACGTTCTATATATTTACAGCCCCCCTTCTTTTTCAGAAATTAAATGCCATCGAAATAGTTTTCTATTCAGTTCTGCATCCTTTCCGGAACTGTTTCGATGAGAAGGAATGTGAAAGATGAGTTTCAACAGACAATCCCACTGACAGTTCATATCCTTCCACGACAATTACGAGTGGGGTAGCCTGGGGAAAGTCTCTTTTTCCATATTTTCACACGTATGAGGGAGGTTTGAAATGGCTGCAGAGCACAAATACGACTGTAAATCGACAAAGTATATTCCCTTTTATCGTGTCTGTTCATGAGAAAAGAAATCACCTACCACCTACATTTTTAAATCTTCGAAAAATATGTTTCTCCGAACCTTTGCCCCGCGACTACGTATTATATAAGGTGGTTGCTCTCATACGGCGGCCCCACTGGCGGTACAGAATAAAGGATTTTCGCAACATACTAAAGGATAAATTAAAAAAGTTTCTTTTAGTTTGATGATATTTTGATTTTCTATAGGTTAATTTAGTCCGATACATAATATTATTTAAAATAATGTCTTTTTCAATTGTATTAATTTGATAAGAGAAAATTTCATGAATATTCAAAATAAAGAAACGTTTGGGTTCATAAAAACAATATTTTCTTGGTACTTTATGATCTCTTTTTCACGATTTTAGAAAGGATTACTATTTTACGTGTTTACCTTTCATGCACACAAAAAGAAAGTTCTTCCTACAAGAGGAATCCTCTCACTTTGATGCAAATTTTCATAGACTATATGGCATCAAGAGGATCACTGAAAGTGTATTTTCATCTTCTTGTGTTGGGTATTGTATTTATCTTTATTTATTTATTTACTGATTGTACATTTTGACACATTTATTTTCATAACTTAATCCTATTAATCACCTTGCCTGCAACATAGTCGTTGCAAGGGTACTGCATCTTAATATCTTAGCGCCTTTTGTCTGCTTTTTTCTAGGGAGCCATTGGAGTAGAAGGCCCAGGAGGGCATCTTCTGTCTTGTCATGTCATGTCATTTCATCCATTGTCCTTACTCGTTTGCCTTCCTTTTCTTTCTCATATTCCTATTTGTCTTATTTTTCTGCGTGTCTCACTGTTCCTTCTCTATTACCTTTCTTCTTTCTTTAATTAATCTCGTATCATTCCTAATTTAGTAACACATTCTCTGAACTTTTCATTTCTTTCCCGTGTCCGCATCAATTTTTCCGTCTTTGATCTTCCATATTCCAGCCTTCTTTAGAAACAGTAGATACTCTGCTCTCTCTTCCTCATACTGCTCACAATTCCAAAATACATGATTTACCGTTTCATCCTCCTTTCCACAAATACAGAGTCCTTTATCTTTTCTCCCAATATGTTGTAAACACGTCTCAAAATTGCCATGGCCTGTTATGAACTCTATTATCTGAGGTGTCAAACGGATACACTCTCTCGCTCTTTCCGCAAAGTCTACTTGTGGTATATATTCTTGAGTCAACTGTCCTTCGATACTGTTATCCCATCGCACCTGCCATCCCTGGAGCAATTATTTAACTAGTCTTTTACATTTTTCTTTGTCTGTTCCAGTTATTGTCTCTCCAATTATTTTTAGTATCTTTACGTTTCATTATTCTTCTGTATCACAATTTTTTAATGTATAAGACTATCGGTATTACGCCTTGTACAATTTCCGAGGCATCTGTAGAAATTGTCCCAAACCTTACTGTTAAATTTCGTAGACACATCCTTTGTATTTGTCTTAACTTCCTTTCATATGTCTGTTTGATGACTACGTGACCCCATACAGTGCATCCGTTTACAAGTATAGATCTCACTGCCCCTTAATATATTTTGACCACATCTTGGCTGTCCACATTGTACTTATTCAACCCAACTCTGCTTGCTTTTTCTGACACATACACCAAGTGTTTCATGTACAATAGTTTCTCATCCACAATAATCTCGAGGTATTTGTAACTTTTCACTACTTGTATCTTCTTACCTTGCAGCTTAACAATAGGATCTCTTCTGCGTTCTTTGGAATGACCCACCCACATTGCTTTTGTTTTAGTTTCCCACAGTTTTAGCCCTAATTCCTTTCCAAACACCTCTATTTTATTCAATGTCGTCTGTGATTTTTGTTCTAAATTTTGCCGACTTTTGCCCTCGGCTACTATTGCTAAATCGTCTGCATAAGCGACGAACTTAATTTCTTCTGTCTCCATCGTTTTCAGCATGTTACCCATTACTATTATCCAATAGAGTGGTTCAGTTGACGATCCCAGTGGGCATCCCATTTTCGCTTCCTTTATTAGTCTTTCACTCTCCATGTTCAGAAACATATGTCTGTGAAGTATGATGCTGCTAATCGTATTAAATACTGTAGTACTGTCATTTTCTTCATTGTTTCTAGTATTATCCCCACCTCACTGAGTCAAATGCACCTTCTATGTCTAAAACAAACATAAACAATTTTCTTGTCGACTTTGTAGACTTTGTTTTCCTAGAAACTCCGTCGCCGCTGCATCCGTCCCTGCCCCTTTCCGAAAACCATACTGTTTTTGACTTAATAATTTATGCTCTTCAAGATGTTTCATCATCTTTTCTCCTACCCACTTATCAAATATTTTACCATATGATGGCACTAATGAAATTGGTCTGTATGAGCGTGGGTTTGTTTTATCTCTTTTCTCATTCCTAAGAAACAATTTTACCTGAGCAATCTTCTATTGTCTGGGAAAGTAACCACATTCGATACACCTGTCATATATTTCTAACAATACATCTTTATTGCCATAATAACTTTTCTTTGTTAAATTTGTAATTTTTTTGTACATACATAAATGAAAAATTTGTTTTTACGAATGAATATTAGTTTTTTTAAACCTGAAATGTTTCAAAAAGCAAGATTTTTTTACGATTTTTGACGATACGTCGACCACGTTACTTTTTATAAAATAAACTAAGAATGACAAAAATAATTCTTATTCAGCGAATGATTACTGTTGAGTGTTTTTTTTCCTGAGTGCGACAGTATACATTTTATGTCTTAATAATGAGTCTGGTGTATTTAGCAGTGTTTTCGAAAAAAGTGAATAGCTCATTATATTTTGCAATGTAGAAGCTCGAAATTTATAAATGTCGTCACAAACACAACAGTGATCATTTGATGACGATGCAACGAAATCGTTACGACTGGAAATTTCTACGCGTGTGAGTACTTCAAAATGTTTATTTCGCCTACTTTTACCTTACTTTGCGGCGAGCGAACGAACCATCCGTTCTCAATTACCTAATAATGCATAAAAAGAACTTTTAACATCCTTGTAAAGCTAAGTCAACGTACTCAAGAACTGTGGGAATGTATACAATTTTGAAAGAAAAAGTGGGTGCTGAGACACACTGAAAAAATAATTATGTTCCTCAAATCAGTAATTGGAAAATAAAATAATCTCATTTTCTCTATCCCGAATGTGAATTACGAAATATATTCCATTTTACATTTATGAAATTCCATGACTTGATGTATAGAATAGATAGAAAAATAGAATAAATTTAAGGATAAAAATGGTTTAAGAAATTTACTTCGCATAGCTCAAGTGGCCTTCGGACAGTTTCTCGGTATCGGTGGTAGTACAATAGTTCTCAGGAAATAAGGGTGGGACGCGTTCGATAGAGAGCACAGTAACTGGCAAAGCATTTGACCTCTGTGAAGATTCTGTGAATTCCATATCCATTCTTTCCACTCGCAGTCTGTAAGCGGCTTGCATCTTGTTTCACCTCTCTTATCTGAAGATTTATAATCCCTCTTATCTGAAGAGAGAGGTGTGTAAATACAGAACACTTCAGTTCCATGTGAACATTTTCCACGTCATCCCCCTCGGGGCGGGGAATGTGTGATAGATGGCAGAGGACAGAGGAGGAGAGGTACCAATATCGAACGAAGAAACAGAAACCAATATTCGGCATTAAGCTGCCATCCTAATTGGCGCTTATGGTGGGTTTCCGTCAATCGCTTAAGGTTCAATATCGGGATGGTCCTTAGCTGTTTTCCCAGAAGTAAGTATAGTAAATACCCTCCCATTTAATATAATTTTGTAAAACTGACCTTGGTCTGAGACTCATCACTAACACAGTCATTTATTTATTTATTTTCATATGCTCGATGATGAAAATACATTTATATCGTGCTTATACAAAATGAATTCATTAGAACGAACAGTGGTTCTTAAACATAGTAAACACTAGTTCTTAAGCTTAGTACCTTGGTAAAACTGACTTCAGGTCCAAGTCCCCCGTCCCTAAATAATGAAAAATATATTCGATAATTTTTGTAAGTAATTTTTTTTTCAATTTATAGTCGTGGTTTTGTGTTTCTTAAAAAAAGTGGGCATATGTAAAGGTCATTGGCTTAAAATCCAAGCCGGTGGTGTTCACACGCAGCCAACTATTGTCTTCGAGTCACTGGAAGCCCACTGTTGGCTTGCTTATTGACATCGTGAAAACGCAGCATTCGAATGCAGGTATTTTCCAGAAAGAATAACTGTCCTACATAATCTTGCGATTTTAGTCAATAGTAATTCAACTATATCAAAGAAAAGAGAAAGGACACTGGGAGTGGAGGGGGAGGTACTGAACATCAATAGATGGCTTCGAAATCGTTGGCTGGAAAACGGATTCGTAATTAGCACCCAAAAAAAACCGAAAGACAAATTTCAGAGCACTTCTACTTTACAAGAATTTTTGTTCAACTTTAATTGCATAGCGAAACACACTTTCTCGCAGTTACTTGCGAAAAAAATTTAAAAAATCGTGGGACTGCAACTTTCTGCAGCTGAAATTTATTTTATTCGATAGCTGAAACTCTTATCTACAACCTCCAATAGGTGAGTCGATAGAAATCCGAGGAAATTTTTCCTTTTCGCGAAATGAAGTCCGGTTTTCATGACTTTCAAAGTGCAAAAATTACGAAGAACGATTGCTCTCTTATATCTCAACGGTTCGATGAAAAATATTTCTTCTCACCTTCAAAAGAAGAATACATTTAGTTTTATTTCAATCGATTGCATTTTGACGATTCTGCAGATATTGAAACAGTCGTGTTATTTTCATCTCGCGAACACAACGAGTGTGCTCGTGCGAAGGGGGCTTGCAGACTAATACTAATACAAGCAATGAGGCTCAAAGAAGAATGGAAACATACTGTAGCCAACCCAACTGTTAGAAATCCCAAACTGAAAACTTTTTTTTTACTTTTGGCCAGCTTTTTGGCATTTGGCCCCATAGTGCGTCGTGGAAACAAGGGTTTCTCAGATAAGATAATACGCACCATGGCCATGTAATTAAGTCTACGTTGGGATCAGGGATTCCATTCGCGAATACTGTACAAAAAATAAAAATATTCATCATTTTGCGGTATCTTCCCCCACGCTCGGACTCGTCGATTGACGTTGAATTCAAAATATAGAGTAAACAAAACCAATTATAAAGAAAGGATAACTATTATTTAGTTGACGATCTTGATGTATTTGTTCTGTGGTTTTGTTGTTTTTGATAAAGTAACTTCACTCCATATTACATACAAGAAAACATAATAGTACCGTTTGACGGCTTCCACTGGAAAATATGTTTTGCAGGATTAACGATCGTCCCTCTCAGATTAACATATTACAATTTTCATGTTCATCAAGGGGATCATGCATCTCATGCGAAATGATCTTGCGTGAGGAACATATTCTTTTGCTGCGTCAAATACAATAAACAAGGCAGACAAATAATAATTACTTGCGTTAACAATAAAATATTTGGATTTGAATGACCTAAGAATACTAGACTATTGGACTGACGTAACATTTTAGACATTCAATTAAATTTTAATGGTTAACTTTCACTTAAATTAAATTTTCGACAGCAAACTAACGTTTTAACGATTAACGAAGTTAACGTTTTCAGTAATGGTTAACGAAGTTAAATTTCAGATTACCTTTACTCACCTCTGGTCGTATATATTTTTTGGTAAAATTGTTACCATTTGAATCTTCGACGTTTACTAAGAGAATAAATTTTTAAACTGTCAATTTATATTAATTATTGCCATTTACTTATTCAAACCAATAAAGAAGTAAGTCTTTGATAAAACACAAATGTTTCTTCCAGTTTGATATAAATGGCAATGATCCTTTGCAAGTACTAAAAAATGACACTTGTGGCTGTGTTTAATGGTAACCAAACAGTAATCAGTGTTTTGTTAAACACTTGCGAAAGAT
Organism: Laupala kohalensis; assembly: GCA_002313205.1. Lineage (NCBI taxonomy): Eukaryota > Metazoa > Arthropoda > Insecta > Orthoptera > Trigonidiidae > Laupala > Laupala kohalensis. Next base: position 383,514 of record NNCF01129037.1, read on the forward strand.
ATTCTGAACAATTATTCTTTACATTTCGAATTAAATATAAAATAAATATTAAGTTAATGTATAATATTCGATGTATAAATATATACATTACAGAATAGGGTTATAGAAGGTTTAGCCCAATGTGATAAAAAATCAAAAAAATTGATGGCGTAAAGTGATCTTAATTTATATTTAGATGTTAATTTCTCTCACATTACTTCAAAAATTTGGTACATAATTTGGTACAATTTGGTCACTCTTCAATATTTTTAATATTAAGCTGACATCGCGTCGAAAAATTTCGAACTAACGTTCCGACCTTCATGCGGTTCGGGAATCTTCCCTCTTCTTGGCCATCCTTTTCTGTCCGCGCAAACGTTGGAAATAATTTTGAGTGACACAATTTTTGGCGGGTTTACTATAAATTAACTCCATGGATCAGACGCGGATTAGGAAACACCAATAATGTGTTTCTAACAAGAAATAATACAAGATGGAGGGATAATAAATAGAATAGTAATAGGATGTGATGTAAATATCAGGGCAAGATGAATGAAATCCTGGTTGCCGAGACTACCAATGATAAGCTCAGAAGAAGTAGGTAAACCAAGAGCAAAAGGAGAACCGCACCACGTTCGAAGATACAATAATCCATGAATTAAAAAGGTAGTATATCACAATTTCAAATGCCCATACCTTACAATATCATAATTTTATCACGATTAAGCAATGAACAGTTAAAAACGATTCTGATGGGGGAAAACTTACCTATGATGACAACAATAGAGAGGACCTTGAAGAGTTTTCCTCGGTACGTATCTCTGGGACCCTGATAATCATTTGCGGGGTCTCAAGTAAATACCCCCATCGAAATCGTTTACGGGACAAATTTCAACACACAATTATTCACACTTAAAGATGTCAAATAATAATAATAATAAATAATACACTTTAAATCATATTATTTAGGAGAAACTTAATTTTTTCAATATTGTTTACGACCATTAACATTGTTTTTCTACATTTCTTCACAAAACTAATCTTTTTTTTTCATTTACGATCTGACACCGAAAATTTATCCAATACTTAAGATTTTTTTACCGTGGTCATATTTGTTTATTGTTGATTTTAATCGACGATGAAAAACTATATCATGTTACTAAGTAGTGTAAATTTGTTTAGAGAATACCTGACGGAGATTTAATGAAGAGTCGAAACAATGTAATAAAAACATTAAGAAAAATCAAAGTAATGGTCTGTTAACGGTCGTAAAGAACATTTAAAAGATTTGACGTCAATTATAAGCACCTAGTTCATACTGTCATGTGATTTATCATCACAGGAAGAACAAAAAATCCCATATTGACTCTACTACATAGATGCGCACTTAACTTCAACGCGCTCAAGCGGATAAACAGATTGTCAGACAAAAAATACCCCGAAAAATACATTTTGCAGGATATGTGTAGGATGTGTATTTCATTTTCGTACGAGGACATTTTCTCCAAAATTTTTGTATAAAAGTTTTTGTATAAAGACATCTCTAAAAATATTTTGAAGAAAAACTGAAGTTTAACCTCAGCTATTCTTAGCGGTTACCCGTTTCATATCTGACATTCAGACAAATGAGCAAACCTGTTTCAAAGATCTTCGTCATCAAAGTCTTATTGCTTCATTCGTGTCATAAACTGCATAAAAAGCACTTTTTATGATTTAGAATACAAAAATTGTTCCAAAAAATGAAACGGGAACCAAAAAGTACTTCAAAGCCTAATTATCTGGTTCCAAAACCCGAAGTGTCGAGTACTGATGCATTTACTTTAGGACGATATACAAAATATATTTCCCTTACAATAATAGGTTTTGATTTATGTTTTAATTCAGAACATTATAAAATAATAGGAATAAAAATATAAATGCTCAATCAATAGCACTTTAGTAAATAACTCTCCAGTACGTGACTCACGAAATCCATCTGCGACAGGTTTGTCGATTAGCATGAAGGTAAACCATGGAACGGCAAACCATTAGAACAGGTATAAACTGTCGAATTCAAGAACTCTGGTAGGGATATGTCTCATAAACGATTTTGATGGGTGCATGGATCTGTGACAAAAACCCACAGCGGCATAACCCCAAACAACAAAATGTGTGACCCCTTAAAGGATTATAAGGATCCCAGAGATACGTACCGAGGAAAAGTCTCGTAGAGCCTGTATTGTTCTTAGCACAGGTACGTTTACCCCCATCAGAATCGTGTTTAACTATGAATAGATACACAAAATCATATCGTGAACAAATTCCAATACTCCTTTAATGATGAATTAATTAGAATATAGATGTGTCACAGGGGTACTAGGAAACGGCGGAAACCTGCAACTGACTACCTTTTTTAGTTCGGCTGAGTGGGAGGTCGACCCCGCGCTCTCCCGCTCAGCAGAATACCGGAATGGAAGGCGCTATCACAAAGCTACCTCTGTCGGTATACCTACGTTCTTTTCTCCCCAATTGAACAATTTAACGCGATTTTCCGCCTCACTTCATAACACCCAGATCTGAAGAAAAATTCATTCAGTCTCTCCTCATTGCAACCAGTCGAATTCGCGCTAGTTTCACAGGTTCCACGAAATGTTGGTCGAAAAGCTGGCGAAGGGATGTGGTGAGGGGCGTGGCTCGCAGCGGCAAGTAGCGAGGCACAAGAAGTACGCGAGTGCTCGAGGGAAGAGGATTCGAGATTCGAGCAGGGAAAAGAGAACGGAGAGGGAGGGGTGCTGTCCGGGCGGGTGGACGAGCGCTTCCAGGCAACGCAGTGTCCGACCTAACGACCGAGCCGAGAGCGAGTTGTATTGTTGTATATTTAAATGGGAAATGAAGCGTGCTATTGAAGCTTATCTACATAGAGCGATAGGAGTTAGAAGTTGGGTGGAAGGCTATTGTTAGTAGGTGGGCCGCTTAGCTGGATTTTCCAACAACTTGGCCCACGTGGAGGACTGGAGGAGCTGGATAGAGGAAGGAAGGTTGGTTTTTCAGTAGTCACAGCTGTATGAACTGGGATATTAACGTGAAAAGCTACAAATTTTCTGGCCCCATCGGGAATCGAATCCGGGATGAATCGGTGATGAGCGACAACACTACCACCTGAGCCACGGGTGGGGCTAAGCGAGTTGGGCTGGCGAGCGGACCGCGCGGCGGTCGCGTGCAGCGGCATTCGCCACCTACGCCACCCTACAATATCCGGCACACGCACGTCTTCCTCTTCTTATTGAACCCGGCTTCAACAATTAGACAATCCTACAAAACGATGACGACAGATTCTCATAGTCAGAACTTTCCGTCACTTTCCATTGACACATCCTTAAAAAGTGTGCTTACGACAGATCCATAAAAACTACTTTCTGCGTTTAAGAATCATTTCTAATTGAAAGAAAATCCTAAATCGTGAGTCAATTTTCTCGGACACACTAAATACCGGTCATTTTCCAAGCATTATACAACTGCGTAGAAAAGCTAGTCTTCTTCCTCTCTATGCACGCACCCCGAAGGGCGGGAAGATGGCTGCATCGGACGCAGAGGCGGCAAGGCAACGCAAAAGTCGACCGCGTGATCGTGCGTCATCGCTCGAAATAGGAGCATGTACACTTGCCTGGGCGGGCGCGACAGGAAGGGACGAGAGCAGAGCCATTGAGTGAGAAGAGGGGGAGGGGAGAGGAGGGAACATTGCAAGGGATATGGGAACGAGACGTGACGGACGGTTTCGAAGATGTTTTTGTTAGATCCAAACACACGAGACGGGACAATGCGTTAAGAGACTAGAGCATCACTCACGCAAACTCATCAAATATTAGTCGCTAAAATTGGATCCTTTGCTAAGTGAAATATTCAGAATTTAATATAAAAATTTTCTCGATCATGAAAAAAGTGGAGACAGTGACTCCAGTACTGTTCTCCACATCATCCTGAACTGGCTTACCTCCTTATTCAGCGCTCTGTTTTCCGTTCGCGAGCACCGAGGGGGCGAGCGACTGCCTCGAGCATTAGTGATTCCGTTCCGTCGAGCGCGGTTGCACCCGCGCATCGACCGAGCGGCGGATTCAGGGGTTGGACGTGGAGTGGGGGGCGTGCAGGTGGACGCGGAGTGGGAGGCCCCACACGAACTCCCGGGATTCCAACTTCAGGACTCCGTGATTGTGACATTCAAATCAAAACTTTTCACTATTCTCATTTAAGTTCCGTAATTATTGGAGGACAAGTTTAGAATGTTTTATTTTAAGTCACAATTCTATTTCTCCTATCCAGAAGCTAGACATCTCGCCCCACAGAATGATCGCAGCTGAACTCACATTTAGACGATCCCAAAACAATCGTTGGGACGGATTGATTTAAAGAACGATTTTGAAACTCGTCATTTCTGATATTCGTTGCTAAGAAAATAATTAGGAGAGGCTCTTGTCGCTGGAATTTTATAAAGGCATTTTGTCGTTCTTCAACCACGATCAAAGCCACAAAATTGAACGATGAGGGTCTCCCGCAAAAATAGAGACAATTCAATGGACTTTCCTAAATGAATGGCAAGTAGACGGAATAGTGAGCGTCGATTCAAGAAACACATCATGATCTTTCTTCAATAAAAAATCTTAGCTATATATGACTCAACGCAGAAAAAATACGTTAAATTTTGGTATACCTAGCATTCATGTGGGTCTTGTAAATCGCTTTCTATTTGAGCGCAAATAGGTCATCTATATTTTTTATGTTCAAGTGGTTTGGTTGTTCGAGTTGAACATGAGGTCTCAACGAAATGCAAAGACAATTTTATCAGTATCTTAACTCATCGATCTTTGAAAATTTAAAAAAAAAATATTTAGAGATTTTACTGGATAAACGAAAACATGACAATATAAAGGAAAGCTTTGTAATACAGAAAAAAGTCCATTCAAATAAAGATGTAATAAATTAACTCCCGAATGTCAAGCTTTACTTAGTTTCTCACGTCACTCCTATACTAAGTCACGTTGTGAAATATTTTTGGGGAAGCTGCGTTAAGATATGCAGATTGCCGGTTCCAAGTATTGCAACTGCGGTAGTAAGTCGTAGAGAGTCACTTTTTCATCGACGTAGCTAAATGAACTCAGACATTGAAGTGAAACAAAAACTTTCTAGCCCCGCCGGGAATCGAAGCCGGGTTTTCTGCGTAGCAAGCGAGCACCTTGAGCTACTGAGAGTATGTCCATAATAATAAATAATAAATTTATGGTCAAAGTAGCAGTTACATATATCGAAACTTTGTGATTTTCAAATGAATTCCAAGGAAATGGTGAAATAATCATATTTTTATCCCATTCATATATCCGTAACCGTTGATCGCAGAACAACACTTTATATAACCATTTTTATTGAGAATTTAATGTACATTAATTTGATACACAGCAAAATTTTAGCTATACCTCATGATATTTTCGAGATATTTGCGAAAAACAGTTGAAAAGGGTTATGTAACCCCTTCTCCACCCCTCCCCCGAAACCGAATTTGGTGTAACTTTTTCGCACTTACTAAGAGGAAGGTATAGAACAATTTCGGGTAGCTTAGAACTTTTCTCTTAGAATGTTTGGGTTTAAGCTTAATTGTACTATACTAATTACGATATTGAAAGTGAAAGATAGCGAGGTCTTGTCATGTTTTACGGTTCCCTGATACCGAAAGCTACCTGGAGCATGCAGTGGCCTTAAAGTATATCTGTTCGAACAGTCATGAACATGGAGATACCTGGATCTAATAAAACATCGAACCAGGTACCGTGGTTCATGTGGGTTTTCGGTGTCTCTTTCTATTTCAGTGCGAACTAATGAGGTATCTATAATTTACGCGACGAAAGGCCTTTGATTTTCAGAAATCTTTTCGAAGAAATATTCTTTGCCAATAAATCTTTTTTCCAATGGGCATAGTACAGATTATTTTAAAATTGAAACAACGTCTAGTTCATGCGATAATGCTTACATTTGTAAACAAACTCTAAGAACTTAGATCAGATAAATTCCCTTCCCACAGGAAGTTTTAATCTCAACAAAATTTTGAAGATTGCATTCAAATAAACGACGGATGCTCTCAATTCCATAGCATCGTGTTTTGTTTCATTTACGCCAGTGAGCATAAACAAGAAGAATCTTATTATCCTGCGCATGGACTTCATGATTGGTTCGGTAAAGTCCAACAAAATTTTTTTAGAAAAAGTTACAAAATTGTCGATATAATTCCCTAGGAATAAAAAACCCCGACAAATTCAAATTGCTTTTAAAGTAAAAACTTCCTACTATATGTAAGCTATGTAATTAAAATGAGATGTTCGTTTTGGCCAACTTTTATTGATAAATCATATATTCATGGCTCACGTTTCAACGATCTCTATCACGGTTCTCCGGGACTCCAAAAATAAATTTCTTGGAACAAGAGTTTCCTCCTATCATCACTTTCACAACAAGATAACACCCCACATGAGAGAATTTGGTAGATAAAACAACTTTGTACAATGTTATCATGTAGTTGAAGTGACGAGTAAAGATAAATCTATTCCACCAAGAAATTTATTATTCTAGACACTTTAAGGAACGTTGAAAAGAAAGCCACAGAATAAATAATTAAGAGGTAGAGGCGGATTTTACATACAGGCTCTGTAAGCTCTGGTCTAAGGGAGGCAGTCTCAGTACTATTACTGTAATGATTAAACTTGAATTTAGAGTTATACTAATAGTTCTAATACAATTAACGTCCATTGAATAATCTAATTAAATAAATAATGTAAAGCTACCGACCTTTTTAAGAATGATTTATATTTGTGAAAAGAATAAGTGAGCTCATTTCACAAAAAACATTATTTGTCCATAAAAGGTCATAAGTTTTTCATTATTTATTTAATTATTCTAATAGTTACGATTAAAACAAGGCAAGACATTTTCCTAAAATTTTTAAGATTTGAGAATAATACGTATGTCTAATACTTTTTTTGTATTCTATTAAATACAAATTTGTTGGTATTCTGTTGCACGTAGCACATGCTTATTCTTATCTTAGGAGTGTGCTGAAATGTTAAATCCGCCCCGGCCTTTGGGGCCCATGATCGGAATTGAGGAGGTTCCCTTCCTTGTTTCCAGAGAGTAAATTGGTTTATTATCCTCCACATAGTTATACGCAGTTTGTAAATGATTTTTTGACAGTACAAAAGTTAACATGGGCAAAACTACTTTTAATATTAATATCGTTCCCAACTGAAAGTATTTGTATTTAAGTTATCACACTTAATCTTCATTTATAACAACTGAAAGTATTTAATTGACTGATTATGAATGTCACACCAAATGAACTATTATTGTGTAGGAGTTTAAAATGCACTACTTCAGTAAACGAAGGGATATAATGCAATGTGTTGGAATGCATGATAATAAACCGACAATTATGTTAAGAAATACTAATTTGATGGTTTAAAAATCTAAAAGTGTGATGTAATGAATATGAAACAGTGATCACTGAAAACATCCAATGAATTAAACCACTCTCAATTGAAGAAACCTGAAGAAATATATTATCAAAATATAATACTAAGTCTTCAATAAGAATATCATAAAACACATTGAATTGCTATAAAACCTCAAAATATCTCCGGTCACTCCTTTGATTTATTCTTATCGGCAACTAGGACTACAATTCCAACGTAATATTTTGAAAATAGGCAATTTTTCTGTAGTACAGATTAATAATCACCCAAAAATATTTTCTCACATTCCTCCAGAATTTTATCTGGGAGAAAGATTAACATTCTCCAAATGAGAAGAAATTAAGAATATTTTGAATTAAGACCATTTTCTTCTCGTCCCTGAGGGTGAGGTTATATAAATAAAAGCGAAGTAACAAAACAATGGATATTTCACTCTAGCGCATCGAATGAGAAAATTCACTCCATTGTGACGAATGAGAATCATCGGCGAGTAGAATGCACTCTCGCTTCCAGTGAAGAGTCATGCATGCAGACGGACACACTATACAAGATAGCGATGCACCGTTGAAATGCATACCAAGATTTACAAATATCAAAGAAATCTTACGTTTAGGCAAATTGTACAAGAAAATAATATTTACTTTATAATAATTAAAATGGATGAAAACATCGTGTCAATGAAGAGTAGTGCACGCGAAATTGCTGCTAACTTAATTCCATTTACGAGTTCATGCGATTTTGTCTCAAGCGTTCTAACTTACACTCAAATTGTCAAATTTTTCGAATTTTAGTATTATCAGAATAAATATTAATAGTAGTCACAAGCGACTATTCGCTGTAAAAATATAAGGTAATAACACAACACACCAAGACACGAGGTAATATTCGTTCCACCCGCTCGAAGCAGAAAGAACGGACGAGAGCCTCAGGAGCAAGTGAATTGATGTGATGGCCGATGTTGGCGATAGATTTCAGTTTAAACAAAACCTAATGTACTGCCAACATAACGCGAGGTATTTTATCATTACCCTTATAGACGATGGTGAAGTAAAAGTGTTGGCTACTCTGTACTTAAGCGCTGTTCCAATATCAAGCCAGTTAGGCTGGCAATAAATAAATGAATACACAAAAAAATACTACAAGAGGAACCCTCTCACTTCAATACAAGTTTTCATTTACCACACGGCATCAAGAGGATCCCACTCATTATGGCAGCATTTTTATCTCGTTGTATTAGGTGACAGGATTCCTCTCGTGAAGAAAATTTGCTTGGCAAAAATAAGATGTGGTGTAACTCGTACCGGGGTATTTGCCATCCCCAAGCCCGTACGCTATCCACTGCGCTACCGGGATGCTCGACAAAGGAATGTATGAGCATAAGCCACTTATTATGTTTGTGGGTAAACTTCCAGTTGAAATTCAATCTTTATCTCTTTTTAGTGCGCAGAATTAAAATATGTCGCCCATTTCTTGACATTTGCTAAGTACTACAGCTAGAATGCTTGAGATAGAAAATCGTCCAGACTGTGATTAACACTTAATAGTAATTAAATTACACAGCCATTCGTGTGCATTAACCTTCATGGATACGATGTTTTCATCCATTAATATACCGGACAATAAGTAAATATTCTTATCTAAAAAAATGGCCTAAACGCAAGATTTCTTTGCTATTTGTAAATCTTGGCCTACACTTCAACGGTGCTTCGCCATCTTGTTCAGAATGTCCGCCTGCCTGCACGACTATTCTCTGGAAGTGAGAGAGAGATCTGCCAGCAGACGACTCTCACTCTCTCCACAATGAAGTGATTTTTTAAATTTATAATGAATTCGTTATAGTGAATTCAATAAAATGGTTTCATCGAGTTTATGTATATTTCCGCGTCCTCTAAGACGAGAAGAAATTGGTCTTATTTCAAAATGACGTTTCCTCTCATAGTAAGAAAATTATTTAACTGAGAGAAATTTGTGAGATGTTGGGACGAAAGGAAATTATAGAAGATAGTGAGATAATATTTTTTCTGTGTAATCTTTTCTCAAGAGAGCTATTACAAACTGCATATGATCACGTTAGAATTGAACATGATATGAACTCAATATATGAGGGCAATAAAATAATTTACTGCTATTACCTTAGAATAAAGTAATGAAAATAGCTCATTTCCCTTCGTGTTTTTTCCCTTGGGTTACATTTTCTCGAAGTAACGTTACATGATTTTTAATATAAGTTCATTGCAATCTTCAAGAAATATGAGGCAAAAGAGATACAAATTTAATTTCAAATCAGAGTTTTACCCACAAATACAATATCTGACATGAATCCATCTCTCCATAACAGTCCCACAGACCAGGGACAGCGTGTTGACTCAGTAGTAGCAAGAACCCTGGACCGAACCACGTTTCATTCTCATTTTGTTGAATAAATTTCTCTTGCGAGGTGAATCCTCACATCCGAGGGGTGACGGTCGATTGGGTCCCGCGGTCAACTTTCCCTTCGATTGCATCACAGTTAATCCCTTAACAGTTTTTCCTGGCCAGAAGGATATAGTTGAGTTGAGTCGAGTCCCGTGGTCAACTTCTCTAGCGCCCCTTCAGCTTTTCCTTAACAGAAGAGCATGGCTAAATTTCGTTAGTACTGTGTTGGTACTCGTTGGTACATGAAGTTGGTACTGTGTTGACACCCAGTGGCGGATCTTGACCGTAATCAAGTGGGGGCTTCATGTCATCTATAGACGGCAAGCGGATTTCTATTCATTTAGGGGATACCGTTTTTCCTTTTATAACTTTCATATATTTGTTGTTTGTTCATTATGTCTGCATTAAAAATATATTTTCATGAATTATTGGGTTTTTTATATTTATAAAATTCTGATTTGGTTACGAAATCTTTATCCTTCAATATGTATTTGCCATTTTAAAAATTTTAAATATAAAACAAATAATTCATGAAAATATATGTTTAATGCAGACATAATGAACAAACAACAAATATATGAAATTTATAAAAGGAAAAACGGCATCCCCTAAATGAATAGAAATCCGCTTGCCGTCTATAGATGACATGAAGCATGTAGAAAAGACAAAGTTCAAACTTCTCAAGACTCGCCCATCCTCTGAAGTAGCTAGTCCCGTAAAGAGAGATGTTACCTACTGCCACCTCACTAAGCGTTAATAATAATGGAGGCTAGCCGTGAGTTGTGCTGTCGGCAATGCGATTGCGCTGTATCGCTTATAATAAGTACAAGTATTGCAGAGTTTAGCCTGCATGGAACATACCTACTATTGTCAGTCGTTTCAACCAGCAACCAGTGCATGTAACACGCATGCAATATCATAGAAGTTTGTATAATGTTTGCCTGTAACATGTATATTTATCTGGTAACACTTGTAGAAAGTATGCCTTTCATCAATTTCATTCAATTTTATCTGTTGACAGTTCACATCCATGGGGGGGGGGTATAGCCCCCTTAACCCCCCCCCCCCCCCGCTGTAGACATATCTGGAGAGATGTTTCTGTCTCCATCTATTCAGCACTTAATATCAGGTCCCTCACGTCACAGACCTTCAGGACGTATACACAGAGATTCTCAAAAAAATATCTTCACTTCTATCAATCTTATATTTTCGGTTATATGTCATTTTCATTTCCTCATTGAAAAGAGTGCCGTAATTAGCACTTTCTTCACCGAATAACGAACGAGCAGTGCCATAGTAAGTGTTCAAGTTTCCCTTGCTTTTCCGCGAAGATGCTCTCTGTCTCATATCTTCCCTTTTTAATACTAAACGATCTGAACAATTTCCATGGCTTCGTACTACTTCCAAAAATTGCAGTGATGGTTGAAAAAAGTTCGTTTCTCCTTTACTCCACCTTGCATAAATTTATGTTTGTCATCGTACTGAAGTAATTTTCCAACTGACCTGTTAGTCCGCAGTTAATGCATTTGTTAGTTTCTTCTGCACATCTTGTCTTCTAACGTAACAATTAACGTATTATTCATAATGTGGCTCTTACTTTTCAATAGTTTCCTGAGCAGTAATTTATCCAATGTAAACATATTGGCATAATCCCCTGAACAACCTGCAAAGCTTCAGTTGAATAACCACCACTCCTTCGCAACAAACCTCGTCTTCGTATTAGATTCATTTTTCTATCAACATTACTATTATTAATCTCGTGTGCCCATACTCTCGCCAGATAGCTAAACTAGTTCTGTATGGCATAGGTTATGCCTGCAAAATCCAATATGTAAAGGACTGTAATATTTATATCTCTCCTCATGTGTGATGTAAGTAGGCCACCATCGATCATTATTCTCCGATATTTTGTGCATCGTTGTATTTCAACTGTCTTCTCTTCTCGCTTGACTGTTGTAAAGCTATTGAAAATCCACTTTTTCGCAAGAAATAAATCAGAGTTCCCGCTTTGATCAAAGCATTCGGCAGAGTAGAATAAAAGTTAGACCAGTTTCTCTTCTTCGAATTGGTTAACACGTTTCCTTCATGAGCTCAGCAAATACGTTCTTAGAAGATGCTGCTCCTCTCGTCAGTATCACGCTTTCCGGAGTAACCTCTGCTAACACGAAGGGAGTCGAGGAGAGCAATACATTCGATTCAATCAATACGAACAATTCCTCAAATGATAACAAGGAAGTTATAAAACTATTTTGAAGAAAACCTCTTGACGCCTAAAAAAGCGAAGAAAAATTTCACTAAAACTTAGAATTTAGATGTTAGACAAACAGTAGTGAGAATTGCTACTCAAAAAGAGGATTACAGGATCAATCGCAAAGGAAGGATACTTATAAACAAGCAGTATATCATTCTTATTTTCGACAGTCATCATAGTATGCGGTGAATATGGTAACTTCCGTTTTACCGTCACAAAAATTTCGAAGACCTTATAATACAAATAATCGTCGTCAAATTTAAAGAAAAATCCCTCAGGCATTGTCCCAAGTGGTGGACCGCTACAGGGCGATTAATTGACTAAGTTATTTCCGCAAGACGTCTCTATGCAACTAATACACAAAATTTCACTGCATTGTCATGGACCAAAGCGTTTATGTTCCCGATATATTTACATCCGTGAGATTCAGTAAACGTCGTTTGATATCAACCTCCCTTAGCGTCACGACAGTCAACAATGAAAGTGTCGAACACACACCATGCGGTATATGAAGTGTAAAATACGTGTTCACGCTCTAACTTGGGAAGGATGATAAAACCATTAATACGGGAAAATTTAACAACAAAATACCATTACGAGAAAATTATTAGATATTTCCGCCTGAGATTTTGATGTAGATTTCGCATATGGGTTTTACTATTTCTACAACACAAATTACAACTATTAAACTTTATCACACAATTAATAATTTGTTTCATTCATAATTGGATGTTCATTACCTTAAATGGGTATAAGACATTTAAGATGTAAGAAGTGTATCAGACTTAAAAAGCGCTCCAGAAAGAAATCCTACACTCATCATTCAAAAATTAATCCCGTGTCCTACACAACCTATTTGCTGAAAATATTTGTAAAGGGTACAGACATTTTCGACCCAAATATCCAGATTAGCAATGATTAATAATTTGAACTTGAAAATAAATGTCATTTCACATCAAACTTGTCTTAAAATGCACAGACAGAACGTCGTATTTTCTGAGCTATTCTCTCCTAAGATTGGTGTTTGCATTAAATAATATTGTAACTGTTATTGTATTTAATGATTTCATTGTAATTAAGTTATGCATTTTAATGAAGTTCATTCGCTTAGAGCTATTGGTCAGTAGTATATATTTGCATTGAACGTTAAAAAGATCAAATTAGTAACGTCAAGGAAGTAACAATACACTATTAGAACATGTGGTAAGGAATATTTCATGGAAAAAATGAGTAATCGCAAAATCATAAAAATCAGAATAAATTCAAAAGCACAATTTTTCCAGCGACAAAAGGTAGCAGGTTACATAATAGTCGAAGCTTCTCACTTCAATATACATTCTGTACTTGGCGAATCTTCAATAATAATACAAGTTGATACTAAGCTAAATTTTGTCATACGATAGAAATATACGTAAACCAGAATGCACGTCACAACTTAACATTCGAGCCTTAACAAGTCTTACAACTGTAAGTATACATTCAACTGTAAATTGCGTTAACAAAATTGTTTCTCTTCTGCTTAAATTATTTTCGCGTTTGAGGATGAAGTGAAATTATCCGTAAAATCAACCCGACAGCGAGTCAACCAATAACCGAGCTTGGCTTCACGCCGCGGCGACACCAAAAGCAGTTTCGTGCAGCGTCGCAAACGAGAACGTGGGAGCAGCAGACGAAACGCGCGCAGTGGTTCAAGATCCCGAAAAGCTGGCCAGAGAACGAAAAGTTATCCTATTTGATTAAAATTCAGAATTGAAGGAAAATGACTTGTTTCCAAATTTTTTTGCAACTTTACGTTTTGTTTTTTGCATTTGTTGACAATTTTAAATAAATACAAAAATTGTTTTAAAATGATGATTAAGTATGTTTTTTCACCTGCTAGCAACGAAATAATGTTCATAATTAACTAAATTAATTTTCACAAAAACATTTGCTAAAAAATAATTCTTTGTGCAAAAATGTTTATAGAATGAAACATTTATTTGAATGATTTTAAAGTAATGCATTGATATGTCTTGAAATTAAATTTTGAAAAAGTTGTTGACAAATATTTTATTTCTGAAAAATTATTCCTTTTTTAACAAATTTTTTGCAAAAATTATTTATTTCCATTTATTTTGTTTCATTATATTTTGGCGTCTGTTATGACAATTCTGTACTCAGAAATATTATATTTCCCGAAATATATTCGCATAAGTTATTGTGTTTTGCAAAAAAATATTATTTTATATAATATTATGGAGTATATTAATTAATTTTTATAAAAGGGTCAGTCGAACACAAGACTCCGAAAGGGACGGTGAATGGGGGACTCACTGTGCTGATAAACGCAGCACTATTGCCCACTGATAAGAGGAGACGGGAGAGGTGTCACCGAAAAGTAACCATGACATCCCTCGCTAGTCACAAGGAATGAGTTGTGATCGCATTTCACTCCTCTTTGTTTATTGATGGCACACACGACATGGGAGCGGGAGGGAAAATGGTCAACCGATGACAGGATTCTCCGAAGGAGACGAGGACTGTGTTCTCTAAGAAGAATATAGTCTTATGTAGTCTTCTTCGTATTTATAATGCAATTATTGCTTAAGAGAAGAAAGAGGGGAAAATGAGAACGAAAGATAGCCATGACATTCCTAACTAAAAGCACTTTACAATTATTTAAGGAATGTTATCTTACTCTGTTTTGTGTCTATTCGCTCTATTTGTTATGTTTTGCTCTATTAGTCGATTACCAACTTGATGGCTGTGTAACCCTTTCTATTCTTATGCGACATCATATATCAATAAAGCTCGCTCACAGTGTGTATAAACACAAATGCTTGTAATCACTATGACCTAGAAGTTCATGAAAAAGGAAAAGAAGAAAAAAAATCTGCCTGGCGAAAAGAGCGCATCAACGCTTCCTCACGAAGGAGTTAAAAAATTTTCATCAAATATTGAATGAATGAGCAATTGTTTATTTGATATTATTTACATAATTAAAGAATTTAGCCATCATGGTTAATTAAAATAAAACTGCTTTAATTCCACGTACACTATACTTGTTATACGAATCTACGCAACTCCTGACATACTAATATTATTAACAATGTTCTTGGCAATTTTTTTTTCTTTTAAAATGTTATGTTGAGAACCTTCCATTAAACATGAATAACCAAGTAAACATCTCCATATTATGATTTACACAAGCAACACATTAAGAACGGTTGAAAAACACAACAAACTTGCTTCATAATAACGCGGAAGTTTCATATTTTCAATTCATAACTTAACTCGTCACAAATGATTGCAGCTGGAAATTGGCAGTCACTTTCGTAATATTACGATCTACTCTCCATGTTAATAACAAAACATGACTCTGCTTAACGTCATATTTGAAAGTAAAATTTATTATTGAAATTCGTCATTTTTTCGGTTATGAATTGTTGCTAATTGTAGATATTTACAGGCGATTTTGATAATTTGAAAACAGCATTCTGATTGCTCCTGCTATTCTAAGATGAATTCTTTTTTCCAACTTGAAATCGAATCAATATCACACTTTTTACACGAATCTAAAGAGAGAGACCTATCATTTTCGTGAATCACGTTGCATTTGTACCCTACGCGACGTCCACTTTTTCCAAATTGTATGCACACCAACGCATCTATCAAACATCTAACGTTGTTTTCTGATTCCTGAAACATCACTTCATCCCACACATCTTTACAAATATCAAATATACTAACTTCATTTTATTCGCGATGGCCACCTTTAGAGGATCCTGTACAACTGTGCGGCGGCCGCAGCGAAAGAGATTTCCGCCGAACATCCACCCACCCTCCTTCGCAGTCCCCTGCCTACCCGCTACGAGAAAAATCTCGTACCTAAAGTAGATGAACACAAGCTGCGTCCAAGTTGAAGCCGATAACACAAAGTTTCATATGCGAGGCTTTATTTCAACTTCCGGATTGGACTGCTTTTTACACACACGCTTCGATATTTTTTGCTCAAGGCATTACAATATCGCAAACCTGGCCACTACAAGTGATATTTGCGAGGACTTAGCATATCATATTGAATTGACGCGGAACAGTACCCCTTTACTTAACTTCTTAGAACAAAAAAGCTGTCAAAATGGGGTTCACCCATTTCATTATAAAAATTAATGATTCGATTGATTTTTTTTTCAATTGTCCGCAAGCCATTGATTCTTGATCCTTCGAATTCAAATTTGACAAATAAGCAGCAATATCTAATTCCGGAAATCAAGAAAACGTGGTATTCGAGAAACCTTATACTTTTCGATCTCTTCCACAATTCAACACAATAACAAAACCACTGGGACAAAATCACGATGGTGTATTCTAAGAATAATAGTACATCAACAGACTTTTATCAATCCAGTTACTGTGTGTTCTCGAGGGCAAGCTACCTAGAGAGTTTTGGTTCGACGTTTTCACTGGAGTGTAAATACTAAATATTCCTCACAGAGATCGTTACTGGAAAATGGAAAATGAAGTTAAAAAAAGGTTGTTCTATTAAATACTCATGATTCGAAGGTCAATGTCGATATCCCTTGTAGTATTTGTAAATGGGAAATGTAGCGTGCTAATGAAGCATATCTACACGGAGCGATAGGAGGTAGGTTGGGTGGTAGGCTGTTGTTAGGTGGGTCGGTTAGCTGGGTTTACCGACAACTTGACCCATATGGAGGGGTTAGTAGAAGTGGTTAGTAATAGTTAGAGTTATTGATACTAGTAGGTTCGCTTTTCAGTAGTCACAGCTATATGAACTGGGACATTCATATGAAAAGCTATAAATTTTTCTGGCCCTACCGGGAATTAAACCCGTGGCGACTTGGTGAAGAGCAAGAACGCTACCATCTGAGCCACCAATGTCGATTGGAAGCATGTCGTACATCTCAAATTGTCCACGGAAAATATTATGCGAGAAAGTAACATGAAATGAAAACCTTTGGAAAGAAAGTAACATTCACAGAATCTCGCCCGTAAAGCTCGCTTTATACGGTTCAATTAACGTACTGTTTCGTGCAATACACACCAGACTGGAGGCAGAAAGAATGAAAATTTTCAAGCATGTTCTATTTTTCAGTACAACCCCTACAAGTTGACAAGCGTTCCTAGCGGCATTTCTGCTTGCTAGTTGTCGCGTCTGTGTTCTCTCGAGTTGGTTGCATAGTTGTTTTTGTTCTATTGCTGTATTTTCTGGTTAGTTGCAGATCGTAATTTTAATCATAGTGGACAAACTACAGTATTATACCAACCATTCGTTTATCAATGAAATCTGTTTACATGTTCAGAGAATTAGAGGCAGAGTTGACGTTAGTTGTATGTTACGTTCCCCGTGGCGTTGAGAGATAACTCATCTATTTCTCGTCCAATGCCATGTAAAACGCCTATTTTGGAACGTCCATTTTCTGTACAAGCCAATGACGCCAAGCATTCATTTTTTTGTACAGCAATTTCACGAAAATTGTCTGTAAAATGGACCATGTAAAGCACTCAAGACTGCACCTTACAAGTCAATAAGTCAAGTAATTGTCAAATATTGAATGTATAACTTGTACTTTGAAATATGCTATGAGTGATTTCGTATTACTTATTTCTGATGAAGATAATCATTCTGACACCTCTAATTTTCTCAAGTTTCTCGCATGGTAAATTCGTATAATAAAAACAAACTTATTTTAAAACATGACAAAAGTATTAACCGTTAAACCACTAGGAAATCATAGACCGCGGCACTGCTTCCCATTGTTATCCCTGGATGATTAGAAATCTTATATCATCTGAGCTTCGCTTTTTATTCAGCTTTAAAATTAAATAAAGCAAAATTATGCTTATTTTTTCGAGAGTTGAGTCCTGGGTTTTAGAACGGTCTCGCATTTAATGCGAGGGGACTTTCAAGATTGAATCACAAAGGTATGAAAGATAGTGTGCTTTAAGAGCTGTACAGAACTGGCATTTAACACACAAAGAGGAATTGAATCGCTCGTACGGGAAACCCCACTAGTCTAAGTCACGAAAGTTTCCAGGAAACACATAAATCTTTGATCGACAAAGATTGTTTTATTTCTGGCAAAGACTGTACTTCAAGCCCAAACTTGCTAACTTAGATTTCCTAAACCAACGTTATATTAAGACTCGGGTTATATTTTTGTGATAATTGTAACCTTTTATTTGGTATATATTTTTATATACATTTTTTCTATAATAAGTCGCTGGCCGTGTGTTTCTCAAACGTAAAATGAGACTGCAATAATAGACATTTTATTACTATTTTTAGCATTCTATTACAAAAATACAAAGTACAATAAGTCAAATTTACAATGTAAACAAGTTAACATTAATATTTTAGAGTCGAAACACAAGTGAACATAAAGAGCGGCAGATGTAAAATTGGTAGATCCTTTTATAAGGAAGCAGACTAACCATTTCAGGCTTTTATACTTATTCAGCTTCATCTTTATTCACTGTTGGCCAGTAGAACATTTTTTGAAAAAGCTCACCAGGGAAATATTTCTTCAACAATTTTACAACCTCAATTTTTTATATCATGGTCCTCGTCCTTCCGGATTAGTCATCTCTGCAGGGTAAGAAGGGGAACTGTCTAGAAATCAATAGCCAAAAATTGTCTGAAAACCATCAACAAAAACTTTGGTCATTCCATCCCCAACATTTTTACTCCTCTTCATAAATAGAATACGGGCTTACTTGAAGAGATGAAATGAATCGGGATTTAAAGGAATTCCCTAGTGTCGTTCGCGATCCTCAGTCGCGCTCCCGGAACCACAGCACATTCCGCCCACCAGGGCGACTCAAACAGCTTCCCTTCAAGAACGACAATATTGTTCCGTTCGTCATAGAGGTAGAAATGAGCCTTCAAAGTTCCTTATCATTTTGAGTTTCGAGCACCCATCAGTAAAGTGCCTTTATTTCCCTTCTGTTCAAACTATACAAACTTCTAGATGCAAGAAATAAGTTATAGGCTACAAAATAAATCATGCAAACATTTCTCATACATAACATCTCATGTATCGATTTTCTTATGTTTATCTGATCCCTGGTCCACGCGAATTATTCAAACGAATGAGATTTACATATTTGTACATACGGCCGTTCAAAGGATTTTCCTAGTGTTTTCGAGTATATGATGGTTGAAAAACTAAAATGAAGGATAGTCAAGCGAGCATTACAGCCATGTTCAATAACTTGATTATTTTTTTATTGTTATGTTATTTGATTATTTCTCACTTGGATTATGCGTACATCCATCCTGTCTTTAAATAAACTGAAATAGAAAGATTTTTTTACATTTTCACTGACACTACGCTTGCACTACATAGCTACCGTGTACGTTTGTTTTTTTCTTTTTTAATGGGGCTTTAGGGCTCGTCAATATCGAGGTCATTAGAGCCCATGTACGTTTGTTCCCGAGTAAAGAAATCTAGCTTGCAGGATACACATACGCGCCTCTGCGTGACAGTTCATTGAGATACATTGAAAATTGATCCCTTAAAACAAAAATCTTGTTTATCTTTAAGATCGACATTTTCTTTTCTTACATAGGTAAAATAAGAAAGTACAAATGGAGTGTACCTCACTCCAGTACAAGACTCTTCTAAGGCAACTTTGTAATGAACGCTCCAAACGCAGCAGAATTCTCAGAACATTAATGATCGCCACAAGCTACACAAAGTGAGTAGAATTGAGGTATTCTATGATTCTATGATCTCTTGTCCAAGTTATCTGATGCATCGGTGCGGATTTCCAAAGATTCCAACTATTAAATTGATTCGTTAAAAACGTTTACACCACATAAATAGTGCATAAATTACAAATTTCATTATATATATATATATATATATATATATATATATATATATATATATATATATATATATATACACGATTGGGGTTCTTTTTCAAGTCTAACCTATTAGATGGAGACCACTCTCTAGGTTTGATAAGTTACTCTCTTTTACACCTTCGTATTTATTGAATGCAGTAATAGTAAANATAAGGATTTTGAATTACCTTCTTTTGTGATAAGATTAAATTTTTCATTTCATCGTGTAACTTTATTTTACATTTATTCGTCACGCTTATAAAACGTTTCAATAATTTCTAAATTACGGCTTCGAGTTATTTAATCAAGTTAGTCCTTTACGTTGTAATACGGAGGTCACATTGCACGAATTTAAAATTGAATAATCTATCACTTCATATAGAACTCATTCTTCGCTTTTGTACAGAATAAGTGGAAAAATACACAATGGTCAATTTATATAATCATGAATTGATGTTCTGAAGAGATAATGGAGAACATACAATGATTAAGGATGAACAATTGCTTTTTATAATCACCTGCGAACACCTCTTTATGTATTTCTCTAAGGGGCAAAATCTTAT
This sequence comes from Laupala kohalensis, assembly GCA_002313205.1. Lineage (NCBI taxonomy): Eukaryota > Metazoa > Arthropoda > Insecta > Orthoptera > Trigonidiidae > Laupala > Laupala kohalensis. The sequence goes on from NNCF01129037.1 coordinate 404,061, forward strand.
ACATAAATTGTCTTCCAGGTATCTCAAAGCATCTACATGATCCATGGTTCGCAAGCCGGTATGGTAAGATAATTTTTTGAATTCATTTTTGACGGCGACATGTGCCCGGTAATTCATTGCTACTGATTTTCATCCAGTTATATATTTACTGTATATATTATAAGACAATTTTCGGGTTCTTATGATATTAATGTCTCGTTTTTCATTTGTTTCTTATCTTCTATCATCACATTACCCATATAATCAAAGATTTGCATAGATAAATTATTTTCACGCTAGAAAACAAACATGAACACTATGAATAAAAGAAATATATCAATTAACTCCAAGGGCAAATTATTGCACAGGTTCAACTCTAGCATTCATGGAAGAATTCTCACTTCATCCCTTATAAAAGGTTGTACGTCACGTGACATACGAGGCCAGGAATTTCAAGGAGAGCTCCTGGACTCCTAACACGCTCTCATTCGTATCTTGACTCGGCGACGAAGCCTCTTCCAAGAATAGCCGGTATTGTGAAATTCCTACGCCGTTTTCTTTCTGAATAGAGAGTTCCTGTAGCGTTTAAATCTTAATATCAAAGGATCACAGTTTGAAAAAAAAAATGTCCTCGAACGAAAATGCTCCAGCAGAGAATATCCTCACAAACATTTCTGACAGGAAGCCTCCGCCTCTCACTTACAAGCAGGAAGAAATACTAATAATCGGGTAATACGTTTCTATTTATCTGGGTCACTAATGAAAGGAAAATTAAGAGTAAATTCGGAATTTCCCATATTGTGTTAATTATGACGGGACACCACTTTCCATAACTTTTGAACGAATTTCGCTTATAAATATCCGTCAAATTATTAACCGTCAAAGTATATTTCTCGTCGATATCGAAAAATCATCGGAAACATCAACGAAAGAACTTCACATTATACCGATTTCACAGACCATATTTCTGTGATTCTCACGCGCAATTTCTTGACATAACTTGTATAATAAGTGAGATTCTAAAATGACAAAACTCTCCAAAAATAACGTATCCTATTCCCGAATTACCAGCAGCCAGCTAAATCCCAATTAGTGACATTGCAAACAAATTTTAATACTCTAACAAATTCTGGTTTTACATCAATAACATTCAAGTGCTTGGTGATTATAAATTTACCACATTCCCTTACAATATAACTTAAATAATGCACATTACCATATGTGCTGAATGACCGTTTCAGTAAACCAATGATTTTATGTGACTTCAAATTTGGTTTCAATTGTCTGAACGTTGTACATTTATAAACACTCCAGTATTATAATATTTTAATGACATAGGAGAATTTATTTCAGTTAGTATTTCGGTTTGGTGGGTCTAAAATATGAAAAATCATCCATCATACAAAAACTTTCTATAAAACTAGACCAAAGCTTCATTTGACAGCATCTAAGCTTCTGCACATCGCTTCTAAGCTTCTGTCGCTTCCTAATACACAAAATTTTAGGTATTTGGTTTTAAAACACATTTTCATTTTAAAATTCACTACTTTCAAAGTTAAATTAAAGCTAAATACCAAACCTTAGCATCAAGAGTCCGTCAGGGACTTCAGGGTTTGACATTCTATTTCAGTATTTAAATATTATATTTTACTTACCAGACGTGTTTTAGATTTTTGGGGTTTATTGATAACGCCGTCGAAGTCTACTAAAGTTTGTTTTCAATTTGGTGGCATTAAATGTCACTAAACCGGAAGTCAGTGATCGTTTCCGTCAGATTACTTAATTTCATCATTTAAAATTCAGAATAGCGGTATTTAGTTGCGTCACAACATTTGGTAGGTTTCCCTTAATGTGAAAATTACAATAATCATACCTTAGAGATTGATAGTCGTAGTGATTGATAATCGCACCTCAGAGTGCGAATCCCGAAACAATTTCGAACGGTCAACATGAGATTTTTGCCCGGGAAATCTCTTAAAATATGGATATCAAAATCAAGATCCTGAATAATACTACATCTAGCTCATTTTCCAAATGCAATTTAACAGACGCAAGTCTTCGAGGGGATATTAAACGGCACACAAGAATGTGATGATCGTAGAACTTAAGGACTATAGTAGTAAATAAATGTTAAATTATGAATCCATTGGGATAACAGGTAAGCATAGCCAAAATTATTCTCCGAGCACTTCTTCCAAATAACATAAAACATCAAAATAACAATAGAAATAATGATAATGAAGGATCGGATGAGAAAATGAGGTACTGTGGAGAAACTGACATACTACACTCGACCGAGCACAAAAAAAATATTAGAAGAGAAAAAAACTCATAATCGAAAAACCAAATCGGGCTTATCAGGTGAAAAATTCGGAGACGCGGAAAGAAATGATTAAAAACTTCAAAACGAGTTTATTTTGGTCTAGGATGAAGAGGACCAGACGAATTGCATTAATTGATATCTATTCAGTGTCTCAAGAAACCGTGATCTAGTATTCCGGGCCCTTCATGACAAAACACAAGAAATTCTTCAAAGGAGCACAAGGGCGCCTGCAGAAATTTTTCCAAGGTGGGAAGAGACATCTTGGCGTTTAAGAGGAATACCCAGAAAAAGAAAGGTCATTAATATGATTTATACACTGGTATGATAGTTAATAAATGTATTTATTATAATTCAAAATTTCCAGTCACCATAGGGTTAAAACCATTTACGTTTCGATCCTTTCAAATGAGGACCATTATAAGATGTAATTCATAAGACGCCATACACATAACGACTCAAATCACTAAAACCAGTTTAAAACACATGAAATGTAGAACATACTGTTCTCGGGAACACATCTAAATACAAGTTTGTTAGGAGTACATAACATGGGAACTTGTATTTAGATATGTTCCCGAAAACAGTGTTTTATATATGTGTGTTTTAAACTGGTTTTAGTGATTTGAGTCGTTATGTGTATGGCGTCTTATGAATTACATCTTGATAAGGGTCCTCATTTGAAAGGAGCGAAACGATGGTTTCAACCCTATGGTGACTAGAAATTTTGAATTAAATAAATTTCATTTATTAAATAAAGGAAATGTTCAACTAAGTGATACACGAAAGCATTCTAGAGTATCTAAGTACGTTAGCGTTAACCAACAACTCTTGATGTTTATTGTTATTTTTTAAACACAAAACACAATTTTTATTTAGCACAGCAATATTATATTATATACTTCAAGTCATTCCAGAACATCAGATGCTACAATCATTTCTTAGTGGCACATGGTACGTATTGATTTAAAATTAATAAGGTAAATAGAACACACTTAAATACAATTTTATTAAAATAATATTTACTTTTGATAAACCTCTTTTTTGGTACATATTTTTGGCACAATTTCATACTGATCCACCTTTTCCAATTTCCAAGGGAGGAGGGCACCCCCCACCACCACCTTCGGGCGCCCATGAAGGAAGATATAATTTTATCCAGTGAAGTATCATAATGGTACAATACAATTGAAGGAACAGCACTGACAAAACAACGCAAAAAATAATAGATTATGTTGACACGATGATGAAAGTTTATTCAATGTTATTCTAGCGCTCCATTCACATTAACCACCATCAATCTGTCCTTGAAATATTCTGCAAGAATTCTAAACGAACTTACACAGAAAACAAATGAAATTACAAATACATTGATATAGTAGGAAGTATAAAGCTATGTTTTAATGAAATCTAGAACAGTAGTGATGATTTGTACAGATGTTGGTCCATGACCACACACGTTGGGTGAGACATGACCTGCTACTTCAGAATAATAGCAGTTTAATCTGGTTAACGATTCCGGATGATAAATAACCTGCTTAAGTATAAATCTTGAAAAAATGAACTTCTCAATATGATGCAGTAAGAAACGAACTTTCCTAATTGTAAATAGTTATCGCGCCTGGTTTGTTTCTGATAAATTATTAATATGTTATTAGACGATTCATCATTTTTGAAACATGAATCTGATTTTTTCAATATTTCAGTCAATATCCGCTTAAAAGTCCATTAATAATTCCAGGAATCTCTGAATATCGACATGTTTTTATTGCGCAATGCACTTGATGTTGATTGTGCATCAGAATCAGAGCATTAAAATTTTATCATTAGAAGAGCCTTCTCAGGGAATTTTCATATTTATTCAGAGCCGCTCATGCAAGAAGATCCGTAGTCGAATTACGCTCTTAATTATGGGTCACTAATACAAATAAAATTCCTGATTCAAAATGATAATAAAATCACTAATTCAAAATTGATAATATTTCGACGAAGGCATTTTATTTCAAAAAATTTCTAGTGCACAAAATGAACCGAGGTCGGCTACTGGCGAGCGATGCGCCGCTCCGTCGTGCTGGGAGCGCGGCGCGGCGCTGGCGCAGTGGCGAGGTGGCCACATCCGCGGCCCAGCGCCCGCCACCTACCTACCCACCCACCACCCACTCGCCCACTCAACCGCACGCGAAGCCAGCGAGCCGCAGAGCGGGGCCCCACTTGCCCACCAGTTTGCTCTATTCGTCGGCAAAAACGAGTTTTAATTCGTGCGAGAACTCTTTCTGCAATTATCACACACGATATTTCCGTAATTATATCAGATTAAAATAACATTCAAATCAGGGCAATCAATTCTGGCGCAAAACATACCCAACAACCACAATTCAACACCCCACTTGCGAGAAGTTGCTATTTGGCATATTTTATGAGGATGTCTGGCATCCTGGAGCACGCAACTCACTCGAATACTAGTACCTATCCATTCCTCGCCGCAGTATAAACATCTTTTCTCTCCACAGATTCTGATTTTTTTTCCTTCGAGATATGTTAAAGAATCGCTCTGATTTAAGAAGATATAGATAAGAAATGTGAAATACGAATGAGATCTAATGATTAAAATGCGTGAAAAGACTTTCCCCCAAACACCTAATCATTTGCATGAGATTTCTGACTCGTTTCACACTGAACGTTTAACAAGCTTTGCCCACGATAAAATGTGGAGGGTTTAATGCAGAATGGGTGAACACAACCTAGGACCAGTCACATAAGAATGATGGAGTGTGCTTGGGAAAGCAAACGTATGATTCCTTCTTTTATACATATACTCCACACTCCTTGTTTAAAACATTTTGGTTGAAAGTCACCAATGTTCGTCATGTCTATCAGAATTACCGTAAAGTGATGTCCAGATCTCATTATTTTATTATAACTACCATACATCCCTTTTATTTTCACTAATGTACATGGCGTGTGAATTGAAATGGCGGAAAAGCAGGCCTCATGACCTGAGCTCTATTCACAAAAAAAATTCAATTCATAGCTGGTGACTGATCTCTGCGATGGACAATCGCTAAGTATACTATCGGAAAATGTAATTGTTCTGACTCAAATTTGAAATCAAACGGGGAAAACCAAACTGAGGAAGGTATATAATTCAAACAAATTTTGCAAGCGACATGTAGGTTCACAAAATATGAAATTCCTATATTAACCAATTCAGGGTTTACATCAAACAAAAAAATTGCTACTACTTTTTTTAGTGTGGGAAGTGCGTTAGGTGTTCCCTCGTACATTCTATCCGATATATTTTCCTAAAATAGTATTTATTCATGTCACTCACCCAACTTTTTCAGTACAAAGTCAAATCCTTCTGTTCATTTCAAGATATAATTAGATGTTACCGAATGACTCTTCAACCCGGTAATTTGTTTCAATTAAATTATTTTGCCAGAATTTTCAGCTGATTTAACAAACAATGTTTCTCAACTTTCTAATTTACTAGTGGGTATGACGTCGAACGCTTAGTGAATATTTTATAAATCAATCTCGCATATAAGTCTTATTGCACAAGCACAAACTACATTCCTCTGCTTAGTGGTTTCTCGCTGAATAAAAAATACTACGACAGACCAATCTGGAGGGTTTTTGCAAACAATAATAGAAGAGGATGTACAACAATGATGACAAAGTTTGCATTTAAATTAGCTTTAAATTGATCTAGTTTATAGTTAACAGGATGGCACAAGAGAACGATCTCAGAGAAAATAAAAACAAGAGAGGGATATATTCCCTTCAAGTCGCGAGAATGTGACTATTACTATCTGTCGAACTTCCCACATTCAACGCAAGCTTAATGTTAAAAATTAATTAAGAAACGTTTTCTAGAACGCAGAGTGCATTGAATCTGCCAGTAAATTCAATGCACCAAATAGACATCAATCGTGTCATTACCACAGAGTATCAATATTCACAAAGTTAAAATGAAAAAAACTTTCATCCCAATATTAAAAAATAACAACACTTTAAATATACGTACACGAATAGGTGACTCTCGGGACGTGTCAGAAGAAAAATTAATTCGAACTTAACGGATTCTTGATTTTCAATTCTCGAATTACTTCATTCTTAAATAGTATTTTTCTTAAGAGCCCCAGAAACGCTAGTATAAGCTTACATTTCAAACGGTATCAACTTCAGTATTGCAACAAACAAGCTAAAAATGCACATTTCAAAAGGTAACAATTTCAGTATTACAACAAATTAAAAATTTGGGTTAGAAACAACTGCAAGAAGAGGGGGGGAGAGATTCGGTCTCAGTGCTGCTACTAACATGCGACACGCAAAGCTGCGTTATGTGGGAGTCACCCACATTCGAGCTCCAAGTCTGCCTCGCCCACCACAACCTCCAACGCAAGCGTGAGCGCGCGACCGCCGCCGGCTTCGCCACTGAGCGAAGGGGCCTCCGACGAGGAAGGTTGGCAGCGACGTCTGCAGCGAGTGGAGAGAGCGGCGCCGCATCGGCGGCGGCCGACTACGGCGTCACAGCATCGAAAACCAACGGCAGCGCAGTCGAAGGACCTACATAGCGCGAAAGCATCTCACATTTCCGCAGCAATACACTACTTCTTTCGGCTTTAAAACTACTCCAAACACGATTCCTTTGTCCTAGCGTATGAATTTCTAGCATCGGGGAAATGGACACGTCAATCTTTTTTGTCATGGATTCGTGTTTCACATTTCAGCTTAATCAAAGGTCTTACGCGAGTTTCTCAGAATTCAGCCAATGAATATCACTTGAAGAGTAGGAGAGCCCGTTCGCTGCTTTCTGGGCTGTTTTAACTTGCTGCCGCTCGCACCAGGAAAGGCGTCGCTTAGGGAAACATGGCGTGGAGTAGGGAGTGTCACCAGAATACGAACCGTGCAGGAATGGGGATGGAACGACAGATGAAGGAAGAGGTGAAGGGATAAGAAAGCACCAGGAAAAGGCGAAGGGGAAGGAGAGAAGGTGCGGGGGAGAGCTGAACTGAGAATAGGACGAACGTCAGAGCGTTCAGTACACACAATCGTGGAAGTAGCATGGCGTTCAAGAGCTCTTCAAGAAATGGTCAGCACATGCCAGACCAAGCAACGTACTCTGGCTTCAGCTATGACCACTCCACGGAAACAAATGACAAATTAGACCCGCCAACACAAAATACTAGTATTATTCCAGAAATTTTACGTATGAAGCTTTGTTATTAATGGCACTGGTTACCGTTTTTTTCATTAGTAAACAAGATTATTTAAAATATGTAATTGTATAAGATTTCCTGGTAAAGCATATCACAATCGTAACAGATCAATTTATTGACCATCGAACGCAACCACCACGTCAACATAAAGGATGTTCATAAATACCAATACGAGGTTAAGAATATGATGTATAAGACAAAAAATCAAATAATGGACGAAAAGACCTCATACACTTAAATTATTCAGCAGAAACGCACAAAATAGTTCACATCAGACGTAGCACTCATTCAATACGCCAAGTCCACAAAAACATGCAAAAATTATTTTTCATACATCATAAACATCACAAATACATCTTGATGACGTCACTATTTTCGTCACATGCATATACGTACGTAGGATGCAGCGCCTTCCGCATCAGTAGAAATGGTTCTTTTGTCGAAGAAGTTCTTGCAACAAGAATACGTAGTTTCAAACGTTCATAGAACGCTGAAGACACACAATCGAAACCGAGATTTAATAATCGTCCAGAAGAGTAAACAATTAAGCAATTACTTGTCAGCAAAGCATCTAGTGTGCTACAGGCATACCTCGCGCCGTCAGCGCGCTGAGCGTCACACAGCCAACAGGCACTACTTCTCACTACGAACTAACGAGAAGCGAGTGAAACACCAGGCAACAGCGGCGAAGCCAGCCGAGCACTGTACGAACTTTCCCGAACACGAGAAAGGACGTCACTAGCAGCGGGATCTGTGCCTGAAGTGTCGTATGCACTTTATTGTGGGAGTCATTTCATCCAGCAAGCATGTTTTAGCTGAAGAAAAAGCAATGGGATTAAAGGCGCAAGATACTTTGAAGTTCAAGAGGTTGACCATACCCACACTTCCTTCACTCCGCCAAACCAACGCACAAAACACCTTAACGAACAAATCCTACACTAATGGTCACTTCCAGCGGGTTCTTCTCAGGGGAATAAGTAAAACGAAGGCGTTCTAAAAAAATAAGTGACCTTGAAGAAATGAAAGATCCTAACATTCGTTATTATTGAAATGTTCCCTGTAAACGAACATATACAGGTCTGAAATTGGAAATTCCTCTCAGGGTAGAGCTAATATGGTAGTAAGTAAAAAACTAATGTTATTTATTTATACGAGCAACAACCGTTAAGTCCCAACGTGTACGTTAAATAATTAGTATTTGCATTCGAACTCATGATTCAAGAAGCCAACTTTCAGATCCGAACATAATTACTTATATATAATGACTAGAGATGGAGTGTAGTGTTATGTGAAAGAGTAAACGGGAGGAGGGTTAAGCTTAGTTATTGTAGTACAAATTTCTCTTCCGGGAAAGGAGGAGGGCGATGCAGATTTTTCTTCTGGAACGATGTTTTCAGTACTGAAAATTATACATCATTTGGTTTTCTAATTAAAAATAATAATTCAATTAGAAAACCAAATGATGTATAATTTTTTAATCACTCTTTATAGTTCATAAGAGATTTGAAAACTAATTTGCTATATAAATAAAAAAATAATTCATTTATGTAGCAAATTAGTTTTCAAATCTCTTATGAACTATAAAGAGTGGTTTACAGTGACAATGTTTATATTACTACATTAGCTGATTACCCTGTGTTGTCTGGGTTTTTACTTATTCCGATCATGTACTCAGGATTAAAATAAATTCTATCTATACTGCAAAATTAAATTATGTTTTTAGAAACTAGTAAATAAAATTAAGTACAGCATCCAAATGTTATAAATTCATAGAAAAAAAAAGTAATATAAAATTTGATTGTCTGCAACCTTTATAGTTTCACCTCCAGGAGCAAGAATAAGTAAATTCTGGAGTGAACCCACCCTCGAGCAATCAACATAGAGAGAAACATGGCGTCGCCCTGAGAGAAACTCGGCGTTCTCAAGTCCATCTTGATTATTATTAATTAACATAACACTTAACACCATGAAGTGATTGGGGTATTTAACTGGGGTTTAAGAGGACTTACCGTGGATTTAAGCGGCATCACGAGTTAGACCATTTCAACCTAATGAGGAGAACATCCATTCAATCCCTATTTTCCGTGCTCCCATTTTTGGGAGCTTGAATTTCTTCTATAGGATTTAAAATTCACAAAGAAAACAGATAATACAGAATTTAACATTTTCAAGTCCGAATATCTTTTATGCTCAGCTAAATGTTAGGAAAGTTTAGGGAAGAAACGTACGAAAATGTATTTAATTTTCGAACTAAAAGTATATTTCATAGTTATACTATAGATTCATTTGTTAAAAGACGAATTAAAAACGATTTTTTCATAGTGCAAAATATGTAGGGGAAAGGAGGGTAAGATGATCAAGCTTCAATAATTTTTCAGAAGTTCTGTGATTTGAAATCCTGAAATTCACATGAGAACGTCTAACAATCCTTATCTCCAATAAAAATCTATTTTTAAAACGCAGTCATTTACGCTACGTATAGACGGATATTTTTCTGCAAAACCTGAGATGAGGAAAAATGACGAATAAATAACAATATGAATCACGAGATAAAACTTTTATTTAAAAAAGTTTGACAAAAAACCTTACTTCCTAAAATAAAATACAGTGAATAGTCTAAGCTAAAATGCTGAAGAGTACCTAATATCTAAAGATAATACACCATAAACTTACTTTCTTTTAAAATCTCTTTCTTTCTTCTGCGCTTTATTTAATTATTTAGTTATTGATTCAATCATTTATTTATTTACTTATTTATTTATTCATTTATTTATTTATTCATTGATTAATTTATTTATTCATTTATTTATTCATTTATTTATTTATTCATTTATTTATTTGTTCAAATATTTATTTATTCATTTATTTATTTATTTATTCATTTATTTACTTATTCATTTATTAATTCATTTATTAATTCATTTATTATTTTATTTATTAATTTATTTATTGATTTATTTATTTGTTTAATTATTTATTAATTAATTCATTTATTGATTTATTTATTCATTTATTTATTCATTTATGTATTTATTTTTTATATTTTCATTTATTCATTTATTAATTTATTTATTTATTCAATTATTTATTTTTTATTCATTTATTTACTAGTTCATTTATTCATTGATTTATTCATTGATTTATTTATTCATTCATTTATTCATTCATTTATTTATTTATTTATGTATTTATTTTTTTATATTTTTATTTATTCATTTATTTATTTATTTATTTATACATGTATTTATTTATTCATTTATTGATTTATTTTTAATTTTTTCATTTATTTATTTATTTATTCACTTATTCATTTATTTATTCACTTATTCATTTATTTATTTAGTTATTTATTCATTTATTTATTCATTTTTTATTAATTCATTTATTTCTTTTTTATTATTATTTTTTATTTATTCATTCATTTATTGATTTATATATTTATTGATTTATTTATTCATCTATTTGTTCATTCATTTATTTATTTATATACTTATTTATCTTTTTACTTTATTTATTCATTCATTTATTTATTTATATATTTGTACATTTATTTTTTATTTATTCGTTTAATTTTTCATTTATTTATTTATTCATTTATTTACTTTTTTCATTCATTTATTCATTTATTCATTTGCCCATTTATTCATTTATTTATTTAGTTATTTATTCATTTATTTATTTAGTTATTTGTTCATTTATTTATTCATTTATTTGTTCATTTATTTATTTATTTTTTATTTATTGATTGATTTATGTATTGATTTTTTTCTTTTTATTTATTTATTCATTCAATTTATTTATTTATATATTTATTCATTTATTTTTTTCATTTTTTTATTTTTTATTTATTTTTTATTTATTTTTTATTTATTTTTTATTTATTTTTTATTTATTTTTGATTGATTTATTTTTATTTATATTAATTTTTTATTTATAATTATTGATTTATATTTATTTATATTTTTTATCTATATATTTATTTTTATATTTATTTATTATTTAAATTTATTTATTTATTTTTATATTTATTTATTATTTAAATTTATTTATTTATTTTTTATTTATTCTTTATTTATTTATTTATTTTTATTTTTTATTTTTTTATGTTTTATTTATTCTTTCATATATTTATTTATTGATTTATTT
>NNCF01129037.1:415851-451060 GCA_002313205.1 Laupala kohalensis
TTTTTTATTTTTTTTATATTTTTTTTATTTATCTATATATTTTTTTTTTTATTTATACATTTTTTTCGACGCTGATCAGCATCTTCATCAGTGTAGCTGTATTATCACTTCCATATGAAATTCAATCTTAAATTTCTTTAATATAATATACATGAAATTAACTTATGTAAAACATATCGGTGACAATTTGTTTACCTTGTCCAAACAACCTCTACAACTACAAGTCAATTTACAGTGAATGTTAATAAAATTATGTTTAATGAATTGATTGTCTATAAATTTCAACCGCATAACCCAATTATATAATTACAAAGAAGACAATCAGCAATTATATAATTTTAACTAAGAAACATTTATGTGTTTCATCGTAATTGTTCCGATGTCGCGGCGTGTTTATGATATTTGAAAGAAGTTTGCGATAAGTTATTAATTTTCTTGGGTTGTTGTCGCTAATTTTGAAGTTTTTCTATTCCAGTTACTTCTTGGAAAATCCGTTGCTAAAAAAGGAAACTGAGAAACGTTGTTCACAAATTACTGTAAGATCAGGAGAGCATTTTAATGGAACTGTGTTCTTTTCTTAAATATATTTTTTACCTTGATTCTAGATGTCTACTGTGTTGGCAGAGTCCACTTACATTCTGAGGTGGGTCTCTTAACAAATGCGCTTCTAAGAAAGCGGAAAGGTCACCGAGGGAGAAGACAAAACTTCCAACTCGCTTCAGTGCGCACGATTTTTCTCCGTGTTCTTTGCCTTAACGTGACTGGCACTAAAACTCGATTAAGACGCAAAAATCGTCATCAAGGACCTCACACACCAAAGGATGAGCAATGAATTTGTATAAGCTTTGACTGCCATATCTTTTGTTGAGATCTGTTGGGCTCGGAGGAGATTCGAGTTGTTTTTCGATAGCTTTGTGCTCGAATTACTTCATGCCGTAGAATCCCTCTATTCTTCCTGCGGGGCGAGATCCCGACTGCGACCAGTGACTGTCGAAATGATTCAGTGCTTTCTTTGTCGCCACGAAAGAAGATTTAATGAGTCACATGACAAGGAGAGCCAGGGATAATACTAACAAATTTCTAATTTTTAATTCTATTTTCTAATGCATATGACACTTTGATACAACTTTTGTTTCGTATTACGCATTAGCTACGATAATTGTTAACCTTTAACCCATAGTTATACATCTTGATATATTAGAAATCCAGACGTCGTAATTAGTCGCAGTATTGATTCTAGATTCTGCAGTCAATTTGTATTAAAGTTACGGTTAATATTTGACCCAAGCGTTTTCTTGCGAAATTATTTTGTCTTAAATTTAAAAAAAATAGAATGAAACGTTTCGTTGTGTTAGTTATTTAAAAGAAACAAAATCATATCCCGAAAAAGTTATCGGAAAACAATGTTTTATCCGGGTCGAATAATCGGTCGAAAAAATCGACCATCTGAAAATTGACCAAAAATCTTTTACTACTTAACTTCGATGAAAAACTGAGATAGAGCTCATTCATTCGACATTTTCTTTGCCGCTATTCAGCATTGAAACTACTCCAAGTCTGTTTCTTATGAAAATGAATTCTAGACGTGCAGAAAACGAACCATCATAAAAAATAATATGCTAAAATGAATCATTATACTTCTATATTCCGTCACATTTCATATGTTTCATGTCCAATCTATTTTGGACAACATTAAAGACTAATTTTTTTCCTCACCAAATCTTCATCTAAAAAGTTTAAAATAAATGCATCAAACTGAATTAATTAAGAGAACACTTTTCAATTATTTTGGCATATTTTAAATTACATCTTCACTCAAAATTATTTTTGAGTATTTGGAATAATTTTTGACTCTTATAAACCATCAAAGGGTAATGAGAGAAATAACTTATTATGAAAAAAATTTAAAAAACAAGAGAACCATTAAAAGGCATTTAGAGACATCTTGAATAAGATATTTTTCAATACAATATACTTGCATCTGTTTCGTCAATAGTAATTTTTAAATAAAAAACATATAAAAGTATACTTTATTGTTCTACAGATTCTACAAATATCTGAGATGGACCTGATATATGATTCAGAACATTGAGGTATGTAATGAGAAAATTAGATATTTAATGAGAAATTTTCGAATTCAAGACTATTTTACAAAATTTTCGCAATCGAGTAAAAAACTGTTTCATCTGGCGCTACAGGAAATAATGAATGTGTGAATGTGCAAGCCACCAGAATTTTAAATTCATGTTATTAGTCTCTCAATTTACATCTAAAATGTAAAACATTCACTTCTTCATTTATGTACGCTGCGATTGAGTGGTTCATACAAAACTGTGTCAAATGATGCACTGCATGTAATTTTGGGCAAGTTGCCTATCGACTTGGATTTGCAGAAGTGGGTCCTACGGTTTAGAACGCGGAGAGAGGGAAGAATAACGCTAGATGGGATGGAAATGCGAATAACTGAGAAAGGTTGGAAACGTCGGATAACAGACATATTGCTAGAAGCATGGCAAATACGATGGAACAATTCGTAGAAAGGCCGAAATACATACAAATTTATTGAGAATGTGCAATATGCAACGAAGAATCTGGTTTATACCGAGATAGGATGGTACAAGTGTGAACAGGACATGGTGATATGAATAAGTATTTAGAGAGGTTTAAATTAGCGAGATCAGGAGAGTGCATGTGTGGTGATGGTGAGGAGGCAGTTGACCACGCATTATGGGATTGTGAGTTATATGGGGTAGAGATAACAAGATATTTAAATCGAATGAAAATTAGTAACTGGAAATTTAATAGATAGTAAAGAGAGATAATCTTCTAGGAGTTTGTTAACAGCATATGGATTATAAAGGAAGGATTAAAGATGGTTGGGCGATGAGGTATTGTTTGGAAACGATTTGAAGAATAAAAACGAAAAGAAAAATGCCATGGAATGTCTGACGATGAAAACAGTGTACGTAACATGGAGTACACTATTATCATTTGCTGCGAGAATAGTTCTTTACAGAGTACCACGTGTGCTATTAATAACATTTTGTATTGAATTATTCATGGTATAAATAAGTAAATAATAAATAATGTAAAACATTAGAGAATTATAAAAGTTGGTTGAAAATTGTTTAGCGACTGTCCGAGTGTTGAAGATAACAAAATGCGCCGAGCAAGAAAACCACATCGAGACTACATTCTGTCAGAAGTGGGTTCAAGTTGATCGTAGTTGACATGAAAATGTAATGACATCTGTTGATAACAAAAATGCGTTAATACCATATTAAATAAAGTTAGCGCGTAGCTGACCAACACAGGAGAAGGGATGTTTATCTTCCTGTTGAAGGGGTCAGTTCTCGTGCAGAGTAACGTGAGCGAGCATGAGGAATGGCGTGTTTCTGACAAGGCATTGTTCTGGAGCAGATTGCCGTTGTACACAATAAAAAACGTGACGAATTTGTTTCTGAAATACTTTCATTCTTTCAATTGTAAAAAATAATGCCACACAAGAGAAATAAACTCTATTCAACGTCGCGGATGCAGAATTCTGTAGAGTGCCCTAATGTTTTTTTCTTCTTTCAATTCATTCCGAACGCTAACAAAATACTAATTATTATGTAAAATGATTATTGAATGATTACTTAATCAGAATAACTCGGCCGAACAGAGTGAAGTTTTCGGCTGGGGTTTCCATCACCTCATACATGACTGATCGGTAACGTACATTCAGTACTGCACCCAGAAATCGTCGCTGGAGTGAGTCACGTGTGATTAAGTTCCATTTGTAATGAGAACACATACTCTTAACCTACGTATACATATATTGTTAGAATGCATTCATGAACTTCAAATTATATTTGTAATTATATGCTGAGTATACTTTCTTTACAACTTCATTAAACTTCTTGTATAAATTAATGTAACTGTTAGATAATAAATTCTAGCGTCTTGGGGGGTGTCCGGTTCCATTCGTTCACTCCCGTCGGTAAGACCCTGCGTACGGGCCTGAGTACATTGCCCGGAAACCCAACATCTTTCCTACCCAATTCTTCCGCTCAAATCGTAGGGTTAGGTGGACGCCACATCTTAATGTATGACAAGAAACTAGTGAATAAATAAATAAATAGGAAGCGTCATTCGATGTGTCACTCCATGGTAAACGCGAAGTATAAATCTGTTTCCATTACAACACAAAGCGAATTTCAAGAATAGAAAGAAATACAAATTTCACCGATTATAGTTCCATTTTTTCTAGAAACCACAAGAGAAGCACTGGTGGTCATGGGGACAACAATAAACTTTCAAAATCTGATAATTTGAACGTTACGTTGGAGACGCTAATTAATTATGGTTAAAAAGAGTCCACTTTTTATTATTTTATCTTTTGAAAGTTTTTCGAATCTCCGTGTTTGAAATAAACTTAATTAGAAAATGAAAGTATTGTGAAACTAGTATTGAAAATTTTAGCTGCAACCGTCCACTAACGTTGTTATAAATAAAAAATGCAGATATTTCGTCGCAATTCCCTAGTTTCCTCTTAGTTGCAAATTGTAGTACACTTATTTACGCTTATTTTGCAGTGAAAACTTCTGGAACCGCATGACACAATGAGAAAAAATAGCAGTCAAAAGTGCAGTTTTTATCATGACGAGACTTGAATCAAGCTTACCGCTTCTAATTTTGCAATACTGCTTTGGTGGGAATTGCGCGAACTCTGACGCCGCAAGATCGTACATCCCCGCTCGGCCCACACTTGATCCTACTGTCTCAGGAGGGCGCCACTCCTTCTTTGTCTGTCACGAAAGACTGAATCTGCAAATTATGTTCAATTTGCCACCCTACAGACGTGTCTACAAGAGCTCCGCATTTTAGTGTTTAAAAACTGTAATAGGAATCAGTTAATGTTATAAAATATAGATGATATGGAAGAGTTTACGAAATAGTGTTGATTATTGAAATTAGAAACCAGTCGGACCGGTGGAACAAGTATACTTAATAATACAAGTTAGATACATAAGCATTAGGCCAAACGTAAAAAGACGGCAGAAACCTAAGTACAGATTATAAGCTTCTGGCGATCTGCCCAGCTGCGCGCGTCAAGGTGTTACATCATCAACTTTATTTTGAGACCAAAATTAGATAATATGATGGCCTTAATCTTTCAAATTTAATATTTTAATGTATTGTTTATTATTGGGCGCGGCCACCTGCAAATTTGAGTGTAAACAAGGACTTACAAGGGGAGGTCGCGACTTGGGAAATTTACTTCGGGGTGGGACTTCGTAGACTTGTAGTACACTCTAAAGGTCATTCATTGTCAACGTAGGAAATCACAATAGCAAGCCAATTCTGAGAAAGTTGTTCTCAAAAGTTTTCATCTCAATTTATATATTAAGCATTAAACCTCAATTTTTAACGGCACAGTAGCGTAATCGGTGGCGTGGATGTCCACCCCTTAAAAAACTAGGGATCTGTTCTCTCTTAGGTTAGTTTTTTTGTAAAAGTTTTTTTTAATTAAAAGATCTTAGAATATTATAAATAAAAATATCGCCATAATTTTAATAATATTCATTAAAAGAAATGTTAATAATACTTCAAATTAATTTTTAATTTTGATATATTAAATCGTACAACTGTAACTTGTAAAAGAAAATCCTACTGTTATTAAAATCAATTTTCTTTAACTTGCTGAAGTAAAAACCTTCAAGTGACCGATACTATAATAATCCCCTACTGTCATACATAAGACCTTAAAACGTTTTAGTTTATTCTTGGACTTCGTAGTGAGCGGAGCGTTTCGTATCGTTCTCTTCAAAGTAATAGCTAAATATTGTAGAATTGTCTGCAGATTAAAAAATTGCTAGTGTTTGATGAGTTGAAGAAGATATTACTGAAGACTTTTTAGTGATTTCTCACAGTTGGGGTATAAAGATACGGTTGTTAATTACCAAAGATTGCTAGAAGAACATAATAAAAAAGTAATCGCATCAGAATCTTCTGCTTCGATCGCGAGAAACCATGTACGAGTAGATGGGCGAAGACAATTGCCAAAATACAATAAACATGCTGTCTGGAAAGAAATTCGTGTTTGAAGGACTCATTATGAAAAATTATAGTAATACTTTTATTTACAATATTATAAAATAATGATTTTGAATTATATTATTAATTATTGTGACGTCGCGGAGTTTTAACGACGCCAGAAGAATATTTTGAAACTGCTACATGTGTAATTTTGTGCTGCTTTTCCAAATCAGGAATTGTACATTTCGTGAGACTGGTTGACGTGTGTCGTGTACCTGCAGCGCATTTTCCGGAAGCTTATCTTAAATTTAGCAGCCACGCGGTCGCCGGGAAGCCGTCTCCATTGAAACGAAGCACAGGCGGCGGCGGGTGGAAGATTCCTAAGACGACCGACGCGCAAATCTGGCAAACCTGTGAGGCTTTGTCACCTGATGATATAAAGGGCAGGTTTATCGACGCTAGGGAGTTGATGTGCGAGAGTTGTTGCGCAGACTGTTACGCATGAATCTAGGCGTGCAATAGGCAGCCAGAGGTTGTTAGTATGTCGGAGGGCATAAGGCATTTTTCCGATAGTTATACGTGGGCATAGTAATTGTTGACTTGGGGACATTGTTCAGGAGTGTATATCCTTGAGTATTCAATGCCTGGGTGTTTTTAACATTCCAATTTGTATATAGTGTATATAGTAATATTTGAAATAAATTACTAGTGTATACATTCTCAAGTTTCAATATATTTCTAGTTTTCGGGGGTAAAACTAGTGGTGGCAGGGAAGACGGATCGATAGCTAGGAATTCATTCAGTTATCGGAAATTAATCGAATTAAAGTCACCGTAGGGTAATTTTAGCGTTTCGGAGTAAAATTCGCAGTGAGGTATCTGCGCGGTAGATCACGACGCTACGCGACGTTTTAATTATATTTAAAGTACTTCTTCGAAAAACGTATTCTCAAGGTGAACAGATCCCTAGCTTATTACGTGATGGACAAGCTCGCTACCGATAACCCTAATGCTACGTTGATAAATGGTTAAATCTTTAATACATACATTCAGATGCAAACTTAAAGAACTGTTTTCTCAGAATTGGTTCGCTATTGTGCTTTCATACTTTGGTAATCGATGACCCTAAGGAGATATTATAATCCTACAAAGTTCCACCCCGAAATAAATTTCCCAAGTCGCGACCTCCCCTTATTGGTTTGTTTCCGTAGCTCCCTTCTGAAAATATTATGCCAGAAATGGAAAATATCCATATTCCAGCCGCAGAGAATAATCAGAGTTCGAATATGAACTTGCAATATTTTACACAGTGTATTTAACAATTTTTGAGAGATTTTTTAAAATGCTAATAGGACTCGGTATAAATATCAGTCTTGAGAAAAAAGAACAGTGACAAACTTGTAACGCCCCTGCAGTCTGCTAGTGGTACTAGGAGATTTTGAATTGATTCTTACACTTAGACCACTTGTAGATGTGCACGATGAAAAATAAAAATTTGTGACGTCGAAAACACTGAAATTGGGGCACATGTGGGAAAACGGACATGTGTTATTTTCACAGGACTTATACAGGTTGTGCAGAGTGCACTTTACTGTGGGTGTTATAAGGGCACAGCATAGCGATTCAATTTTACTAAGCTCAACTGAGAAGTTTGAAAATTTACCAAGGCCCGGACGAAATCAAATCAAAGGCTGAAAATTAATCAGTCCGAATGGGACTTCTAAAAATTTGGTGATTGAGAGGGGATAAAGGACATGGTATAGAGCTGTCTCTTATANGGGAGGGGAAAACGCACCGTTAATAAGCTGGACGGAAGCTGGTGGTAAATTTGGAAACTACCTAGAGTGGAGAAACTGGACGATGAGATGCCGGCGGTGTCGCCATTGTTTTATAGCTGTGGTGATGTTGCATGACGAGTATGTGGAACACCTCCTGAAAAAAGAACACGAAAATGGATATTAAAAGAAGTACACATTTTAAAGACAATTTGAGATAGTGTGAACGGAAGGGAATAAATATGAGGATGGCACGACAGGTGACAAAATGGAGGAATTTTTGAAAGTGGAGAAATTTAGGAGGTATTCAAACTCTAATAACAAATGGAGTAAGAGAATTGTCACTGGCAGTTATACCAGTAAATGTAATTAATGTAGAATTACGGAAGGTGGCGAGCATGATAAACCAAATGGAAGAGTGGATGTGTGATGTTAATTTGGAAGACAATGGTGTAACTGTTGTGGTGGCTGGTAGCATAATTGAAATTGTATCTGCAGCGATAGGAAAGGAGGAAGAATAGATATTACAAGCTGCTCGAGTAGAGGGACAAATGAATGTGGAGTCAGTTGTGCAAGTAGTTGATGAGGAATGAATGTATGTTAGAACCAAGTGAAGAAAACAGAGATGCAGAATGGGGAAATTAAGAAAATTTTAGAACACTATACCAGTACGGACTATGGAAGTATTGGGAATCGGTAGCCACTAGAACAAGTTATGGAACAGGTTGCTGTGGTATTGTATAAACATTTTGAGAAGGTAGAACGGAGGGTGCTTGATGGGATTGTGAAGGAGAAGGAAAATCACTTGACGTATACCTTCGTCCTCCAGAGAGGTCGCACAAGAATTATAGGAAAGGGAGCTATATTACTAATACGTGAAGGGCAGAAAGTGATGAATCTACAACAAGTGTTACGTGAAACACATACGAAGAGTAGCCAAAGAAGAAAAATAGATACAACTCGGGAAAAGCAAGTGGGAAATTGTTTGGTTCTGATCCCAAATGCAGAGGAAAAGAGTAAATTAGAAGGGGTGGTTAGTGCAGGTGTAACTCGTAGAGCAGTAGGGATACGCAGACCAGGGATTAAATTTGGGCTCCTAGAGGGAAAAGTAATGTAGAAATTTTCGATGGAATAGTTGATAAAAATTTTGAGTGGAGAAGAAAACGCAACTTTTAAAGGACATACATGTGTTATACAAAGAAAAACGACGTAATGATTGGGGAGAGGACTGGGTATGATATTTTTGATATTAAGATACATTTTGTAGATGAATGTAACAACAAATAAAAGAGTATTACGGATGGGATGATTGCATCTGGATATGATGAGTGGCAGAGTTGTAGATATTGCGCTTTTTAGGTGGAATAAATGTCACCGTTTCGGGCATGTTGCTATGGACTGTAGGGAGAAACAAAATGTTTGCGTTCGTCTTGGAGAAATGGTGCATTGTTACGAAAGTTCTACAAAATAAGCAGAGACAGTAACATGTGGCAAGTATTGGCCCATAGTACATTAAGTAGGGACTGTTCGGAGTACAAAAATGCACAGAGATATCTCACAAATATCACTCAATATGATTAATATACACCAACAGGACTTGCAAAAAGGGAAGTCACCATCACAGCAATTGAGAGAATGTATGCTTACGGAAGGTATCCATATTGAATTCTATCCGGAAATATACCAGAAAGAGCTCTTATGACCATGATATTGGCGAACCCAAAACCCCAATGAAAAGTATGTCATAAATTGCCAAATTGCATCATTAACCGTTATCATATCGTGTGATTGCAGCCAAATATCCGTGTAGTGGAATTATAGAACGGGATGCAATAGCTGATATTATGATATTCCCACAATATGTTACACTACACTGCCAAGTCGTATTATACAGGACTTCGCACATGAAAATGATAATCTTCAATTACTATTGTTAATATATTCAAAATACTCAAAATATTCAGGTCGATTTGAAAAAAATAAGGAAACATGTATATGATTTACAAAGGAAGGATATGATACTTCGTAATGATTCAAAGGCGAGAACAAAATTGTTTTCACCCAGACCTAAGTGGTATACAGTTGAGAAAGGCGAACGGGTGTTGTAGTGGTTAGCACCCCTGCGATCAAACCAGACCCCGGGTTCGATTCCCGGTTTGTCGCCATTTTCATCTGACCAAAAATGGTCACATAACTTCTCCACGTGTTGGGTGCACTGAAGAAATATATGTGTGGGAACCACATATCATACGATGCACGCCATACATACGCTCTTCATAATGCCCACGCCCCATCAACCTGCTCGCAAGCGCAAAGTAGTTGATGATTACAGGAACGCCACTCCATGCTGTTCCAATGAACCACAAAGGCTCCACACGAATAGTAAATAATTCGCCATACGTGTTTACATACTAAACACAGCCTTCTGCATTAAGGACATGGATAACGAATTCCAAGGCCCGCAAATCCTACACAAGGAACCGTGAATGTTTGTTTATCAAAGATGAATGTTTTAGTAAACGAATTCTATGCAAAGAACTGCGTACAGATACAGCAGTACATAAATAATCACTTTATAACGACCTCTGCAAGACCCGTCCATACTAAACGTATCAAGTTTAATATGACTTAGATTGTCAGATGTCCTCATCCTGAACCCGAGACCCTGACAACATAATAAATATAATTGCTATACGGCTGCCAGAGTTCACATCGCTCACCGAGACGCTACGAATCAAACTTGGCCGAGAATACATTCTAAGCTGAACCTAGCATATATCCTGACAGCAGAGATCCAAAATACACATTCTACGATTCGAGGAGCTTATTCAAGCGATCCCGAAGAGAATATTCAATTTCCAAGCTGAACTCCAACTACGCTGAAATCCGGAGACTTCATACCAATGGAACGCATCTCCAGGCCCCATCAGCACTGAACCAGAGATTCTTCAAGTCCCGACGTCGAGCCTAGCAGATCGACACCGCGGACGCTACACTCCCGGAAGGCAGAACAACCCGTTGCTGCCCACGCCATACCTGAAGTGTATATGTGAGAGATCTCGCCCAAGCGGCACATTAATGACACCGTACGTCATACGGTGTCAACTTTACCAATCACGTTAATAAATCGTTACGCTTAGAAAATCTAAGTTACAAGCATTATTATTTATCTTGTGGAAGAGAAAGCTTGGGTCGCTAATGCAACCAGACTTTCCCCCTACGCAACATAAATAAATTTGGTGACCCCGACGTTCAGAACACGTATATCAAATAAAGGGTCAACATAAACTAAATAAATTTGTTGACTCCCGCACGTGATTCGATTACGTAATTTCTTCTGATTAAAAGAACATAATTCTCTGATTCAACATAATCAGTTAAATAAAATTCAATCTGTTGGTTCATATAATCAACTGGTGACTCCCTTGTTCTGAGTAACATTTCAATTTAACAATTCCCCGTGTTCTGGGAACTACATTCAGTGTTCAATCTTTGTTTGCTAAAAACCCCTATACAGTTTTTCAGCTATCATTTTATCTTATCTTAGTTTACGAGTGTTCATTGTGTGTTATTGTGTGTTACTTATTTTTCTTTAGGCCATCAGCAGTCATTAATAATATTTTTTTACTACCTTACTTCATAATGCCTATTGAAGACGTACAGGCCCCAACCATGTCTTCTCGCGACCAGGTTACGTCGTTACAGTTGCCAAACTTCTGGAAAGACAGACCGAATGCCTGGTTCAACTATGCAGAGGCCCACTTTTCTGTTAGAGGTATTACTTCCCCTTTTCAGAAGCACGCGGCTATAGTTAGTAATATTGACAACTCCACCCTTCTCACAATTGACGAGAACCTGTTGGCACCGTATGACAACACGGCGTACGAACGTTTGAAAGCCTTTTTAATTACCCAATATGCTAATTCGCAAACCAAAAGAATCGACAGACTGCTTTCGTCCGAAGCAATTGGTGATCGCTCACCATCGCAGTTTCTACGCCATCTTCGGAATCTAGCTGGCCCCGACGATCAGGATAATACCCTGATCTCTGAAATTTGGATGCGAGCTCTTACCGTCCAAATTAGGACAGTATTAGCAGGAAGCTGTGCTAACGATATATCGGAGCAAGCAACCCTCGCCGATAAAATAGCAACGGCATTTCAAACCACACATACTGTGGCGGCAACCCGTGAACCAGTACCAGTAGTTCCCACTGACCCGCGTATGGAGTACATCCTCCAAACGCTGACTACTTTAACTAAGCAGTTAGCCGAACAGAAAATGACTGCAACAGCACAATGTCCGAACTGTAATTCTCAGCGAAACCCTTACAGTGACGGCCAGCGAAACCCTTCACCTTATCGTGGCGACCAGCGTAATTTTCGAGCTCGCTCACAGTCACGCGTCAATGGGCCACGTGATATATGTTATTTTCACACTAGATTTGGCAGTGCCGCGAAACGGTGCCTACAGCCCTGCAATTTCAAACTCAAACGCGCTACTGCCGCCAGCATCCGTATTCAATCTGTCCATCCACGGAAGACAACGTCTAAAAAGATGTTGTGTTATTATCATTCCAAATTTGGCACGGCAGCCCGCCACTGTAAATGCACATCTAAGAACCCACGTACCATATTCAAGAAAACCATAAACCCCCCAGTAGCCAAGGCTCACTGCAGCATTTCAACCGTAAGCGACACACTACGGCCTTCCTCACCTCCAAAATCGATTCTGAGAAAATCGACGGATACACTGACTTGCGGATCCATCAAGCCTAGACCGTACGAGGTACTATCTAAATCCGAGGACAACAAAACGCTGACGATCAGGATTAACAATAAAAAACGTACGCGTGACCTTGGACCGCACGAAACCAGCTTTCGTCACAGCGGACCCAATAAACGTCGCTCAAGTACCACCTCCTGAAGACATCGTCCAACCAACCGCAGAAGCAACACTAACACCGCCGCCTGGTCATACACGATCAGGACGCAGAATAAAATTCAATGAGAAGCCAGACTTCTACTATTATTGAAAACGATCGCCAATCATTATAACTTGTTACTAATATCTTTCCTTCTTTTTTCTATCTCTTCAGAACCAAAACCATCCTACATAGCACTTCTAGCAACACGCTGAACGGTATCTAGTATCTAGCAAAAAGCAAGCGTAAAAGAAACCGCCACTACCTTTAAAAAACGTTAAATGTGGAAAATATTTTTATGTCACATGGCGACTCTTGTATGTAAGGATGTAACAAACAAAAACTATTCCTTCTGAGAACCCAGCTGTAAATAAGTACTGTCTGATTATCAAAGGATGGTGGATGTTCAAATCATTACGCACATCATGAACCAAATGCTATAAAACTACGGACCAGAATCAGTGGACCTCTGTATAACCCTTATAAGTATGGATGCACAGACAGAATTAACCTCAGCTATTCTAAATAGAAGAGGAAATTTGAGTTGAAGCAGACATAATTACTGGAATTAACATGTTCAAATCCAACTTCTCCAATTTCCCGGTGCGGCGACCACTCATGAATGAAAATCTAACACTTCCATTTTTCTTCCAAAAAAACTGTCGGAGATGAACAGAATCCTGCAACTCATCTCCTGGTCCAGCGCACCCTGGCACGCCAGCATACTGCAACTCATCTCCCGGTCCACACGTCTTGGTCATCAGCATCCAGCATCCAACACTCCTAGCACCTTCTCCTAGACCCAGCGCTCCTGCTAGCATCTGCATCTACGGATAATCCCACGAAGATAACATACAACTCCCACTTTGGACCACGTCCACGTCAACCAACTAACTAAGGGCGGCGTCTCGGACAGTTTTTTTCCCAAAGATGTCCTAATTGGGCAATGTCTCGCGGATATCCAAACGCTAAATCCAAAAGGCAGGGTTATTTTTTCTCCGAGACGTTCTTCAAAAAAAGAGGACGATTTCCTCGGGCAACGTTTCTATTTTTATTTTTTTCCTTACTAATTTGCTAAAAATTAGAGGTTTTAATTTTTCAAAACGTGGAAGA
Source organism: Laupala kohalensis (assembly GCA_002313205.1). Lineage (NCBI taxonomy): Eukaryota > Metazoa > Arthropoda > Insecta > Orthoptera > Trigonidiidae > Laupala > Laupala kohalensis. The sequence continues at coordinate 429,684 of NNCF01129037.1, forward strand.
GTGATGTGGGAACCACATATCATACGATGCACGCCATACATACGCTCTTCATAATGCCCACGCCCCATCAACCTGCTCGCAAGCGCAAAGTAGTTGATGATTACAGGAACGCCACTCCATGCTGTTCCAATGAACCACAAAGGCTCCACACGAATAGTAAATAATTCGCCATACGTGTTTACATACTAAACACAGCCTTCTGCATTAAGGACATGGATAACGAATTCCAAGGCCCGCAAATCCTACACAAGGAACCGTGAATGTTTGTTTATCAAAGATGAATGTTTTAGTAAACGAATTCTATGCAAAGAACTGCGTACAGATACAGCAGTACATAAATAATCACTTTATAACGACCTCTGCAAGACCCGTCCATACTAAACGTATCAAGTTTAATATGACTTAGATTGTCAGATGTCCTCATCCTGAACCCGAGACCCTGACAACATAATAAATATAATTGCTATACGGCTGCCAGAGTTCACATCGCTCACCGAGACGCTACGAATCAAACTTGGCCGACAATACATTCTAAGCTGAACCTAGCATATATCCTGACAGCAGAGATCCAAAATACACATTCTACGATTCGAGGAGCTTATTCAAGCGATCCCGAAGAGAATATTCAATTTCCAAGCTGAACTCCAACTACGCTGAAATCCGGAGACTTCATACCAATGGAACGCATCTCCAGGCCCCATCAGCACTGAACCAGAGATTCTTCAAGTCCCGACGTCGAGCCTAGCAGATCGACACCGCGGACGCTACACTCCCGGAAGGCAGAACAACCCGTTGCTGCCCACGCCATACCTGAAGTGTATATGTGAGAGATCTCGCCCAAGCGGCACATTAATGACACCGTACGTCATACGGTGTCAACTTTACCAATCACGTTAATAAATTGTTACGCTTAGAAAATCTAAGTTACAAGCATTATTATTTATCTTGTGGAAGAGAAAGCTTGGGTCGCTAATGCAACCAGACTTTCCCCCTACGCAACATATGCATAAGGAACCTTAACATGTAGGTACGTGTAAAACCGGTAATCAAGTAGACACTGAATAGTGTGCCGTCTTGTTCACTTGGTTGAGTTGTCACAATTGGTTGAGTATTGGTTGCCCATAGGGTTCCGACAGTGGTCCTAGGTATTGAAATCTGGTAATGGATGGAATGCTATGGGAATTGGACGAGTATAATTTTGACAGTCATGCTTATCCGATGATCTAGTGATTATTGTGTATGGAAATGCACGAAGGGAACTGGTAATTAAAACGCACAAAATATTGATATGTGTGCAAAAAGATGCTTGGAATTAGCACAAGAAAATATTAGAATAACGTGGTAGGTTCTTACGAGGCAGAACAGAAGGAAATTTAGTGTATATTTAAATGTGAACAAAGTACAAGTTGTTAATACACATAAATATTTTGGAGTAATTTTAGATGAGAAGTTGAACTTTAATGCTTTTCAGTAGAATTTACAGGAGCGTGTGCGAGTACAATTGTATAGTATGATGAGAATACGTATTTTATATTACGGTATCACAAGAGATTTGATTATCTCTTGTGTAAGAGCTTTAATACAGAACCTAACTTACGAATGTACGAAGTGGAGTGACAAACTTGTACTCAAATTTGAAACAAAACTTGGTTCAATGGAACGGCTGTATTTGCACCCAATAGAAGGCAGTTATAAAACGGTGTCTGTGTAGGTACTTAATATATTAAGCGGGATACGGCCGATAGATCTTCAGTCAAGAAAAATAAAATTCTGGCGTACACTAAAGAGAACTGGGAAGATAGTAGTGAATGGACTGGACCTTTTGGCAAGGGATCGGAAAGTAAGACGAGAATTGACTTTTGCATTGATACAAGTAGGGCAAACAAGATGGGACACAACAAACAAGGGAAGAGTTACATCCAGCTATATCGATGATGTTCGGTTTGCGTATAGGCATAGAAATAGTTAATACCCTGTAAGAATCTAGTACAGTTTTTAACAGGACATGGAAATGTTTGTACATATTTAAAGGGAAAGCGTCCTCAGATCCAATGATAGTGAAAAGGATAGAGAAAAATTACATCATTCCTTATGGGAATGTGATATGTGCGGTTGAGAACGTGGGTCATACATTGAGGAATATAAAAAATTGGATTTGCTAAACATAAATAATAAAAGGACTTATGGTTACCTTAGTGTAATTTAGACTATTTGAAGAATATGTGGACATGACTTCATACCTTAAGAGAATATGTGAACAGTAAATACTGTGCACGCCTTCTCGTTGGCACTGTCACGGACGATCAAAGAAGCAATTGCGGCAGAGTTGCGCAGCGTATATCTGAAACGCAAACAGAGTTCATATGAGAGAGAACCTCGTATTGCACATGCAATGTAGGCGAGGTGGCTGTTGGACCTAAATGAAAGGAAAGACGTCACCTTCCAACTTTCAAACTGTCTTCTTTCCTGTATTATTTGGTAACGATTGGTAGCTTAAGCCATTTTGCGTTATTCAGAAATCAACAAATTCGAACACTGAAACATATTTTATCACGCGGAGCGAAATCTGGCAGGTATAACTATTGTTTTGCGATCTAAAAATATTTCATATCACAAAAAATGAGCAAAAGGTGTCCCGTGCTGGTCTTTTCCTGTAACTTCTGAACCTAAGTGCAATTCTCGCAAAATAAACTGAAAATAATACTGTAAAATAGCAGGATTACGACAAGCAAACTCAGAAACCGATTTACGTAATAATTGGAAATCACACACAAGAAAGTCAACCCAAGAGAAAGCATCAGATAAGATAAAATACAAGCATTTAGCAGACATTTAAGATAATGAGCCTAAATATATAACAACTCAGCTAAAACCAGGAATAAGTAAGGAAAAAGGCATCATTACGATAATTCGTGAAAACTATTATGATTAAGGAAGTGCGCGACAGAAAGAAAAGAAAAGTGCTAGTATCAAAGAAGAATATGTATGAGTGGACGTTAGAAGAATCTAATACACCGGCAGTAAAACAAGCACGCTGTACAGCATCAAGCGGAACAAAATGACAGAATGGTATATCAACAACAGAAACACGAAACGGAAAAAGTAAGGGAAAAATTAGGGGAGTAGATTTGAAAACAATATTAGATATAGAAACACAGGGTATAGACATGGCACATTAAAATCGTCGAATGAACAATCTAAATACAATATTCGCATGTGAAAAGTTTAAAAAGTTACAAGAAAGTGTCCAGACTGGCATCATTGATGGCGTAACAGATTTATGGAAAGGTTTTGTGCGGTTAAAAATGATAAATGAATATTCACAGGAAAAAAATAACTTGAAAGAAACCTTAGAGATGACCTTGAGCAGACTAACAAAGATGACGTGTAACATTAGCAACAGAGGGAAACAGAGAGGAACAACATGAGAAAATAGGAATGAACAATTCTGAATGTTAACGTACATGTTCAGGTAACATGAATGACTTGAAAGAGGCTATTCAAAGTGGGATAGAGGGAAAATTACAAGTCATACAACATAATATAATACAAGAAATACAGTAGAAAGGTGAAATGCAAATAGATGTAATAGATGAAAGAATGAATATATTCTAAAGCAGTATGCAGAAAGAAATAATGCACCAGAATGGTGAAATAAGCAGAGAGATACGAAAGGGTATGGACATATTATTGGATGCAGTTAAGCAGGAATCTATGGGGATGACAGAAGAATTAACAGCAGTTCAAAAGAAATAATATGAAACAACAGCAGCGATGGCAGGTAGTAAGAAGGTAAAAAAAGATAGAGGAAAAAGCGCATACATATGCACAAGTGGTAATTACCCGAAATGAGCAGAAAACATTCCGCGAGGCTATTATGTTACGAAGAAGGGAGGAACAACAATTGACGGTGGAGGAAGAATTACGGAAGTGCCTCAATGAACAAAAAGAAGTTGTGAAAATATATATTGAAGAAAAACACAAAAAGGGGATGTTCTAGTACTATTACCAAATACAGAGGAAAAGAAACGAATGTTATATGTACTAGCGAGAAATAAAGGAATAGAATACACAGAATGTGCACAAAGAAATCCATGAATATAAGGCGTGGAAAAAGAAATGCGAGAAAAAGACTTCATTCACATACTAGCAGAAAATAATTTTCAAGATCAACGGGAATGTAATGACTTTGAAGTTGATGCACGGGTTTCATATAAAGAAAAATACCCAGGGCAACAAACTGACAACTGGATAATGGAGGGGCCAGTAAACATATACCACAGAATTAAAGTACAAGAACAATTATATGGGGAAATGCGAAATTATAGGATTAAGGATGAAGTAGAGCTATTAAAGATGCTATCGCTGTTTGAAATATGGTCACTTAGCCAGAGTTTGCAGAGAAACAGAGGAGGTTTGTGGATATTGTGGGAAGCAAGGGCATACGTTTAAAATGTTTACAAAACATCCGGGGGAACAAAAATGTGCAAACTGTCAAAGGAAAAACATGCTGGCAAATCATGGTGTGCAATAAAAAGATTGCCCAGAGTATGTAACAGCACAAAACAATTAGAGCAAACAATACCATAGAATGCTTAAGCTATTACAACAAAATTGGAACGTGGGAACACGGGATAAGCAGAAATAAGTCAATATATGGCGCAAGACGTTATGGTGCTACATGCTTACAGGAGGAGGCAAATTACAAAGGAAAACCAATGTGTATACCATTGAGACATCGCTTAGTGCATGCATCGGACTCCTGGTCAGCGACAATAATAAGAAAAGAAACAGCACAAGTTTTAGAAATGCCGGACTACGCAGGGAGAAGCTATGAGACACTAGTATATCATGACCATAAAATAGACATACGAATAATAAATATGTATTGTAAGTATTCTAATGAGCTTAAAAGAGACAATATTGCAAGAAATAACCCGAAAATTTTGCAGACAAGACTTATTAATATGCCTAGATTCAAACGCGCGTTCAAAATTATGGGGAGACAAACATACGGATAAACGAGGGAAATTAATGGAAAGATTTATTATAGAAGAAAACTTAGTTATTCACAATAATTACGGGAAAAATACATTCATGGGGCACGCAGGGTCTTCAATAATAGATTTAACGCTTATGAATGCGTGGAAAAAACACACCAATGCATTGCTGCCCACATTTGGTAAAATTCTTGATCGGTGGGTAGATGATAAAATAAATATGTGTTTGGAAGATATATCAAATTTCAATATAAGACAATATGGATTTCGTAAGCAACGAGGGACAGAAGGTGCACACCGACAACTGATGAAAGATGTAACATGCAGATAAAAGAAATATTGCATAAGCATATTCCTAGGCGTAGAAGGTGCATTTGATAATGCTGATCGGGACGTTCTCAAACGGACGATGAAGACAAAAACGTTCCACGATACCTGGAAAGTTTTGTCCACTCGTATTTTCTCCTAAGAAGAGGAGGGGAAAAATTAATTCACAAAATGACTAGGTGGTGTCCACATGGGTCAGCAACGGGTCCACTGGTTTGGTATATAATTATGGGTAATATTTTAAATGGACTACAAAAGGTAGAAATTACGTTGCTTATGTTGCTTATGCAGACGATTTAACATTAACGGTACACGGAGAAAATAGAAGGAAATTACAGGAGAATGGACAATGCACATTAAACATAGTAGAGATATTATTTCAGAAAAATGATTTGCGTCTATCAGTAAACAAAACAAAAGTTATGTGGTTTGGACACAGCGTTGTAAATCGAATAAATTCGTGTTTAAAATTCTGTGGACAACAACTAAGATTTACAACACAACACAAGTTCTCAAGTTTATTACTCGATGAGAAGTTACTCTTCATGGAACATATCGACTATGTAAGTACAAAGGCAAATATATTGTATAAAGGACTGACGCGAATAGTGATGACGAAATACACTATAAGATAAATTGTGAAAATAAATTTGCACAAAGGGGTAATTCGACCTATACTAACATATGGCTCAAAATATGGGGCTACAGAATAGCTACAGCATACTTGGAAAGAGAATTGAATTCCATACAAAGAACAAGTCATTTGGCGAAGGGGGAGCATATCGCACAATATCTAGAGAAGCATTGGAAGTAATGTATTGGATTTAAATATAGTGAAATTACATAATCGTCGGTGTATCAAACGAAATGGAAGAATAGAACTACAAGGAAAGGAAATAATTTATGGACAAAAGGGACGGAAACAAGAAATAATGCATGAAATAATGAATGTGTGGCAAACACAGTGGGAGAAAACGACAAAAGGACGAACAACTTATAACTATATACCTGATGTAGCATACGCGTTTAAAAACAAAAAATGGTTCTGATTGAATCCCTACGTGACAGAATTCATTACAAGCAATGGAAACTTCAATAGGTACTTGAAAGATAGAAAAATAAAAGAAGATATAGTATGTACATATGATGAAAAGGAAGAAACAAGTGAACAACTATGGAATTGTGTAGAATATGGCAAGGAAAGAGCAGAATTTATCAGGAAAATAAAGGAACTTGGAATATGTGGAATAAAGAATCCATCAGCACGAATAGACATGAAAAAGAAATATATAGCATTTACAGAGTATACAACCCAACTTGGACAAATCTGCGATATTTTGAAAGATAGTAGATGTGCGTCCAACTCCTCGCGGCAGGGACGGTAATGTTAAAATAATCAACAGTTAAGACACGCAATAACTGAAAAGAAATATGATGAAAGGAAAGATAAACCAAAAGAGCCTTGCAATGACAAAGTTAAAGATCTTAGTATCAAAGACCAAATAAAATTGAAAAAAAAATTGTTCTTTTCCCATAACTTAGTTTAATTGACTGTATCTTCTCTAGATCAATCAGAAGAAACTAACCAAAGAAGTGTAGGGCAATCTTGTAGCCTTTGTACATTAGTACATAACAACCGATGTTAAGTATAAAAATAAATTTAAAAACAAGGTCTGTTTTAAAAATACGATAATTTGTCAGAATAACTGACATCAATTTGTTCTGAGGACTGTTTGTTGTAATAATTTTTGTATTTGTTTTTTCTTCGGAGAAGAAGATCTAGTGTTGTCTACAATGTCATTTACTCTGTTGCCTAACTTTCAAATCCACAACGCTCTTGGAGATTTGGAACCGTTAGGTTTGCAACGTCACGTCTCTGCTACGGCGGAAAAGCTCCTCATTTTCGTTCGACCACTCGTAGGCAAACGTGAAACTGCTTCCATATTTGGTGGACCAGTAGAAGACTAGTACTGGCGAACATACCCCTATTAAATCGTAACGACAGAAAGTGTTTTATTACGCCGCTATTAAATAAATTTATTGTAAATTATTATTATTTATATTTTGGACTTCCATAACAAAAAATATTCTGCTTATTCTCAACTTCAATAAACTTTATCATTCTCTATATTTAAATGACAACTCAAGATTCGGTGTCTCACAACGCCTTCCTAGAGAATATAAAAGATATTAGAGTTTCTGTACAAAATTTGCGTCTTACTGTAAAATCAATATTTATTTTGTCATAGAATTTGGATATCATCGCAAGATATCGTATGTATTTTTTTTAAATTCTAATCAGAAATTATATATAAATATTCCTCTATTTTCTGATCTTTATACAGTGGCGTAAAGAATTCAAAGCTCAGTGGCATCAAGTGATGTGTAATGTCAATTGTAATTCCATATAATTTGCTATTCTTTTATACTATTCTTATATGTCAATCGGAATTGAAGAATTATAGAAAACAATTGTATGTAATATGAATGAATAAGGGTTAATTCTAGTGATATCGTTAATAATGTTAAACCACTTAAAGAATAAATAAATTACATCTATTAGAAATATATTGATCCTAGATATAACGCTTTGACTGTAATCGTGCAACACATACAACAACATGCTCAGAGAGTTTTATTACAAAAAGTTTTTTTAGATTTCAATAAATGTAACAAAAACACAAATCAGTTTTATTAAGATATTCAAATGAACTTTCTTTTCTTTTCTTTTCTTTTCTCTTCTTTTCTTTTCTTTTTCTTTTTCTTTATCTTTTTCTTTTTTTTTCTTTTCTTTTCTTTTCACCATTCCAGATTCAGTGTCATATTTTAAAAACTTGTTATTTTAAATCTAGAAAACTCCTTGAATTAACATAATTACCATAAATACGAGAATTTCACGTATTTTCAGAAAATGTTGAACAAAAATACGAAATTATACAAATAAGGTTTATCATTTGAATATTTATGTGACTTATGCGGGGTATTTAAATGGCGTTTCACTTTTTGCTGCCTTTTAAAATAGAAATTTAGATCGCAGAAGGCTTCATCCCGGACAGACCACGGAGACGCGAATGACACGTCACTTTTGTTTAACAAATAGAACGTAAAATTAAAGAAGCTTTTATATTTGGTGGTCTAATTGTAGAGCAGGAAAAACGAAGAGATTCCTTATAAAACTCGCGGAGGTAAATGTTGAATTTCATCATTATTAGTGGAATTTAAAAAAAAAAAGATAGTTATACACATCTCAAAATATTTACAGCAGTTATACTTATGAAGACAAAAAACATAATTTCTCCTTAATATTCAATCAATTCGCAATTATGTGGCCTCACTACGACATACCATGGAATGGAATATATTGCAAATTATAGTACTGTGTAATTGAATAATCAATAATGAAGAAAAATCGCTTTTGTTCCACGATACAATATGGATTACATCGTAAGACTTCAATCATAAATTTGCTAGTCGAGCCGTTTACGAAATATTTAGATTTAAGCTTATATCTTGAGAATTCACTTTAGTCAAGTCAAGTCAGGTCAAACTGTCTGCTTGTAGGCTCCAAAGGTGGTCATGGCATGCAGAAATAAAAGCATATTGGCATCAATTAAGATGTGTTGTTTATTGTAGATCTAAGAGTTTTTCGAACATTTTGTATTATTTTCAATTATTACTCAATAAGATATGAAACAGAAATATTAGATTACGAACGAACACGGATGAATAAAAGGATATCAAAATACTGACAAACTGGAAACACTGATAATACATAACCATAACCATAAGAGGTATTAATGCAAACACAATATTTAGACGCATTTAACTTGTAAAACCCCATTCTCAAACTGAAGAATGTTACTCAATGTAGTTTTCATCTGAGAAAAAACAATTAAAAAACCACATTACTTTTATTTAAGTTTCAGTTTTTTTGCTGGATTTATGCTGGACACCGAAGATGAAACTTTCGTCATTTAATTCAGTAGGATTTCATGTTCTATAACCTGAAATAACACTACATTAGAATGCATCGATCGAGAAACATAATTATGGAGAGAGATCGCAATGACAAATTTACTACCAATCATTCGTTATATTCGTTTAGAAAAATTATGTTTCAACACTCTCAACATTAGATCCCTCTCTAAACCATACACCTTATTGATTTTCGGTCAGAATGTTACAATACACTTTTATAATTATAATTAATTTGATATTAGTAAATGATAGGGTTGGTTGTCCTTGTAGGTTTCATTCAAATGCACACATGGCGACTAATCATGTTGTCTCTAATGCAAAATCAGCAATATATTTAAATGTTTATAAAGTGGAAATTAGAAGAGACACATTACAAAGTGAGAATAAAGTACAGTTACACGAGACCATTGTATAAAAAAGCTTAATTAAATAATAGGTTATATTAAAATAATAAAGAAACGTTGCCCAGTTTCGATTTTCTTAGCATTGTATGTTTCGATTTTTTCAACACGTTGAACAAAAATAAAAGTAATGCGAAGTCGTTCGAATATATCAGATGATACGAAAAAAACTGCGAAAGCTTGTTATCTCCTTAGATGCCAACAAATTTGGCGCGATGACATGTTATGCGACGTGGTCCAATAGCATATTTAGATTTTCTCAGCATCGTGAGCTTTCATGAAGATATTGTTTATTTCACCTCTCGTACTGACATTCTCATCTGATTTATGATTGAATTTTCTTTCAAAAATCTTTTATCATATATCACATGGGATTGAACCAGTGGCTTATTGATCGTAATATTCGTGGTAGGGCTTCGTTCTCCTGAGCCACGTCTCCTATGCAGTTGGGAGGGCAAATACACTTCAAATTAGTTCATTTTACACTCAGAATTTACGAGTAAATATTCTTTGAAAACAAAATTTCGTCAATCCATAGAAATGTATACAAAATTCTGCAAATTTTCTTTGTATAATTATGATTTGTTGAAATTATTTCTTTCATACGACTGTAAGTAGAAATGTTTGCAATACCTCATCTTATCTGGTTAGACGACCTCGTGTTTCCCTGTGGAGGGGGAACCTGACTTACACTAGTTTAGCAAAGTGAACCGTGCGAAGTATTCTACTGCTATGTCTCATCAGGAGCGCTCTGTTAGGAAAAAGGTGATTGCCTTGGTGGAAAGTGCCAATTTCAGTGCCTGGACAGTTGGGAGGCATTATGGAGTAAGTCGATGAACTGCTTGCAAGTGGGTTTAGAGGATCACGAAACTGGATAGATTGGAAGTTTTGCTGGCACAGGATTGTGGCTAGTGTCTACCGAAGCCTAGTACGCTGTTTTGGTGAACCAGGCTAAGGAGAATCCTTTCCGCTCTTCAGAACAGTTAAGACGCCTGTCTAATTTTCCCGGATGCGCGAGAACTGTTAGAAACCGTTTGAGAGGTCATGGACTCCGGTCTAGGAGGGCAGCGACAAAGGAGGCGCTTTCCGAGGAACATAGTGTGTATATGTTAGCATTTGCCGAGGAAAACATTAATCGTAATTGGGGAAACGTAATTTTCTCATAAGAGAGTGTTTTCCCCTGCAAATAACGGACTTGTGCACGTATATCGTGCATTTTCTCGTGGAACCCGCCATTTTCCTGAGCATGTGAGAGAGAGAGAGAGCACGATCCGGACGCGTGTATGTGGCGTGTTGAGGCTGGATAAGTTCTCGTTGTGTAGGCGTTCTTTACAGAATACAAAGTCGTCTTGATGAGTATTAGTATCTCCAAATCTTGCGAGGTATTATGATCTCTTCGGTGCGGCAATGTATCCTGCTGAAGAACAATTTCTTCAGCATGATATTTCATTTGTGTCGACGTCTCGATTGGTGCAGGAATGGATTGCAGAGCAGGAGAAAGTGGGAAATCTTCTCTGGCCCCCGCATGCACCTGACCTCAACCCAATCGAAAAGGTGTGGGTGGAGACGAAGCGCGTCATGACCGAAAATTGGCCTGATCCACCTTCCACAACCACTGATGAGCTTTGGGATGTTGTATGTGAAGCGTGGGAGGAAATTGCTACCAGCACGACTTATGCGTCCACCTTAGTAAATTCAATCCCTATACGGTTGCAAGCCGTGATAGATTGTGACGGGTATTGGACTCATTATTAAGTGACCAAAACAGCCCTTTTAAGGCCTCAAAAAATACAAACAAAGAAATCCACAACTTGGTTTGCAGTAAATACTTTGCGTATTAGATGTTTAGTCTTCTAAGATTAAGTTTGAAACTAAAAAAATACAAATAAAAGTGGATTTGAACTAGGTAAGGTCACTTCATACTTTCCATCTAGCGAGCACTTATTTGCAATGTGCCAAACAACCTGTGTAAAACCTATCGCTCTTCTTGTTTCCATGCGATTAAATTATAAGAACTTTTTAATTATACGAAAATCATTGTTTTAAATAAATATATATTTGGCCCGTCCTTTGAGGTTATTAATTATCATTAGAGTAATACGGCTATTATTAATTTTGTTGTTTATTCTACCGTACCTAAAACTATCAAAGTGTAATAAAGACGTGTAGTTTTTCATACTCGTTATTTCTATTAAGACATACAGATACGAAGGCAATTTTATTGCTACGAATACTGTTAGTTTAAACTAATTAATGCATATAACATTTTTCTTTATTAAATATTGTGATCCAAATGTATAATACGATAAATCTAGATGATATATGAATGTATTTTTATTGAAAATATTCTTTGGATATATATTAGACAGCTTACCGCATATGCATTTCCTGCTTAATATTTAAAAAAATGAAGTATACTTTTACATCTTTCCAACTTAACATATTTTAATGAGCTTAGTAAACAATGCTCTGGTGTATTACCATATCACACTTTTCGGTTAGAATGAGGAACTCTCGAATTACTTTTTGTTTCATTGCTTTCTTTAAATATTTGTAGTATTGATTGCTTTTTAATTCAATATTGAATCATTTCTGCATTGGTTAATTGAAATTTATAAAACTTTAAAAAAGTCCTCGCGAGATATATTATTGAATACTTTCCTTCACAAATGAACAACTTAAAAATACCGTAACTTAACAGTTCCGACTTCACGTATAGAAATTATTTAATAGATACGTTGAACAAATGTATTAAAGTATACGTAGGCGTCGTATACTTAGCATATGTATCAGAGCAATGTAGATTCAACTTCGAAAGTGTTCCAATTTATCTTCTTCAGTTGCTAGCCACGTTGCCAGATTTGTCATAATGCGACGTTGCCGAATTGCCAATTGCTCAGCGTATGTTTAAGATTTTCCTATGCAATGTGAAAGTACGAATTAAGGTTTCAATCATTACAGCTCCCAAACAGATATTTCGAGCTGATTTATGTTATAAACCAATTTCAAAAATCTGTGAGCAAATGTCACTGGGAATTGAACCAGAGGCGTAGTCACAGTAGAGCCTTATTTCTGTCAGCCAATTGCATTTTTACTCATATGCGGTATAATGTTTGTTGAAAGACTCGACGTCTCTATCGATCACAGAAATGGGCACCCAATTCAACGTGTTTGGAATCGTTGATTTGAATAGAAAGTACTTGATATGAAGAGTATATGAAAGGACTCCCTTGTGGATCGACATTTGTAATGAAATCATACGGCCACACATATTGTATAATCACTCTTGTCTGAGAAAAAGTCACATTTCTCCAATTCTGATTCAAGCTTTTCTCAGCAAATGCTAACTTATACACTTAATGTATTTAATCTGATACCTGGCGGTGTGGTTCATCGCAATTCAAGAGTTTTCTGTAGGTTTTTAAACTCAAAAAAATATCGATCCACATTCAAGTACTTCCCAAGGGAATCCCCACGTATGAGAATACTAATCTCTATGAGATCACCTGAGAGGTCTGTGTGTCTCGAAAGTTAAACGTCAATGGTTCCATTGACAAAGAATGCCTTTTTTTTGTTAAACTGACAGAAATCGCCGAGAAAAACGGCCGCGAGCATTCGGCCGCCACCTCGAATTCTACTTGCATCGGACCGGGTTTGAACCCGCATCCCCAGAGGTAGAAGGCGAGTGTGTTAGGGTCGCCCAATGTTTCAGATCAACATTTCTATAAAATAATTTCTGTACATGAAGTCGTAAGTAAGTACGTTCATTTGAGAATGATAGTATACAATAATATATTTCATGACGAAATTATGTTTAGTTCTTAAAATTGAAATTACCCTATGATTACATTCTTAAATATTCCGTTAAGAATAAAACAATCTACAAAAAATTACAAAGAATCATGATAAAAATAAAGAAAACAATTCTAGAGTTTCTAATTTCTATGACAATTATGCAATATACTTTGTTGTATTAAAGTTACCAGAAAAACGTGTGATATGATTATACACCAGATCACTGTTTACTGAGCTCACCAAAAGTTGAGAAATATGTAAAAGCAAACCCAATTTTAATAAGGATATTGAGTAGGAAATTGATATGCTTTAAATTGTGTAATGTATAACCAATCAATATTTTCAATAAAGATATATTAATATTGTATCTCAAATTTATCTTCTAATACTTTTGGAGAACAATGTTCTGTACAGGAAAATGTTATATACACTTACTGTATATCTTGCTACGAATTGAAATTAGGTGGGTATTTTATAAACTTTAGTTAAATCACAAAACAATTTTTCTAAGATGTTCGTTGTAAAAAATAATCTAGCTTTTTCAAGTAAGTTTTTGGACGATAGTCTCGCGGGACACTATTTGTTTACACTTTTCAATGCGGCTTTTCTCGGTTTCCAAGTCGATAAACAAAAAAGAAGTGTGCTTTTTCCACACAGTGAAACCTATGATGAAGATAAATGATAATTTTTAGAATTCCTTATTCACAACCCACAGTTTCAGCCCGTTCCTCATAACGAACAAAATGTAAAAAAAAACTCTTAATAATAAACTACTAATAAACATGTATTTTTCTGGGGTCTGTAACTTCACTTACTAGAAAAAGTAGCCATAAGGAAGAAATATTCTATCCATAAAAATTAAAGTCGGAAGCGTATATATGATATATTATTATAAAATTTAAAACCACAAAAGTATTTTGGTAACTCGATATATTTATTTTTGTGGTTTTTCTATTGGTATCATTTCTTCTTCTCTTATGAAAAAATAATAACAAAACTAAAGAAAAAATATTCTGGTAAGTGATGTCGCACTAAAAAAACTTATCTTTGAGACTATAGAAATAAGTATAGATGACAACAAGTCAAAAACATCGAAAATATGTTTTTTCAGGTCACTGTGAATGCGTGTAAGCAAGATCTTCTGATTTTAACACTTAATGAAGTACAAAGTATATTGTGCTATTAACAACGAATTACCTTTATTCTAGTTGACTTCCTCTGTATACGTTGTGAAAGAGTGAAATGGATGACGGACGACAAATTTGATATTGCGATCGCTCTTGAAAATTGTGTTTGTCTTCTAGAACGATACATTCTAAAGTGGTATTATTTCAGGTCATAGAACATGAATTCCTACTAATTCCTACTAAATAACGAATGTTTCATCTTCGAATCCCACAACGAAATATTCTGAAATTTAAATACAATTGATGTGGTTGTTTAATTGTGTTTTCTCAGATCAGATCTACAATTAGTTACATTTATTAGTTTGAGAGCAGGTTTTTCATAAGTTAAATAAGACTAAATGTTATATTTTAATCACATTTTGTGTATATATAGGTTGTATTAATTTATCAGTTTTTGTTTTAAATTAGCGGATTGTTTTGATACCCATTTTTTTCTCATTCTTGTTCATTCGTTAAAATAACAACTTCTTACAAAATGACCCTGAATCTGGAATGCTGGAACCTGCTAGTCACAATCACTTTGTATTTAGTTTTGTATTGTTATCTCATCAATTGCTTCGCTGATTTTTTATCCTTACTCTTAAAATTATGTTTAATGTCTAATCAACATATTTATATCCACAAATATAAGCAATCATGTTGATTCGTAAAAAGTAATATAAAGAATGCTTCTGAATTGCCTCGTTTGCTCCCTGCTATTAAAATCAATAAATTTTACAGCATGTCGATAGCAACGAAAGAAAGTGGAGAAAATAATGAAATTGATATCTGGGACAATGTAAGATAATTAATGAAATGCAATATTAATTGTGATGTTTTATTGTCTGATAATCTTAGATAATGTGCATGAATACAACTCAATTGTATTTTGAAATGTTACACTCTGAGCGTATTGTTTTATATGTAGTCAAGCGTTGTATCTTGTTGCATCAATACAATTCTTACAGACGTAATTTATTTATTGGTTTAAAATTATTGAAAATCGCTTTAGAATTAACATTTAGTATTATTCTTACATTTTATATCAAATTCCTTTCTATAATGCTTGATTTCCGATTGACCTCTAAAAATAGTATAAAAGATCTGCATATCAATTGAAATTACAAAAAAAACACAATAATTGATGCCAATGACCTTAAATTCTTTGCGCCACTGAATAAAATTCCGAAGTTATAAGAATATTAATAAGTAATTTCTGAATAGATACCTCACGAAATTCTTACGATATTTTGCGATGGTATTCAAATCTGTCAGTAAACAATATCGATTTTACAGTAAGAAGCAAATCGTTTTACGGAGAAGTTAAATTTGTTTTATATTCTCTAGGACGGTGTTGTGAGACAACAAAACTTGAGATGTCATTTAGATATAGAGAATAATAAAGTTTATTTAAGTTAAGAACATAAAGAATATTTTTTGTTATGGAAGTTCAAAACGTGTATTATAAAAATTTCAAAATATTTCTTTAATAGCGGCGTAATAAAACATTTTCTTTCGTTACGATTTAATAGGGGTATATTCACCAGTACTAGTCTTCTATTGGTCTGCCAAATATGTAAGCAGTTTCAAGGTTGCCTAGGATTGGTCGAACGAAGGTAAGGAGCTTTTTCCCCGCCGCAGAGGAGTGGCGTTGCAAACCTAACAAATCCAAACTGCTAAGAGCGCGGGACTTAGAATATTTTCGTGGGTCCTTTTATTATTCGAGGACCGTACATATGTGTGTAATTTTTAATAAATTTTTATTTGTTACTATTGTCTGATTTTTTTATTTGTATGGATAGTGGATACCTCATACCAAGAGTTCGCATCACGTTCATCCAAGTTTTGTACGGTCACAATTTCTCATTTCTCATTTTATGATGAGGGTTCAAGCAATCAAACCTGCTTTTCCACATAATCACATGATGTGAGTGAAGAGAGATATAGAGTTGCCGGTAAATTTAAGGCACCGAGTCGACATTTGTCTGTATTAGGTGTGGGAAACTCCAGCTGAAAAACTCAGTTAATAAACTAAATATTGAATTGTGCAAAAAATTGCCCGAAAGCAAAACAAATTTTCTGACGAAGAATCGGGGGAACAACATTAACTCAAAACCTCCTTGGCCCCCAAAATGGGTTGGTACACAAATAGCCCAAGGGTTTTGCATACGTTAGGGTTATGCGACTTCGCAATTTGAGTGTAATTGAAGATGGTGAAAAAATATTTTACACTTTCTGGAACATTTTCATAAATGTAAATTTCATTATATAAAATTTTTACTCTCTGTCTATTTCAAAACAGCATTTCTTCACTGTTTTCAAAATGTGTTTACTGAAGTAGAACGTATTCATCGCAACTTATTTATTCGTGAGTGTATTATGAAATAAAATATTAATCATTAATAATCGTCATGATTCATATTAACACCACTTATTTACGCTATGAACATTCAGACGGATAGCATCATAGCGTCAATTATTGCAATGCAACCCGGAAAGAGGCAAACGTAAATACAGGAAACACCTCTTGCTGGTGTAGGAATTATAATTACCGGTGTTGCCAGCAACTACATCGCGGAAGGAGCGTATGGCATGGAACAAGTGGATTCACAAGGTGGTTATTTCCCCCGTTACGGTTGTCAAAAAAATAGACTAAAATATTGCCAATTTTGATTGAACTGAGTTGAACAGAATTTTGGTCGATATTGAAACAATGATTATTCTGTTTTGGAAAAGCATCGCACCAATGGTTGCTTTTCTGTTTGTTTTTGAACGAGGTCAAACTCGGACCCGAAACTATATTTTCTATCTACTTAAGAAATGGATAAGCAAGTTATGTTTACTTAAGGAGTACTAAAATGTCACATTTAACAATAGAATATTATTTCGGGAAGAAATTCATTCTTCGCAGAGCATATTGTTGTAGTAACACCCGAACTCGGCTTATTTTCTTACGGTCGAATGTCAAAACCTTATTTCATAACTCATAGGTTTTATTCACATAATAATTATCTAATTAATTTTCTTTTTCAAATTCAACGCCTTACGATTTCATGAAACCCTTCGTAGAGGATCCAAAAAACAGCTCTTCATGAGTCAATAAAATTTCATTTGCCCTTAACATAAGTAATAAATAAATAAATAAATAAATTTATTGTCAAAAAACAGTACAAACTGCGTATGACCACGTGGAGGGAAAAAAACTAATTTACTCTCCGGAAGCAAGCAAGGGACCATCCCATCAATTCCGATCAAGGGCCCTAAGGCAGAGGCGGATTCAAAAAATTCAGCAAAAATTCCTAGATAAGATAAAAAGTTAGCTGCGAGTTATAATACTAATAGAATGTCAATATGTTTGTAATTTTAAGCAAAAAATTACATGTAAGTTATTATCGAACTATAGATTATTCTGAGTATAGTGCTTAAAAATTGAAATAACACTAAATTCACGATTTATTGTTACAATAGACCCGCCCCTAGACAAAGCCTAGAGAACCTGTATGATAAATCCGCCTCTACCCGAAGGAAAACCGGAGAAAAACCCGGGCCAGGATGGGGCTACAGAATTTATGTACACAAACGTGCCAATGTTGAGTACACATAAAACTAAATTAATATGAGCCATAAGACAACACAATCATGCAAGAAAATAGTTTTTGAAATTGTTATAAGTTGTTTAAAAAGTACTACAGCAATGGCGTGATAAAGCACAAGACGAATTTAACTTTTGTTAAAATCAATAAATTCTTTTACAGTGTAGAAGCACTGGTGCAGGAGGTAGTTTTTAACCGCGGATTTGAAGATATTCAATTTCATAATATCTTTTATATTCTTGGGCAGGGAATTATATAGAACGATTCCCGAATGGTATGGTCCCTTTTGGCAAAGAGTGGTTGACACTCTAGGGCGATGAATATTACTACTATTGCGTGTATAGTGTTCGTGAACGAGACTGTTTCGTATAAAGCAAGGGTGGCACTTCAGTAATTCGGTCTTAACAAACACGACCGTTTCATAAATATAAATGCAGGGAAGTGTTAAGATATTTAATTCCTTGAATAAAGGTTTACAAGAGTTTCGGGGGTGAGATTTACAAATTATCCGAACTATCCTCTTCTGAATTCTGAAAGTTTGAATACTCTGACCGGAATTACCCCAGAAGGTAATGCCGTAACGTAAATGGGAGTAAACGTTTGCAAAATATACGCAACGGGAAATACGTGGACTAACTGCGTTAACTAAGATTCGGAATGCGTAACACAATTTGCTTAATTGGGAATTAAGATTGTCAATGTGACAATTCCATTTGAGGTTGTCTTGAATATGGAGACCTAAGAATTTTGTATTTGTAACAGTTTTTAATTGTGTTCCATTTAAAGAAAGAGAAACCTGGGGTAAATATTTTGTGATACTATTGTGAAATGACATAGACACTGTTTTGTCAGTGTTTACAATGAGTAAATAACAGTTGAATTTATATAATTCCAAAACAATGTTCTCTTCCAACTTTATACTAAGGTTAAGTTAAAAGTAATCTGATTAATTATCTTTCAATGAATTAATCGGTCAATGAAACAAGTATCAAAGTAAGACTGCACATTCAAAAGAAAATATATTTTAGTTAATGAACATTTTAACTTAAGAAAGTAATTTAAGTAAGAAAACATAAATCCTCACAAAATTAAAAGGGTTCTCTTTTTTTGTGTATTTGACAAAGATGAAGACTTTAAATCGCAAAATTTGAACGTATAAGTTAGATTTAACAAGCGTGTTTTCAATGTTCATTTCATAGACGTCGGTTGCTAGTACATTGCTTCAGCGTAAACCATTCCACAGAGCAGTCAAATGCCATAACCTGTAGGTGAGCACCTAGAGGAAATACCGCAAAAAGAAGGGCACCCGGCGTGTAAATACATATTTGCAACCCAACTCTTTCTTATGTTCTGAAGCGAATGTTTTTGGTTTAGCACTTGACACTGGTTGACCCGCCATTTTCGCTCAGGGACATTCTCAAAGTCACAATCTATGTAAAAAAGCGAAATACCACTCAATGATAAAATTTTAAAAAATACTAGAAGATGACCGATATTTGTGTTGAGATCATAGTTTTCGGTCCTCTAAAATTAGCAGTAATATTCCCAATGACATCTGTCCATGATCAGCCCTTTCGTACCTCTAGCACCGCTAGAGAAAGGGATTCAATGTAAAAATTATCGGAAATGACATCCGTGACGATTTCAGTTTTCGGCATTGCTGAGCTAGTAGTGACATCCTGGTATTGTGTAAGTCTAAAATCCGCCCCCATTAAGAAAAATACACCCCTTGCCCCCCTAAAGATTGGAAAGAGATGAACGAAAAAATAATTGAAAAGGACCTATTTGATCGAATTCATAGTTATAAGGGTGTCTGAGATGTATAATTAAACAATCAAAACCGATAACTTCAAGTTTAGATCACATCGGGGCACAGTACCCTTAGAGCTGGGTATTGGAAGGAAGAGACGTAAAAATAACGTAGAATGACCGATATTAAGGTCAAAACCACAGTTTGTAGGTTTTTTGAGACTAACAATCATACTTCTGATGACGCTTTGTAACCGTTCAGACCATATGAGGTGCACTACATACCTACAGATGGGAGTTGGGAAGAGCGCGATACGAAAAATTAATAAAAAATATCGAAATACCTTTCAGGGTTGTAGACTAGAATACAAACACTTCCGATGTTATGTCAGAGTTGGATCACCATTGGAAGTTGGGGTAGGGGTGTA
The DNA here is from genome assembly GCA_002313205.1 of Laupala kohalensis. NCBI lineage: Eukaryota > Metazoa > Arthropoda > Insecta > Orthoptera > Trigonidiidae > Laupala > Laupala kohalensis. Next base: position 450,121 of record NNCF01129037.1, read on the forward strand.
AACAGCCCTAGAACTTCCATGGGTGGAGTGGAAAGTAAATTTTGTATGCTCAAGGGTGTTTTCATCCAAGGATTTATTTATTCTTGCTGCTGGAGGTGTAACTCACAATGATGTACACAATCAAGTTTTGTATTAAATTTGTAATACATATAATAAATTTGTACAACTATTATGCTGTACTTACGTGTTTAAAAACCAGTTAGTAAAATTGTTTTGATCTTAATGTAAATATATATTTTATTTTTTTCTGAGTAAAAGAAGATTAGTATAAGAAACAATCCGGGCAACATCGGGCAATCAGTAGTATATACAATATTTTTGAATTCGATTTTTGTCGATAAAAGTGGTGACGATTATGGAGGATAAGGAAAGACAAAATTTCATTTTAACCGGGAATTATAGAAAAATAACTCCACCCTTGACGTGGTAATCACCAATTGTCTTTCCCTTGATTTATTTCATTATTTAAATCACACTTGGTGAAAATTTACGGAAAATGTCATGTTATTGAAAATTGTCAATACCTTTTTGCCCCCACCCCACACTTTTGATTCCCAATCGCCGCCACTGATCGGTAATGAACTGTTATTTTTGTGATGCACACAAATTACAAGCAAAAATAGTTCAAACAGTACATGGTTACGATAAAATTCAAATGCAAGATTAATTAGGGTATTGCAAAATGAGTGTGTGCAAAATCAGTCGTTGTAAGTTATAATCATCGTTTTTATACAGTATTTGGACACATTTTTCTCGTTTTGTTATATAGATTGCAAACATTATATTTGTTTACCAATAAAGTGTTGATAAAATGTTATTTCAATTATTATGATTTTTAAACACTATACTCAGAATAATCTATAGTTCGATAATAACTTGTACATGTAATTTTTTGCTTAAAATTACAAACATATTGACATTCTATTAGTATTATAACTCG
>NNCF01129037.1:451172-475422 GCA_002313205.1 Laupala kohalensis
GTTTTTTTTTTCCTCCACGTGGTCATAGGCAGTTTGTACTGTTTTTTGACAATAAATTTATTATTTAGTAGGAGTAGTAGTAGTAGGAGTAGAAGTAGTAGTAGTAGTAGTGATAGTAAGAGTAGTAGTAGGAGTAGTAAAAGTAAAGTAAAAAAGTAAAAAAAGTTTTTATTCCATAATAAATGCATTTTACACATTAATATACCTGCATGCATACATACCTACATACACTTTTAATATTCATACAGTATATACATACACACTAGTATTACATACACACTGGTTTAATGCACCATCCAATATATACATACAAATATACATCCACTCCAGTTTAATATAACGTCCATATATACATACAACTTAAATATAACATCCAATAATTACATATAAGTTTAACTTTTAATTATCTTCATTTTTTGTGTTTCTTTATAATTATTATCATTTGTTTATTTTGAAATTATTTATTTACATAATCTTTTCACAAGTTAAAAACACATTTCTTTACACTATTTTGATTTTGCTGTTTTAACTTGTTTTATTATTTCTTTTATTACCTGCTATCTGGTCTGCCACTACTATTCATAGTAGCAGCAGCAGTAGGAGCAAAAATCTTTGGATGTTACTTGCCCTCCACTAACAATACCACTATCTGGTTTCAATAGTAGTAGTAGTGGAATCTGTTATTGATTATCCAATATTACATCAATACTCATACATATTTTTCAATTTGTACACTTATACACATACATACATAAATGCATACAAGATTAATATACATACAAGTATACATACACACCAGATTAATCAAAAATCCAATATATACATATCAGTTTAACGTCTCCCTTTAAGTTTAATAGCTAAACTTGTCAAAGGGAGATATTTGACTACTCTAGTTACCCTTATTTTTCACTTTTCATTTTTAATTTTTGGTGTGTCTTAATTATATCATTTTTATCCTATTCTAACTTCTTGTAATTTTCCATAATCCATTTCTTGATTTCTTTCTTTCTCTTATATTTATTTTTTATTTCTATTATTTCATCTGTGATTTTATTTAGACATCTTGGTATAATCGTTTCTATCTGCCTCTCTCCGTACTTATTAAAGTTTATAGAAACTTCATAATTGTGTTTTTTCCTATTGTTATGAGTGTGGTTTATTCTCTTTAAGTTAATTTCTCTGTTTTCTTTGTTTATGTTTTTATCAATTTTCTCTAGAAAGAAAATTTGTTTAATTTTCAATAACTGATTTTTTAAATATATTTCTTCTATGTGTTTTTCCTTTCCACCTATCAACTTTATGATTTTGTTTTGTAATATTTGGAGAGGTGCTATATAAGATTTAGAGGCTGTTCCCCATGCTTCTATCCCATATCTTATTTGGGATTCAATTAAGGATACGTACACATTCTTAATGGTTTGTTTATTCATGAATTTTTCCACATTAGTTAACCTCCAGTAACATACCCTTATTTTCTTTATTAGTTCCTTTATGTGCTCATCCCATAGCAAGTACTGATCGAATACTAATCCCAGGTATTTGAGTTTCTTAACTTTTTCAATAGTATATCTAAATTTACATTTTTCCATTTTTGTGTGTATACATTCCAACTCGTGGTACACTATATTTATTTCTTCTCTAAAATTAGTGTTTGCTGTAATATGTATCATCTTAGTTTTCTTTTCATTTAGTTTTAATGATTTGTCATGGATACAAACCTGTATATTATTAAAATCCTCCTGAATTTTTTTCCTAATCATTTTGAGATCTTTCCTCCTATCATGATGACAAAATCATCCGCATATCCATAAAAGTTACAATGTTTTATGCATGTTTCAACATCATTGATGTACAAGATAAATAATAGTGGAGCAAGAAAACTTCCCTGAGGAATTCCTGTCTCCATTTTATGTTTAATACTATATTTATCTTTAATTTTTATCATATATTCCCTATTTTTAAGATAAGTTTTTAAGATGTTACACATTTTTCCTCTGATACCCATTTTTTCTAACTCCTCAATTAGTTTTTCATTATTAACCAAATCAAAAACCTTTGATAAATCCATAGATAGCAGAATTACATGTTTTCTATCATTTAGATTTCCGTTTATTTTGTTAGTTATTTTTTCCAGTAAATCAGTTGTTCCTTTTCCTTTTTGATATGCATATTGACTTTTTGTTATGATATTGTTTCTGTCCACATAATTTTGCATTACCTCCATTAAATATTTTTCATCGATTTTTCCTATCGTGGATAAAATTGATATTGGTCTATAATTGTTTAGGTTTTTAAAATTTCCTCCTTTATGTATTGGTCTTATTATGGCTACCTTCATATTTTCAGGGAATTCCTGCTCTTCTATACTTTTATTTACTATTAATTTAATCAGTAGTAGGAGTAGTAGTAGTAGTAGTAGTAGTAGTAGGAGTAGGAGTAGGAGTAGGAGTAGTAGTAGTAGGAGTAGTAGTAGGAGTAGGAGTAGTAGTAGTAGTAGTAGTAGTAGGAGTAGTAGTAGGAGTACTAGTAGTAGGAGTAGGAGTAGGAGTAGGAGTAGTAGTAGTAGTAGTAGTAGGAGTAGGAGTAGTAGTAGTAGTAGTAGTAGTAGGAGTAGTAGTAGGAGTACTAGTAGTAGGAGTAGGAGTAGGAGTAGGAGTAGTAGTAGTAGGAGTAGGAGTAGGAGTAGGAGTAGTAGTAGTAGTAGTAGTAGTAGTAGTAGTAGTAGGAGTACTAGTAGTAGGAGTAGGAGTAGGAGTAGGAGTAGTAGTAGTAGGAGTAGTAGTAGGAGTAGGAGTAGTAGTAGTAGTAGTAGTAGTAGGAGTAGTAGTAGGAGTACTAGTAGTAGGAGTAGGAGTAGGAGTAGGAGTAGTAGTAGTACATATTATTCTAAACCATTAAGTATGTCAAGAAATATTATATCACGTATGTTTTTCACTAAATAACATTAAGAAATATGAATAACTTTTGTTGATTATTCATTCAAAAATTGTATTTTAAGTTAAATAATTTTTCATGAAAAATTTTAATTGTATATAACAAACGCTGATCATTTATAAAACTTAAAAATCTTGTTTGGACTTATTATTTTACTGATGAATACAAATACATAAGAACTATTTTACAGCATTATAAGGTATTATTGAGAAAAAGACCTAGAAACCAAAATTTACTTGTGTACATTTTGTTGGTGATGAAATATATCAAGATTCTCGTAAAGAATCATATGACCTAACTATTTTCCATGGAAACTGCAATCTCCATCGGGAATACCAGTCTTAGTAGAAACTGCGATAAAATATCGTATAATCTTACATTACTATGTTACGACATTTTCGTGTCTAAGCTAGACGAATGAAACAAAATTTCAATCACGCTTCTGTGACATCGCGAAATTAAGATAGCAGATCACCCAAGAAATAGTTAAAATCTTAATTATAACGGTGGATGAAGAGAATTGTACATTTTGGTGAGGTAGTATCTCGAAAGTGGGAAGTTGTACAATTGTGGATAATGGTTTGTTTTATTTGTCTGTTGTAAAAGAGAAAAATTAGCTGTCATTTAGAAATGGAAGGTAAGTAGTTAATTTTAGCACAATTTCAACAAGGAAATAGGATTTCTCTTTATAATTGCAGTCGGAGTTCAGTTACAGCTAGCATCCGATGAGCTCATCTAGAATGTACTCATCCCTTAATCACCGTGCACAGTCCGTATACACCCAATTCAGTGAGTCAAGCGTTTTATCTCTATCAGATTATTCCAAATTATATTTTTATTCATCTTACAGGGTTTTTCTGACTATATACCAAAGTAAGTAAGTTTATACATCGAAATATTTAAATAAATTTAGCATTGTCGTTTATTTCGTTTTTCACAGGAAGGAATCATTTGATATTTGTGAAGAAAATGCGAAACAATTGTGATATATTTGAAGCAAATATCAACTATAATTTTTCGATGAACGGAAAATATTGTAAGACATAAAGAAACATTCCTAAATGACTATTTCTCCTGGCGTGAAACAAGTTCTCCAAGGAATTGTGATCACTTCGGCAAGGTGAAAATGGAGGCAATGCGGTAATTGAATTCACCCGACCGATGTAATCACATGGTTTGTAGGTGTACTTTGTGAGTAGGAACACGGAAGAAAAATTAGCATCTCTAAAGAAATATTTGATTGTCTTTTAGAAACTGCACATTTATTAGACTAGGCAAGACCCAAGAAACTTTAGAGGAATATGGATTCAAAAGTAATAAGTTCAAATTTAAGATTTCTTATTAAGAAGTTGCAATACAGAAAGTCAACTAACAGTGAGGTCATGTGAGAAAAGAAATTGCAGCAATTGCCTAAGACTTTCACATGGTGGAACCGTGCGTAAGAAGACCTGCAAATATAAAATATTGTGTAAATTATCGTCAATGCCAGATCTTTCCTCGCCGGTATAAACTCATAAATCAGAAGCAAGAGACGCAAATTAAAAATGACTTCGTCGTTAGGAGCAAAAAAAAAGTTTTGTTTTTTCTACCGGCATTGAAATGACTGACATTTCAGGTGAACTTGATAACACCGATAGCGGTGGTGTTGAGGTAGCGTCTGCTACCGCCAAACTGGTTAACGGGGATGTGCGGGTTCGATCTCTCGTTTAGACAAACTACGTGAAATTTGTAATTGGGGTATCCCTCATCTACTGCGGACAAGTGTCGGTCCTGCACCTCATGACCTTCGGCAACCAAACATCTCTCATTACCAATTCCCGGACATTAAAAGAAGACAACAGAATTTTGTCCCTCTGGTGGCTCAGGGCTAGCATTTTCGCGTGCCACTAAATCACTCCGGATTCAATTTCCGGCAGGGCGATAAAAAGTTGTAGCTTTTCACTTCAATGTCCCGGTTCATATAGCTACGATAATTGAAAAGCGAACCCTCTTTCTTCTATCCACCTACTACTCCTAGTATCGCTGATTCTATTACTAACTACTTCCACTAACACCTCCACCTGGGCCAAATAGTTGATAAAGTTAACCGACCCACCAACTAAAAATATCCCTGTCACCCACCTCCAACCTCCTATCGTCCCATGTAGATTCAATAGTACGCTACATTTCCCATTTACAAATACTACAATGGAATGGCATGAAATTTGATAGTCCAGTCTTCATGGCCTGGACGCATACAAAATATACTACCTACTGGAATGGTGAGTAATAAGGCGGTCAGCGGGCGAACTCGAGCCGGCTACCAAGCCACACCCCCACTCTAGTCGGGGGTATTGCACAAAATTGCCAACACATTACGTCGCTTGCACCAACAGACACGTGTGTCATTCACAGAAATTAATATTGTTCACAGTGATGTTATCCCCTTTCTTTCACTTTATCAGGACAGCAATTATAATCGTTAATTATTGATCAACACGCGTGTAGCCTACAAATGCAATAACTCTTCCGTGAAAAATTGTGGCTTATTTCATAGGTAAGTAGCATGGAAGAGCATTGGTCTTAACTGTTGAACCTTCACTATCTTTTAAAATTATGAATTTGGCAGCTCAGTAATACAAATTTTAGTACATGTTAAGCAACTATTTAAGTTCCAAAAACATGATTTCATTGTTGTAGTTGAGTAGATTGTTGATGTTGTACCAAACGAATGTAACGGCACAGCGATTTATTCGAAAAGTTTTTTCTTTACATAAAAATTAGGTTTATTGATTCTGAAAGCAGTAAATATAGTAATTAATATTAAGGTTTATTTTAAGGTTTCCTCAAGATCCTGATGTTAAAAAAATGGATAATAGCTACGAAAAGGAAAGGTTTCACCCCTTCCAAATATTCAACAATCTGCAGTGCTCATTTTAAAAAAGCACTTTTGAGGAAAGAGGAATCATTAAAAAATTAAAGAAGTACCCCGTCCCTACAATATTTGATTTTCCACCTCATCTTCAAACATCACAACCTAAACGGTGGAGAAAATTGAAAGAGTTCCGGAAAGATTACTTACAGCGAATCCATAAAAAAAAATTTCTCTAAAAATTCTCCCTAAAATATATTTTGTACAGCAAAGTGACGTATCAAATTGATAATTCCAGTCTAATGTTTACGTTCATTTCTAAATCTTCCGTCTTTTTACTTCGTGAGATAAACTATAGCAATGACTGTTGTGAACAGTCCAATAAGGTCGAATAAAACAGTTAATAATATCCAATTGATAGTTACATTTTAAATGAATTTATCATTTTTAGCTATGGATTTATTATATTTCAATTAACATATCACAATTAATTAACATCTTGTGCGTATGCGTGAAAACTGTTTTAATACTTAGCTAACATCAGATAGTTAGGAGCAATTAGTTATATTTTTAATTTTTGTTATCATTTTCGGAAGTTACATTGTGTATTAAAAATAAAACCCCAGTGTGCACAACTGCATTAGTTTAACTAACATATTTTTACAAATTCAGGAAAGTTATGATTGTAATGTTGTTCGTATTGAATCTCTTGTAATTTACCTCCTGCACCAGTGCTTCTACACTGTAAAAGAATTTATTGACTTTAATAAAAGTTAAAGTCGTCTTGTACTTTATTACGCCATTGCTGTAGCACTTTTTAAATAACTTATAACAATTTCAAAAACTATTTTCTTGCATGATTGTGTTGCCGTATGGCTCATATTAATTTAGTTTTATGTGTACTCAACTTTGGCACGGTTGTGTACATTAATTCTGTAGCCCCATCCTGGCCCGGGTTTTTCTCCGTTTTTCCTTCGGGTAGAGGCGGATTTCTTATACAGGTTCTCTAGGCTTTGTCTAGGGGCGTGTTTATTGTAACAATAAATCGTGAATTTAGTGTTTTTTCAACTCTTATGATTTTTAAACACTATACTCAGAATAATCTATAGTTCGATAATAACTTGTACATGTAAATTTACAAACATATTTGCGTTAAATTACAAACATATTGACATTATATATGTATTATAACTCGCAGCTAACTTTTTATCTTATCTAGGAACTTTTGCTGAAATTTTTGAATCCGCCTCTGCCTTAGGGCCCTTGATCGGAATTGATGGGATGGTCCCTTGCTTGCTTCCGGAGAGTAAATTAGTTTATTGTCCTCCACGTGGTCATACGCAGTCTGTACTGTTTTTTGACAATAAATTTATTATTATTATTATTAATGGAACAAAGCGACATTCACAATTGTGACTCATTGACGTCATATAAGAAAGACTCTGATGAGAAACACAATGCTGTAAGTAATACACTACTGAGCATGCGTATTAATATTTTAATAACTCTTTAGGGATTATGCAGATTATGAAATCAATTCCTCTCAACTCGTAACTGATTTCTTGTATACCTTATAACGTTTATAACTCTTTGATCAGAACTGACATCTAAGTAACTTGGATCTACTCAAGTTACAAATACGATTTTTGTCAAAAGTTTGTAGCTTATGAATATTTTTACCACCTCTGGCATCACCAAAAAAGAAAAGCAGTCGGTTTCCTCACCAACTAAGTTGTTGCTACGTAGAAAGGTGAAAATTCTGCAACAGCACCTGAAGAGGCGGGATGAAAAAAAAAAAAAAAAAGGACATAATTTCAGTTTTAAAGAAAAAGCGCAAAGCACGAGAGAGGTTGTTGGACGTTATGAAAAATAATTTTTTAGGTAAAAGCAAAAATGCCTATAGGTATACTGACCAAATGAAAGAGTTTGCCCTTATATTGTATTTTTTACTCCCCAAAAGCTCATAAGTTTTTGAGAAAATATGGATTCTTACTGCCTAACCCCTCAACGTTAAGAAACTGGGTTTACAATTTTAATTTTTTACCAGGTTATTTAAATGAAGTATTCGTTTTTCTAAAAGAAAATGTTAAAAATAAGGCTTATTTATAACGTGAGTTTAACCTTCGATTGCATGAGCATTTATGATCCAAAAACGAAAAATATCGGAAAAGCTGATTTATGTGTAGGAAGTAAAGTAGATAACCAAGAGGAACTATCTACAGAGGTCCGTGTTTTCCAAATAGTTTCAATTCAGGGAAATTTCAAAAGTGCAATCGCTTATTTTCTTATTCACTCTATTAGCTCTAATGTCCTTTCCCAGTTAATAAAAAGTGGAAGTTAAGTGAAGCCGGCTTCAAAGTCCTCAACACTACTTGTGATGGAACTTCAACCAACATTTTAGCCTTAAAAATTTGGGTTGCAAACTACCTGCAAAATCATATTTCAACATTCATGGAATAAATCATAACATATTTGTTATGCTTGATGCATGACACTTGAAGTTGTATAGAAATACTTTGGTTAACAAAAAAAACTATACTATCTGGAAGAAAATTGAATTCAAATATATAGAAAATTTGGTGTTTTTACAAGCAAAAGAAGGCTTAAAGTTGTCTATAAAAATTTCTTACCCTCATGTGTTTTTTTGGAAATAAGAAAATGAATGTCAAATTAACTACCCAAACATAAAGCAGTAGTGTGGCAAACGCCTTACTTTTTTTGCTGAAACTAAGTACCATGATTTTGTAGGCCGTGAAGACACAAATTGTTGATACGTTATTCAATATGCTAAATACTTGGGATTCTTTTGGTAAGCATTGTAAGGAACCTTTAAGAAAAATAACATTAAGTTTTGTTAGAATACCCTGAATGAAACTTATACATATCTAAGCAATCTACGAATTGAATGTGTTCATGTTTTGAATCACGGTAGAAAAACCTTTGCTCTGGGATTTGTAACTAACATTACTGCTATTAAAATGTTAAGTAATAAATTAATTAATAGTTTAGATTTTAAGTATGTTTTGACATACAAATTTTCTCAAGATCATATTGAGTTTCTTTTTTCCTGTATTAGAACTAGAGGAGATCGTAATAATAACCCAAACGTTAATCAGTTCAGATATGCGCTTAGAAAACTGATGTACAGGAATAGAGTTAAGGTGCCAGACGGTAGCACCTGTTTTGATTTCGACGAAAACCAGCAAAATTTCATTCCAAGCTTCCAAACACCATCAGCATCTGACAGTTTAATTGAAAATGAAGACACACATTCAGATGAACAATAATTAGAATTTGTAACAGACAACATATTAAGTGAATCAGGAGCATCTTATTACAGGGACAACATTCTATATTACATATGTGGTTTTATTGTTTGAAGAATAAGTGAGTTCATGAAATGCGAAGACTGTATTTATGTCTTGCATGATCACCTAGATATTAATGATAGTTATTAGAAATTCACATCGTTTGTCTCAAAGGGAAAACTGGTTAATGTTTCAGAAGATGTTACTAAATTAGTATAGTTTTTGTATATGATGTTTCTAAGTAATAGAGATAAGAGAAGTTTTACCATCACCTAATGTATATTAGCAGTATGCATGCATTGTAGAGGAACTATTTATGGAACACATTTCATCTTGTGAGTTTTTGGACGGAAGCCATGAAAATAGGTTGATTAATTTAATTGAATCATTATTTTATAAAACAGTTTGTTACAAACACTGTAAGGAAAAAACATTCTTGTTCAATAAATCTAAACTTGGTATGCGCCAGAAGCTTAACAGACTTGTTTTGTTTCAAAATATGTAGGTTAAGATTGCTGTACTAGGTTGGTTTTATCGTAGTTTTTATCAGTTCTGTTGTCAAATACTTATTGTAAATACATGTAAATGTATCAATGAATTCCATTTATATTACTTTTTTTAAGAGATTATAGGATTAATCCAAATTAAACCATGTACTCATCAAAGATGAACATCTTTTATAATATTACGCATGCGGTTTTAACACTCAAATACATGAATTTTAAAAAATTGTTATAACTTTAATAGTCTCTTGTCCCACTAAATTAACTCCACTGTAGTAAAACACAAAACTATTACGAATAAGTGAAAAAACACTTCAATGAAAACGGTGCCGCCTGCATAAGATTATATGGAGGTGCATCCGGTCCAGCTTCCGACGGCGGTGGGGGAACTGTGCCAGGCAGTCGCCTCGCAGTCCCAACACGGAGTTCGAGTTCCAGTAGATAGTATATTTTTATGCCTGGACCTCGTCGTATGACATTAAATAATGCGCTGGTCCGGGGAAGACAAAGAAAGGAGATATGAAGTTGTACAACTCCGGTCGTACATTGAGACATGTCTCATGAAAACTAAAATAATTTATTGGAAGAATTAAGCAGTAATGCAAAAGTAGTTCTTAATTAGCAGCTTACATAATTCCCACATTTGGGGAAGAATTTTTGAGACAGACTGGTATCGTATCATTTCCAAATTTGATTTAAAAGAAAATAACGTAAAATAAATTGAATGATATCACTTACGCTCAAATTCTAAAACAAATATCTCCGTTATACTGTTGATCAATGATAACTTGGTAAAGCACTGGGTCCAAAAAACTTAGATACGAGATACACTAGGGACACAAAAATATTGCCTTACTTCTGAGTTTGAGTAATGACAACGAATAACACCGTCTCTCAATAGTGAATATATGTTCATCTCACAATGTGCAGTACGGAAAGCAGACGAAGTTGCAATTTAAAATACCCATTAAATAATTAGTTATTGCAAATTAGTGTTTCTCAGTAGACTAACAAACCAATAAATTCATGCAATGAAAAAATTTAAGCATATTTTTCCCTACTAATGTTTTAAGACGCGTACTGAGCTTCGCTTCATTGCATCAGCTAGGAAAGCCGTCTTTTCCACGCTCTGAAGCGAAGTAGACCTTTACGATTGTATTTATTCTTGGAGTAGCATTTCCATACTAGTTTTTGTTCTTTCTTCACAACAGTGTAGGTCTCCTCTGTAATTCAGGAGCTTTTCTCTCTCTTACTCGCATGATCAATTTGTCATGTATGTACGTACCTGTGTTCGGCTATTCCCTCATCCACACTAAAGTCAGAACCATTTCATTGAAACCGTGACTAATTTTACTCTACACAGTTGTAAGGAAATAAAAAATGAATTATAGGTGAATCATCTACCGAGCTACTCTGGTATAACATGATATTTTAATATAATATTTAATACATAATTTTGTAATAAAAAAAAGATAATTAGGAGATAATACAATATGGTTTTAATATTTTTAAAGAAATATTACCTTGTTGAAGGAGTCTTCACTAGAATAAACACTTTATTTTTCCCTACATACGTATGGGGAGGGGTACCGTTCTCCTTATCGTTGCCACTAAACGTAAAGGACGAAATGCTTTTAATTCTAAAGACCCTCCTAAACTTCGTCTGAGAAAATCTTCAAAATTCAGAAACTTTATTTCTTATTCATTTGATACTGAAAAATCATTTTAATAATGAAAGGGTATCACAGAAATTGGAGGAAGGCATAACTAACTTTTTTCGGTTATAAGAACACATTCTTTGATATGACTTTCCTAAACGAAAATGCCTGGTTTATCGGAACGCTTCCACGCGATGACTTCAAAACCGGATGATAAGAAATGTCAAAGATTATCACGCTATTGTGGTCTGACTGCTGAAAATAATTCTTAGAAGAATGAAAAGACTCGATCACAGTAAGAATGAATTCTTGACCGGGAAAAACGAATGTGGGAGGATCTAGTAATAAGGTTGTTCTGTCTACAGAATTAAAACTTTTAAACGTCTAAAATTGGTACAAATGGATGCGTAGGTAAATCAATAAATAAGTCTTATAATTGGATAGAGGCGATAATAATCAAAGTAACTTCCTGACATTTATTTCTATAAACTACAAAAGCGTTGGGAGATGGACCGTTCTTGGTTCCATGAAAGACAATATTACTTAATGGAACAGACATGGTTTTTTCTAAAATTGAATTAGATATGTGTTACATGTTTTATTTGAAATAAGTTAATGAATTCACAAAAAATGTTAAATTCTGTTCTGATATTCTTTTTCTAAACGGTAACTGTTTGTTAATACCTCCGTTTGTTCCGTCATTTTTAACCAACCGCCACAAACGAGGTATCATTACAAAGATTATTTTCTGGATAGGGACGCGATCATAATCTTACATTTTACTATGATCTAATTCTTTTATTTATTTGTTTTAAATTACAAATTGAATCGGAACAGTGATTAGTAAATGAACTGACTCCCAGGTGACGCTATTCACGGCTCGATAACTTCCGAGTCCACCATCATAATTAAATTATTACTTATTTGTCTTAAAAACGAAATATTTGATAACTGTTGTATACTCATGCACTACTTCCACGACACAGTGCGTCCAATAATTCGTATTATGTACAAACTTTCATATTAGTGTGGCTACGAAATCTTTGCATGGGACAAGTAGTATTTTCATTGAAGCATTTTTATTTATGGAACAAATAAAATGGAAAGCTCAAATATTTATTCTCCAACTTATACTATTACCCCAAAATGCACCTCACATTTTTTATGATAAATGTCAAAATGATAATCGTGGACATGTTACAATTTGATGATGGTGTGCTTGAAATCCAAACAGTTGAGCCGATTGGGAATTGCAAGTTGGGATACGAAGTTGAGGCGATTAGGAATTGCGATGGGGAACTGGGGGGTATAGCCAACAAGTGTAAACTGTTGCTGCACCCCAGCTACCTTTCCTTATATCATATGCAACATTCTGCAGCGCCAGTCGTCTCTGCTGTGGCGCTGTTCGAACGGTTAGCCGTGACGCATGTCATTTTGTGTGTATTGTGGATATTTTGTGTTCACACATAATGTCATGTTCAGTGTAAGTCTGCACCAATGTCTACCAATACGTGTATACCTAAGTTTTAAGGTTAAAATATGGGATCCAAAACAGGCCACTTGTTGTGTGCCTATGCAATCATTGTGACACAAAAATTATCGCATAACGTCAGTTCAGTTTAATTGAGTTGCCACATTTTTCGCACATGGAATAGTTTTAAACGAGATAATATAAAGCATTGAACATAATGAGAAAATCTTACTTTAAAAATCTTTTCATTTAAGAACAATGAATCACCTAATTATCAAAAATTTGATATACTCAAAGAAATATTTTCGAACATATATTAATTTTGCTAAAAAACTGGAGTGATAAAATAAATACTTCTTCCTTCTTGATAATAACTAATCTCTACGCCGGTTCTGTGAACACTGAGTACATTTTTACGATATTGAATGGCCAATACTAATTTGAGAACTGAGTTTAGGCAGCAATACAAAGAAAACGTATCTAGAGTAACGGCGTGCACTCGCTAGTGAACTTTTAATATTGCTTAAGGTCCCAGAAACAAGCAGGGGACCGTACTACGACACTCACTGAACATCAAATACTGCCTGCTTAAGCGGTCTATGAAGAGGAAGTATTCTAGCAATTAAAAATTCATTTATTTTATTTCAATACAATTATCTACATCTCATAGATTTGACAATCTCATAAATTATCTACACTCTCATAAACTTTCTCATGCACACCTTCTCCATTTACCATCCACCTCGCCGTTAACGGTGTCATTACGAGGTTCTCTTTCAATAGTCATTTCTCGTTTTAAATCTTTAATTGACAGCCATTGCCGCGCCTGTCGGTTATCACTGCAATTTCCATCCTTTCCCCTAATGACGAACACACCATATACTATATTCTAGTTCTCATTTGTCTCACAACGTTGTCTCCCATAGTTGTTGTCTCGTAGTTCTCTCGTTGCCCTTTAGTAGTAGATCTTTTTCCGTCACATAATTTTTAAACTTCTCAAATACTTCCTTTGTGTCAATTAACTGTTCTTCTCGTCCCGTGGTCAGTTTTGCATCCTCTTCATATCACGCACACATCTAGCAAGAGCGGTAGCGGCTGAGAGACAAACCCTCCGTGGAAGCCAAGAGGCTGGAGTCCCATCAGCGATGACAGGCCGCTCCGCGCACCTCGCGCACTTGGAGTACCTGCGGACAAGTGCACAGCGAAGGAACTGGTTTGCTATTTTAACGTCAAGGCGAATTGCACCCGCGCATTCATTATGCTCCACTTCCATGTCGCCGAGTCGGCGGCGAGGTAGCATTCCAGGCGGCGCGGCGTTGGCTGCCTTCTCACCCCAACAGCCAGCTCTCCCCGCCCCCGCCCGCGCGCACCGTGTCCTACCTGCTGCTCGCTCCGTCCGACTCTCCGCAGGTCACGAGGCGCATCACACATGGCATACCTGCTAAGTGATCCGCGGATAGATGTTCTTTTTCACATTGAAGCGACAAGAAGCGCACGTACAATAGTTCTGATTTACTTCTGAGATCATCTTCGAATACAAAAGTCTATACCATGCACATGACGAAGACGTCACGATTACAGATACCACTAATTTAATAAGTTTAATAATTGTGTGCTAATTTTTTGGATCGATTCGATAACTCTTTCGAGTATTATACATGCCGATTAATCGATTTATTCCAACTTTTCTTAGAAATAATCGTTAATGTTAAATTATAATTTTCACACCAATACATTACAATTAAATATATTTCTTCGACCTTAACTGCACCCCGCACAATATTCATTGTAACTTTCAAAGGAACACAACGTAAATAGTAAATGACCGTAAATAGTATGATCTTCTTCTTCTTCTTCCTAGCCTTTTTCCCACTTAATGTGGGGTCGGCTCAGATGGGGGTGGATATGATGCTTCTTAGGATTTTTGGCTGGGGAATACTCATGGTGCCGAATGCCCTTTCTGACGCACCTCCCCTGAAGCGGTGATTTATGAAATGAAATGGGTGTGAATGATTATGAGTGAATGTTGTGGTGATCAATAGTATGATCAATACATTACAATTAATTTTACTTAATTTTACCATAACGGTATGAAAAGAATACCCAATAATTGAAGATGCGAAATTGGTTTAAAAGGAGCGATCGATTGAACACTACACCCGACACCATACTAACACCAATGAAACATTCAGCTTGTTGATACAGTGACGACTTGAAATGAATGTTCAAGGAAAGTATCAAAGAACTTTGTAAATGTGCTATGCTCTCAAGAAAATGATTTCCAGTCGAGGTATAGATGCAACGGTTTACAATTAAGAAATATGGCTTACAATTAAGAAAAATCTACGTTTTCATTTCATAGATTTCTAATTTGAATGTATTTCTAGAGTAAACTTTTCATTCATAACACTAAAGGAGGACATTGTCTAATACTTTTTGAAAACTGAAAAGAGTGACCATTTCTATCATACGAGTTTGACACGAAGGACTATTATTTCATGACCTGCCCGTGACTACGGTGAATACGTTTTTAAGAAATATATATGTTTTTTCTGGATACTATAGAACTCGCAAATGAAAGGGATGGCTGACAGCCTAGGACACTTCCCCGAACTCTTCCTGTCCCTCCACCCCTAATGAGCACACCATTTGGCCTCACCCGGATTAAGCTCTTAGTCACGTAATGGAGCCAAAAAATTGACAATATTCCTTTTTTATTGAATGCTTTATTACCAGTATAATGTAATATTTGTATCCTTTTTAAACTACGAATAAAATGAGTCCAAATACAATGGAATAACGATAAAATTAAAAAGGATAGGATCAACAGTAATTAGAAGAAATAACCTGACTGAATCCCTTAATTTCGTCTCAATTATATAGCGTTTAGATCCATTTTTTATACAATCGTATGCATTAAAAAACATGAAAATGTTAATAAAACTTTTTTATATAAATTTAGAGTGAAGGGATCGGTAGAGTACGGGGAAGTGTACTAAGTTGTCACCGCCTCTCTCCTTTGCGATAGCATACACAATTTTTGTTGTTGACATCTAGAAGAAATGAGGGTTAACCAGAATGAGAGTCGTAATTTAATAACTTATTATTTATGATATATGCAGATTAATTCTGTAACTCATGTTTAATGGATGTGTTTCAGTTATTTTTATTTTGTCATTTACAATGAACTTTTAACATTTATAGCAAAACATCATTTTCAAAACCTTAATCTTACTCAAAGTATGTCACGCGCTAATTTCGTAGTCGTGTCTGTATATTTGCGTTTGTATAACTCGAGATTTAAAAGCCCTGAAATCAGGAAAAGCAAATGACATAATTTACGTGATTTTTTGTAATAAACAAATAGATAATTACATAAAATAACAGTCTATTTTCTGCTCCCCACCAAGTGACCAAAATCTTGACGTGTAATATATAACATATGCATTTTTGAAAAAAACTAGACATTACCAAGTTCAGAAATAAGATGTAACAAATGTAAGCAACCCTGTTAACGAAAGTGACCCTCTTAACGACAAATGATGTCGGATCAAAAGAAATAGACATCTTTCAAATGGACTGACATTAATAGGGTCTCGTGATTTAACGAAAGTGTTAAATATGCTCTTTATGTTAATAATTAAATTTTCAATGCCCTTCCTAAATATTCTGTAAAACTACACAATTTGCCCTCATTTTAACATGATTTTATTCTTAATTTTGTTCTTTACGATTTCAGGAATACAAGTTATGTTGCCCTTTTTCGGATATATCTCGACAGTAACTCGGAGAGGAGTCTTTAATTAATACAGAGAAATCCGTGTACATTGCTTTCCACGTTCAAAACTGGTGGATTCAATGGAATTATAGGCTTGCTATAACAGAAATCAAGAAACAAAAACAAAATCTATAATTCATTACTTAACAGAAATGTAATTAGAAATGCTCAGTGCACGGAAAAGAATTTCACGGGTAGCATCGTTTTGATGTGACCGTATAAGGGCGATACTTATTTCTCTTACTTTACTTATGTGAACTTGCGTGCAGAATTAACGACAACGATAAAATTAAGAATCAAATATCAGGTTAAAACGAGGGCAAATTGTATAAAAGTCATGTTAAATTGACTAATTTGAAACTGTTTCAAGCTGTTTGTGTCACGCTGAATTTAATGTCACTATATACACGTTACCACAAGCTTGAATGTACCATAGGAAATACTTATATTTGTTTGTTTATTAATAAAATTATAGTTATTTTTTTAATTTGTAATATTTTGTATGAATTGTTGACAAAACATACTTGACACAATATAGCTAGTTATCAATAATTGTATGTGTGTGGGTTTCACGAGACCTGTTATCTTACTCACTGAGATGTGGATTATCTATTTTTTGAACGTGTGCGCTATAAAGTCGCACAGGACAACAATACTCTGCGGCGCTGTGCAAGAAAACAAGAGCACTTATTCACAGCGTATTTACGTCATCCCTCCCAAGAAGTTGAGGCTAGTTTTGACAAAATATTGTTTCGGGTACGTAATTTGTCCCGGATGTCATTTAGGTGATATATAAAATTGAGCGATCTGTCTAACTTTCTACCCGAATATTTTGGAGTTTCAGAACATGAGATTCTTTGTCCGCGTACATTCAGAGTCAGTGACGTACCCGCAGCACGATTATTTAGATGGATATTTTTTTGAGAGCTGAATGTAAGATGCCAACATGAAAAGTATTTTTGGAGTGTCTCAAGGTGTTCATTCAGAGTTTTTTCCAGGGTTAGACATGATTTATCTTGAGTGGCGAAGGTAATGTCATCAGCATATATGAACTTTCGCGAAGCAGTTTTTGGGATATCAGCAGTATACAGGTTGAAAATTCGAATCTAGCACCGACCGTTGAAGTAGCATCACCATTCAGCGTCACCTTGTATCTTCTGTCGGACAGAATGTCGTCGAGTAGTTGGAGAAATACTTTACATTTAAGGATTCGAGCAACCTTCAATAATAGACCTGTTTCAAGTTTCGTAGGAATACGGTGCCTGTTTTCATCTTTCACTCAAACGCTACCTCAATGTAGATGATAAGAGTCAGAACTTGTTCGTCAAAACTTCTTCCAGTCCTAAAGCCTGCTTCTTCTTTAGGAAGAACCTTCTCTTCTGTCAGCTGAATGCGATTCACAAGAACACTCTCAAAACGTATATATGCGGTACAAAGAAATGAAATAGGTCAAACATTATATGAGGAGTCGGGCATTTTCCCCGGTTTGAGGACTGCAATTATCTTCGATTGCCTCCATTCCTTTGGAATATTTCTTTTCTCGAGGTTATCCATGAATAGAACGTTTAGCCAGTTTAACCGTTTCTGTGCCAGATTCAACAAAAACAGGTGCAATGCCATCAGGACCAGGAGATTTCCCAGATTTTTGTGTATTTCATAACTGTTTTTATTTCTGCATCTGCTCTAGTAAACAGGAGGCTGTTTTTATCAAGCTCAAGAAGGAAATCTAGAATGGCACAGTCTTGATACAATTCAATCCCGAACTACGGTGAGCAGTAAACTGAGTCCCGACAGCTTATCTGCAAGGTAAATTCAGTCCCAACTGACTCTTCTGAGGCAGTAAACTGAGTTCTGCAGTTTCGAGGGGAAGGGTAGGTGGAGGAGCAGGAACATCCTTTAATTATTCCTATAACTTTTCATTCAGCAAGCCAGAAAGATTCTATCCTGTTTCGAGTTTACACCTGGCATAATATATATGCTCTATGAATCTGATGAGAAACAAGAGAGAAATGAATATTTTCATTCCATTCAATTCATTCCAAATGTCCCCCATTATACGTGGAATTGTTCCCAACCACTTATCTGTGACCGGTTTCTTCTAGCCAAATGCTCGTTTGACTGAAGTTATCAGGAAACTGGACACTCTCACAGAAAAACTCATAGAGCGGGACAACGTAACTATTATTGACGGGCAGAATGACTTAAATTTGGGAGATCAATTCAACCGTAGTGAAGATTTACAGAAACTCAAAAAGGCCTCCCGACGCACTAGCATCATACTTTCTAGCCTGCCTCCACGCTACAACATGCCAAACGTGAACAACGAAATTAACAACGCAAACATCGCTCTAAGACAGCACCTGGCAGACAAATATCACTTTTGTTGATCTGCAATTCCTCTTTTCTGCCAAGGGCTTTATCCAGCACGGCATTCATCTGAGACTGTCTGGGAAACAACGCTTCGCTTCTCTGTTAGCTACATACCTTACCTCACCTCCTCCACCTACACCAAATCCACCACCAACCTTTTTTGCTACCTCGTTCTCCAGCTCTCCCAATTCCCATATCTTCTCCCGTCTCTGTTCTGTCTCCGCCCCTTATCTCATCTCTCTTGTCCAAAACTGTTTCACTTGCCCCAACCACGACTCCTTTCGCACCCAAACACGGTTATAACTTGCGGTCGAGAGTTCGATGTGTTGCTCGAAGATGACAATTAAATTTCAATTCCCCTCGACCTCCCGAATTCAGTCGCATATCTTGAAAAAATGAAATAAGTATCTTTCATCTTAATGTTCAGTCACTATCCAAAACAGTAACAGATATTGAAATTATCTTACTAGACTATCCATTCGATTTGTTATGTCTAACAGAGCGTTGGCTTTCTGATAATTACATAAAAAGTACTTTTATTCCAAATTATTCTTTAAATTAGCTTTTACTGTCGACAAAATTTCGAAGGTTATCATCCTCACGGCGGTACATGTATCTACGTTAGAACTGACATTTTATCCTACTCACTGTTAGGTTACGAGAAATTCTGCTTGGATGGTATTTTCGAACTCTCTGCAGTCCAATCCAGCCGGATTGACCCCCTCCCGGCTGGAGTTCCCCTCGGGTCCCGTACCCAATCCCGACCATCGGGCAACGGATCGGTTCGGGTGGGGGGAAGGGGAAGATGTATCAGCCGTTACTCGTTGGGAAACCCAGTCTGACGGGGAAATCTGTCTAACACGAGCAGAGAACCCCGCAAGGGGCCTGTGCACAGTGTTCCTCCACCTTGAGTGCACTGTTACCGGGACACGTACCCTACCCAGATCCTAGATGCACTGGGCGTTTGGTACGGATAGGTAAGAGAGAAAAACCGCTCGAGAATCCAGTATTGCTTCTGGATTCCGTAACATGGGGAGGGGGCTTGCCCTCGAGCACAGTCTGGTGCATGAAGCGTAGTCGTTTAATTGGGCCTACCTGGATAAAGCAAGCCGCCGTTCGGTGGACCACTGGACGAACGGACGAGCCCCACCACTCCCGTACCCAATCTCGGGCTACCCACTCGGGCAACGGATCGGCTGCTGGGGATTTCACGAAGTGGTAAAGATTGAGTCATGATCATAAGCGTGGCGATGGTTCTGGTCTCGGGTGTCACTCAGCACCTTAAACCGAGTGGGCAGGGTAGGGGCATTTCGCCCTCAGGTTGAAATCGTGATCCAGCCTGATGCCTCTTAATTGGGTTGGTCTCTACCGGGTAGTGGTTTCCCTACCCGTGGTCACGGATAGGAAGATATGAATTCCTATTGGGAAGGAATTTACGGCTTTCAATCAGTGAGCAGGATTGCTGCTCGGCTCCTTTTTGCGCATATAGCAGTAGGGACGAGACTGCTAGACGTGTCCCCGTGTACCAGGGCGCCTACTTATAGGTCACCTGTAGCCCATCTCGTAGCCCAACTTGGGTAGGCAGGGTGACCGCTGAGTCGGCAGCCTCCGACACGGGACAGACTAAGAGGGTGCTCTCGGGCTCACATATTGGTCCCTAAATGTCACTGTAGATCTCGCCTAGAATATCCCATAAACAAGGTAAGATTCCGATAATATATATTAAGGTACGACCTCCATGTACATTGTGCGTCTACAGTTTGGTAAGTAGTTCGTTAATGAACTAAGGATCCGGACATGTGTGAAACACAAAATATATATGAACAAATCTACAAATCTCTGCAGTTCATTTGACCGATAAAGGCATTGTAGTGTATTTATAGACCTCTTCAATCAGATCTTGAAATTTGTTTTGAATTTCGAATTCGTATTAAATCGTCTAACACAGAAATATACGAAATCTATTGTTATGTGGCGATTTTAATATCGATTTCCTCAGTGAATCGGATTCCGCGCACAATCCTAAGAATCGGATCAATAATCTAATTAGTTCCTCAATCTTGTTACTACTAGAATCTAACCCACTCGCTTCTCTGGTTCATCTCAAACATTGCTAGACCAGATAATTGTCAACAATAGACTCATGTATAAATATTAACTATTGAAGATGAATTAAACCACGTGAAATCCTGTACAAGATTTCTAGATATTTTATTTAAAAAATTAACAATTTTTCAAAACTTTTTATATCAGGAAACGTGGGATGAAGTGTATAATTGTGAAAACACCAATGATAAATTCAATGTATATTTTTAAATATTCTTGAAGTATTACAATTCTTGCTTTCCTATAAAACGCAAGTTAGTGAAAGTAAACAATCACAATCGATGGATAACACAAGGGATTATAGTTTCTTCCAAAAACAGACGTCATTTATATTATCTTTCAAAACACAATAATTAACCACCAGAATTTCATGATTATTTCCGTAAATATAAATCCGTTCTTAGAAAAGTGGTCTATGCAGCTAAAGTAATGAAAAATGATCGACAGATATTAGAATCGAATAACGGGACCAAAACCATGTGAATATTACATAAAAAATACACATCCCCTTCAGATCATCGTCAAGAAAACATTTCCCTACTAGACGATGGCAATATTGTATTAAATCCAAAGGACATTGCAAATTTGTTTAATTCTTATTTCTCAAAAATAGGTAAAATATCGAAATTAGAAACTCAAAACCAATGTCCGCCAAATACATCCATACACATTTCGAATTCTATGTTCACTTCCGAGACTAAAGCTAGTGAAGTTATGAGTGTCATCAGTTCTTTAAAAAATAATTTTTTCAGCAGGGATAGATGATATACCTGAATTTATAGTAAAATCTTCCCCTCTCGTTATATTAAATCCACTCACTCATATTTTCTATAGTTCCTTGTCAGAAGGTGTGTTTCCTGACATATTTAAAAAAGCTAAAGTGATACCAGTACATAAGAAAGGAAATAAACATGATGTTGGCAACTATCGATCACTATTGCCAACTTTCTCAAAAGTCCTGGAATAACTCTTCTATAAGGAACTTTTAGGCTTCTTGTCGCATAATAATATTCTCTCAAACGATCAGCACGGTTTCAGGAAATTCCTTTCAACTAACAGCGCCATATTTTCTTTTCTAAATGATGTAAACAATTCCCTTGACCGTGATAATCCACAAGGTATTTTTCTTGATTTTTCGAAAGCATTCGATTTAATCGATCACGAAATTCTTCTCACAAAACTGCTCTCATACGGCATTCAGGAATCGACACATCAATGGCTAACTTCCTACTTGAAAGATAGGCATCAGCAAGTTGAAATTTCCCATGTTGAAAATGAAGTATGTCAACATTACCATTCGCTAAGAAAGCCACTTATTTGCGGAGTTCCTCAAGGTTCAATTTTATGCCCTATTCTCTTTTTATTGTATGTAAATGATGTCATCCACCACGATCGATTGAAAAATGGTTCTCTTTGCTGATGACACAAATATACTATGTAAATATGTCAATGCGCAAAAAGTTCGATCTATCCTCTCGTCTTGGTTTCATTCAAATCGTCTCAACGTTAATACTGATCAAACAGTATCCATGCCATTTCGCAATAGTGTAACGAAATCTCTTCCTCCTACATCCCTTTCGTTAAACGGAACGAAAATAAAAACAGTCAAGATAACAAAAATTTTAGGACTTCATATTCAGGACAACCTAAAATGAAATTGCCTTATTGATTGCCTGAATTCCAAACTAAGCAAATTGTGCATACCGAATTTTAGCCAACATTGTTAGTCAACGTGGTTCTCGCTGCGTGTATTTTGCAAATGTTTATTCTTTACGGTACGGCATTATCTTCTGGGGTCAATCCACTCAGAGCATTCAAATTTTCAGACTTCAAAAGTGAATAGTTCGGATTATATGTAAATATCTTCTACGAAATTCTTGCAAACTTTTGTTTTAGCGAATTAAATATTCTCCCTCTCCCTTGAGTGTACATTTATGAAGTAGTCGTGTTTCTTAAGAAAGAACTATTAAAATCTCACCCCTGTTTTAGAAGAAATTGTCTAGACCACGAACACAACACTCGTAATAAGGCTAATATTCATCGTTCTGGTGTGTCAACAACTCTTTGCTAAAGAGGTTCATATCATTCAGGAATATTTTTTTTATGATTCCCTTCCCTAAAATAAAGATATAAATAAATTGAATCTCTTTAAATCCGCGGTTAAATGCTTTAGTATAATAATAATAATAGTGCCTTTATTTTGGCGAGACTCAGACTTTAAGGTCTGCTATTCCGTCTAAACATTAAAAAAGAAACAACCAGCCGGTTCGACCCCGGCCGGCTGGGTGTCTACTCGGGTCTAGTACCCAATCCCGACCTCCCGGGCAACGGAACGGTCCGAGGTAGGAGTGGGGAGATGTTCCGCCAGGGGCATCGGCCGTTACTCGTTGGGAAAACCTAGGCTGACGGGGGAACCTGTCTAACATGAGTAGAGAACCCCGCAAGCGGCCTCGACGAACTCGCCGTAGAGAGGGCAACCATTCTGACAGAGTGGAATGCACTGTGTTCCACCACCTTGAGTGTACTACTACCGAGACACATAACCTGCCCAGATCCTAGATACCGCTGGATAAATGGAACGGATGTTCTGGATAGGTGGGAGAGGCAAACGGGTTGCGCTTCGAGCCGTTACTCATCGAACGCTCGGTAATCCAGTAAGGCTTCTGGATTCCGTAACACAGGGAGAGGGCTTACCCTCGAGCACAGCTAGGTGTCTGAAGGGTAGTCCCTTAATTGGGCCTACCTGGATGAAGCAAGCAACCGTTCGGTGGACCACTGGACGAACGGACGAGCCCCACCACTCCCGTACCCCATCTCGGGTTCACCCCCGAGTAACAGATCGGATGCTGGGGATTTCCCGAAGCGGTATGGAATAAGTCATGATCTTTGGGTGCTCACGATCTTAGTCTCGGGTATCTCTCAGCACCTTAAAAGGAGTAGCCAGGGTAGGGGCATTGAGCCCTCAGGTTGGAGTGGACAGCCTGACGCCTCTTAATTGGGTTGGTCTCTGCCGGGCAGTGGTTTCCCCACCCGTGACACGGGTAGGATGAAACGAATTCCATTAAGTTGGCGTTCACTTCCGATCGGTGAGCAGGATTGGTGCTCGGCTACTGTTAGTGCATATAGCAGTAGGGATACGACAGCTAGACGTGTCCCCGGCCACCAGTGCGCATACTGGAAGGTCACCTGTAGCCCACAATCCCAGCTCAGCCCGGGCGGGCAGGGTGACCGCTCAGTGGGCAGCCTCCGACACGGGACAGACCTAGAGGGT
>NNCF01129037.1:475488-594865 GCA_002313205.1 Laupala kohalensis
TATATATATATATATATATATATATATATATATATATATATATATATAAAGTAGTGTGACCACAGTCTGGTAAGTAGTTCCTATTAACGAACTAAGTGACCGGACTCGTGTTAAACACGAAAAATATCTATGAACCACAACTAATTATTTAAAAACATTTACATTTAAAATACAAGATGAAAATTGGGAGGTTCGTATTTACATTTAAAACTGGGAAGCAAAACTAGGGACCATTTCGGTCTAACCTTAAGCGATTGAGTAAACCCAGCGAAACCCCAATCAGGATGGCGGCTTAGTGCTGAACATGGGATAAAAGAAGTAACAGTACAATATAATTATGAATATACAAATCGCAAAATATAGAAATTACAATAAGGATATAATAACAAATTATTACGTAATGACATTATTCACAAATAACATATTATAATACGATTATACCTTACTAGATACCATTACACTGTATTTACAAATTATATTTTACATAAGATTATATGAAACTAGTATACAGAAAGAATGAAAGAGAGAATGTAAAAGAAAAGAAGAGAAAGCATGAAAGGAAGATAAAAAGAAAGAAAGAAAGAAAAAAAGAAAGATAGAAAGAAAGTATATGAATGAGTGAGAGAGAAATAGACAGACAATGCAGGAAGACTAAAGGGCATTGTTTTTCATCCACTCTTTAAGACGTCGTCTGAAAGAGGAAAAAGTTGACAGAAATTTTAGTTCAGCAGGAAGTTTGATACAAGAACGTATTGTGTTTATAGTTAAGGATTTGCTATAAAGAGTTGTGCCATGCCGCGGAATAGAGAGGAGATGTGAGCCTCGTGCGCGATACAGTTTCGAAAATGTGAAATCATTTTGCTAAAACCGTCGAATATATTTTTTTAATTATTTTATAAAATTTACATTATTATTTTATTTTTAATGTGCTATTGTTTCTATAATGTGAAATAATTTACAGATTTTAATAAAAGAAGATGAGGGTTTCAATTTCCTAATAAATGTTGTTTTTTACATGACTGAGGATGATGTAGGTGATGTTAATGTCTCTTATAATTTATGACGCCATTGTTATAGTACTCTAGATACTGATTAAATTTCTTTTTTTCATGCATATTGATTTTGCTCCTTTTGTTTTTAATAGTTTATTTCTATGCAATCTTGGCACGGTTGTATACATTATCTCTGTAGCCCCACCCTGACCCAGGTTTTTCTCCGGGTAGTGACGGATTTTCCTTGGGCGGGAATGTCATTAATACCTTTGTTTTATTAATCTTGGTTTTTTACTGCACAAATATCAAAAATTTACTTTGGAATAATAAATGGATAGCAGTACACATTTATTAAATAATTTCTTTTGTAAATTTTAAATCCGCCACTGCCCATGGGCCCTTGATCGGAATTGATGGGATGGTCTCTTGCTTGTTTCCGGAGAGTAACTTACTTTATTGCTCCCCACGTGATCATACGCTGTTTGCAACTGCTTTTTTGACAAAAAAGTTCATTTCATCGTGGATGGATTCAAATTCAGATTCCATTAGACTTTGCGAAATGGAATTCAGCGCTACACCTGTAACGACGTGTGTTGCACGAAAGTTGCTCTAGATAACTATATTGTTGAATGTTTGAACAACCCATAACCACGTGAAAACAAACCAGAATGGTGCAAAGTCAACTCCTGGTCGTCAAGTGAGCACGTGTCCTAGGTGAGCTCCTGAGGTAAAAGGATTAGTAATGTGTTACTCACTTGAAGTTCGCGGCTGCGCAACATCTGTTTCTCTCTGTCGGCGATGGTATAATGTTCGGGTGTGCTATATTTGATACTAATAATTGGTGGTGTTGAACAAAACCCAGATCCCGAGGCTTTGAATGAATCGGTTTTAATTTTATATAAAAATTGTGAGATAAAATTATGTTCTATGGCTCAATATTGCACTTGCAATATGTGGTTCCAGTAGAAGTGCGGCAATGTAAATAGATATCAAGCAGAGCAGGGACAGCGGATGTGCGAAGGTCGCAGAACTTTACCTAACTCAATCAACATCCAGGAGTTTGAATCGGAATTGAAAAGGCCTAACACTGTGATTAAGGAACTAAGATGAGAAAACCGAATCCTGAAGCAGCAGTTTTCTACATTTGAATTGCCCTTGAAAGCGACGGATCCATCGAGAATGTCACATCCGGAAAGATTTTCGGAAATGATTGTCTAGTTATTGGCATCTTGTTCGGCATCTTGAAACTGAGAATAGTGACTTAGAAGTACAGTGTTTTCGTGCAATCGGAACTGAACAATTGTGACTTGATTGAAAATCGGCGAATTTCAAATTCAAACATAATAATAATTCACGTGGGGACTAATGGTATTAAGGGTTCACGCGTAGATAGGATAATGAGTGAAATGTAGGACCTGGTAAATACAGCTAAGAAGTAGTTTCCCCAAACAAAAACCTACATTAACTGTCTATTGCGAAGAAGGGATATATTTCGGCAACGAATTCGTGATATAAATGCTGAGTTTGATTATGTTGCTGGAGCATTGAATGTTTATATAGTGGATGCCAACAGCTGGTTATGATCGAAGGACTTGCGGAGAGATAGCATACACCTTAGTCGTACAGGGGTAAAAAATATTGGTCAATTATTTTCAAAAACCAACAAAAGCAATAGAGGACTCGTTGATGGAATACGTGAGAACGGGACAGGGAGTGGTGGATGCGAAATGGGAAGTGACGGCGGCAATGGAGGTTGTGACAGCGACGATGAAGACGATGTAGGCGACGTTGAAGGCGGTGATGGATTAGATGGAGGTGGTGACGGTGACGATGGAGATGGTGAAGTCAGCGTTGGAGGCGGTGGCAGCGATGGAGACGTCGGAGCACGAGTTCGGGGATGCGTGAACGGAGTAAAAACGCATCAGAAATCTGGAATGGTCGATTGCGCGGAAACGGGACAGCGGGGGGGGGGAGTGGCAAGAAGAGAGCGGCTAGACGATAGAGGGACTCGATGACTCAAGACCGTCACATGTGATCACGCGCTGGATGACTCAACGAACATAGAGATAAAAGGGGTTAGAATAGGTGCGCCGCCCGGTAATCTTTCTTTTCGCTGATGACCAAGTTGTATATTCCACTAATCGTATTCTTTTTTATGCAATATCTGACGTTCAGGAACACCTCAACCTTATTGCAAACTGGGTAGCAAAATGGAGAATCCATCTAAATCTTAAAAAAAGTCATGCCAAATTATTTACCACTCGTCGTCAACTCCAACAGCCACCAGTCACAATTCCCTGCCAATCCCCTGGCTCTCATCAAAGAAAACCGTAATGTATCTAGGAGTCATGTGCGATAGACGGCTCACGTGAAGACCCCGAATAAATCATCGTCTTACGCTAGCTACCCAACGCTTGCACCAACTATACCCAAATCTGCGTCGATTCTCATATGTTCAAGTTGACACTGCAATTCTCCTTTACAATTCCATGATCCGTCCCACACTCACATATACCACGGGGGTCGGACCAAAAATCCACGTACAAGAACTGCAAGTATTCCTCAATAGATTCCTCCAAACTATTACAAAAGCTCCTTGCTTCATATCAAATATTCAACTTAGAATTAGGTCTGTCCACGATTGGCATCTACATTCTCCTATCTGCACAAAAATTCTACAACAAATTACCCTCTATACCAACAGCTTTTCTTTTTGAACTTGGCAAGCAAACTCCACCACTTAAAAGAATCCGCAGAAAGTTACCTAGATCCTTTTCTGATCGTCCCTGAAATGGAACCATAAACCTATCTTGAGGACTTCTTCACAATTGCTATACTTATTTCACAATGATATTTATTTTCATGTAGTTTAGTATTTGATTTGGTATTATATCAATTTCTTTTCTTTATAGTTAATCCAGTGTATATCGATATTAGCAAAATTTTTAATAATTAGTTTAATATCGATATACACTGGATTAACAAAATCCTGTGGGTGTATTAGCAAAATTTTTAATAACTGGTTTAATACACCCACAGCGAAAATAAATTTTAAAAAAGGGTTGAATCAACCCGATATTATAATAGGAACCGAATCTTTGTTTGATAAAGACGTTAAAACATAAGAAAATTTCAATGCAGAATACGTAGTGTATCGGAGAAATCGAGATCCCAAAATCGATGGACGGATTTTCATGGACGTTAAAATCAATGTTCATTAATATAATGTAGATTGCAAAATATTAGGGAAAAATACATTCTGTATCTGGATGAAAATGATTAGAAAACTGTTGAAACATACGAAAGACAGAAAATCAACAGGCTCCGATATAGGCCTTCCCATATAAATTCTCAAAATGGGAATAGGATCTATGATCCGTTATCTAAAATGGTTATTTCTTGGTTCCTAAAGATTGGAAAAACTACCAATATACAAAACAAGGAACAAAACTAACCTGTGGGATTCCAAAACAGAGATTTTTACTTCGGTAGAATGCCAACAAATGGAACCCATAATAGTGAAATATATGATTCAGGAATGGAATAAATCAGGAAGGCTGTACGAAGGGCAAATGTTTACTACGCCAGAAGTATACAAACTAGTTTTGATGTGAACCAGGTTCTACTTACATAATCGTCCTCAAAGTTTCGAGGGACGGCAAAGTAATAACCGGTGTTCCCGTGGGAAGCGTTGTTATATTGTTTTTTTTCTTAGCGTTTGTAAACGATGTTCGTTTTAAAAATTAATAATAAAGTTCGCTTATTCGCTGACGATTGCATCATGTGTAGAAAAATGGAAAGGACTGATGATGTTACATTACAAGAGGATGTAAATTCTACAAGCAATTGGGCTAAATAAAATAAAATAATAAATTTGGGAAAATGCAATGCAATGGGCTTCACAAAGTATATTAATCTAGAACCACTGCTATATAAAATAAAATTCTACATCATTCCAGAAAAATCATTATGTAAGTACATAGGTATAATTTTTAGACAAAGATTTGAGATCGCCTGATCACGACAGACATTTCGCGGAAAACATGGAGAACACTTCATTTCATCATGCGTTGTGATAAAAAATTTACAGCTGAAACACGAAAACTCGCTTACATTTCTCTCGTCAGACCTTCGGCAGAATACCCGACCACATGTTTTTAATTGTAGATCGAACTCAAATGATTGTGTGGTTTAGAATATTAGAAAATCGAAGAAAAGGATATATGCTCTTCAATTCATACAGATCTTTTAGAAATGAACGCCCGTGGAAATATTTAACGGATAAATTGGAACATCATTCTCGGATAGGCACGAAAGATCATATTTTAAAATTCAGAACTTGGAAACAAAAAAAGGACATCGGAAAATTCTAATTTCACAATCGAACGACTAGAGACTGGAATTTAATGCCTGAATCGACTGCGGAAAAGATTTCGAGCTCTGCATCTATTTACAGAATTAGACACGTTCTGGGAGTGCGTCATTGTAAATGTGAAGATAGTGGAAGTGAAGTAAATGAAAAGGGGGAAATACATAAATTAGAAAGGCAGGGAAAGGAAATACGAAGAAGTGAGGTGCATTTAAGGGGTGAATGGAGAGTCCGGAATGTTTAAATGTAGAATGTGAAGTAAATAATTAAAAAAGGTTAATTTTTCAGTTTTTTCATAGTCGCATGTTTTTATATTTAATATTAGTTTTATCACATTAGTTTATTCATTTATTTAAAAAAGTTAATTTACGTTCTGTGTAATACATTTTTGTATGTTTCATTTATTCCCTTATATTCTGCCACCGTGCAAGATATTCCCATTTGCAGTTAAATAAGTATTTATTTTGAACAAAATAGGTAGAAATTCAGTATTAAGTGAAGAGAAAGGCAATGGAAGATATTTGCAGCAAGTTGACGAAAGTTCTACACACTTCAGTAAGAGAAATAGATGCGCAAACGCTTACTTCTGAAGATGTAATGCTTGTTCACCTGTTAATACAAAATTTTTCGAAGTATATTGAGGAAACTCACAATGTGATAGGTGCCAAAGGAGAAAAGTCGACGGTCAGACGGTTGTGACAAACACGCCGCGCTTGGTCCAACGAAAGTTAACGAAGGTTCCATTTGATTTGACCCAGCATTGTAGTTACCGTGGGTGAACGACAGGCACAATGCTAGTCCGAGATACGGCACAACCGTTGGGCAACAGTCACGAAATAAGTTTTGTCCTTTGCTTGGCTCAGATTAGATTTTTACGGATGGTAAATGGTGGATGACGACTGTTAGACGACCATTGGGTCAAGTATGTTTCGTGCTTGGTCCATATTTGATAAAAAGAAAATGAAAGACTGCAGATAACAGATATAAACATAAGATAAAAGGAACAGAGAATACAAAATAACAAATGAACAGAAGAAGTCAATAAAGAACACAAGAATAAGATAGAGCGACACAGGAATAAAACCTGGGTAGTGGCCAGATGGCTACAAAACTGGGTAAAATAAAAGAAAATGAAAAAAAATTATTTTCACGGATTGCAATTAGTCGGTGCCAACTGCCAAACGACCGCTGGGCAAAGGTTGTCCCGAAATTGTACCTGAATCTAATTTTTACAGTAGGCACAGTACAACAAATAATTTTTAACTTTCTTTCGTCAATGTAAAAGTTTTATTGCAATAATTTTTCTATTAATTTTTTTAATCATACACTTTTCTACAATATTTTTTACCGAAAATATTTTACGGCGAATGGTTTTTTGAACAATCATTATTCCAACTTCACGTGAAGGTAAGGGATATCGGAATATGTCGCCATCAATCTATACCTCTTGCTATACATTGTCGATGTTGGTTGTAATGAATATTAGTCAGATACACACCATTTGGTCATTTTCTAAATACACGAAATTATTGGGGTGTGACGATGTTAGAAACATTGACTGACTTTTCTACTCTCGAAAAAAATGTATTTCAACGAGCATGCTTGGCCTTAAAAAGAGCCATCCCACATGGACGAACCTCATCACCTTATTCTGCTGACCGGGTGACCCTCGCTGTCATCAACGGCCGCATGGATTTCGGGAGGTACCCACTACCATATCGTTCAATAGCTATCAGCATTATGTTGAAAGATGCTCATTAACACAGAAAATAAGAACTTTCTTTTTCCAAATAGAAGCATCAGCATTATTACACATTTTATATATGTTCTCAATTCTCCTTTCTAAAGAATCTAAACATTGATATATTATTTATCTATACCTTCAATGTTGAACATTTTATTCAATTTTTTCGATTTGAAAATATTGTATATCGCTCTATTATAATTTTTAATTTTGTACCTTTAAGTACTAAAGAAAGTGTATTATTTCATGAAACAGTGCATCTTGTATTTTTTTATTTTTTTCTATGTATTTATTAATTATTCATTGAATATTTTTTCAATTGCAACAATTCTTTGGTGTTATAAGGCAGACTGGTGGTTGCAATGACCGTCCCTCTTCAGTATTGTTAATTTTTCACAATTACATAAACTACTTTCTATACATAAATTAAGCAGGCCTCCGCAATATGCAAATTGCTCCGTTAAGAATTCCGATATTACTAGTAAAATACTACCCGCAGAATTCGAAGTAATATTCAAGAGAAGTGAAAAATCTGGCAAATCAAGACGTATAGAAAATTTACTTAAAAAATTAGAAATATTCATAACACAACCGAATATGAATGCGAAGATGCTCTCAGCCCGGATATTGACTACTCTTGTTATTAAATCATTCGTTTCATAGTTCTTTGTGTGTCTGGATTCTTGGCACGAAGAATATTGAAACAATTTAAATGTGAGAATAGCAAACACTCCGTTGAATCTTCAGAAAGTAGCATTTCTACTTGGAACTGAGCTGGTTTACTTAAAAATGCATGTCGGTTGGTTTTATGTAAGACAATTTGTTTAAATTATCAGTGACGATTGAAAAATACTTTAGAAAGAACATGTCATCCGAATTTTACAATAGAGTTTACGAAATTATCACCCACGTACCCTACATACGTAGAACACGGGTCCAAGTCACCAAAACTCGGGACAGAAGGGGACCACGTGCTCCATTTTGCATAGAAAGACTGAGGGGATGATCCAGAATTATAACGATCCTAACAAAATAGAGAAGTAGTTAGATACCTTGATAGATATAGAGGAGGATAACGAAAATAATGATGGAGGAAGACGATGACCTGCGAAGAACAGGTGACGGACACACACGCTGGAAAAAGGTTTCAGCGAGTTTAGTATGACTAAGGATGAGAGCTATACGATTTCCGCGAGGATACACAAGTACAGGACAAGAGAAGTTAGAGGCACGAGGAATTTGTGACACTGCAAATGACATTAAGAGGCGACAACATTCGTGGGTTTCTGGAAAGTTACAACAGACGATAAAGGATGGGATAAGGGATTTATGGAAGAATTGTGAAAAGTTAAGAAAGGAAAATAAGAGATTAAAGAAGGAGGTTCACGAGACAGAGGAACTACAGAGTGCAAAAAAAACTTGAAATAGGGAAGAGGTTAGAGGAAGGGAATGTAACAATAATTAACAGAAGGGATTTGGCAGAAATGGAGGGACGATTAATGGGAGTAATGGATGAGCGATGGAATTTGTATTTGGAGAAAGAACACCATAAGAAGGAGCAAATGGTGGGAAAGATTATAGGCAGAATGGAGCAAACAGAGAAACATGACAAGGTGATAGAGGAAGTTCGGGGGATACAAGGGCAAACGGTAGATAACAGACTGACATTAACAAATAATATTGAGGAGTGTATAAAACAGGTGTCATTGGTGGAGCAGGATGGAGATGGGGAAGACGTGTTTTCCGAGGTAGTGCGGAAACGAAAGAGAAACCGAGAAAAGGTTATACTTGTTGGTAAACAGGAGGAGTCGGGTAAGATAAATCTTGTACAAGAGGTGCATGATATATTGGGCAAAATGCGAGAGACATTGCAGATAGATGATTGTCGGTTGGTACGAGGAAATAAGTTATTATTAAGAATGGCGGAAGGACAAATTAGTACAATGGTTGGGAAGTTGTTAACAAAAATAGTAAATTGCTGGTGGACCAACACTGACAGGTTAACTCGAAAATAATGATATTCAATGTGGAGGAACAAGCAGAGTAGGAAATGATTCAACGATTGAAGCAGAAGAGTGGGGTAGGTGGCGGGTAAGCAAAGTCCGTCTAATATAGAAGATTGGGCGAAAAGAGTGGTGATCAAAACATTGGATTGTTGATATTGAATCAACATGATATAAAGATATTATTAAGCAAGGGAAAGTGTATATAGAGTTTCGGTCCTATATGGTGGACACGTTCATCGAGCCATTGAAATGTTACGTCTGGACCGCTATGGTCACTTAGCTGGTACTGCAAGGAGAAAGAGCAATTCTGCAGCCGCGGTGAGGCGGGTCATGATTTGAAAGATTGCGAAGGGGGCAAAAGTAAGCCAATATGCATTAATTGCAAAAGAAAAAGCAGACCATGTGATCATAGTGTGCTTAGGAAGGACTGTGAGGAGTACAAGCGGATACGCGGAATAATAGAAAAACAAACTGATTATGATACTTACAGTAATGCAGTTGAATACACGTAGTGGACAACAAGGGACCTCAGAGTTGCCAACATATGTGATTAATAAAACCATCGATATATGCGCAATGCAGGAACCCTACATCATCAAGGGCAAAATACTATATCTAGCAATACGAATGAAAGTAATACATACTACTGATGCACGGTCTGCCTTCGTAATCTGGCATGCACAAATATAAATAATGGAAATGAGAGAATAACAAGCGGTATATGCAAGTAATACCGGTGGTAAAAGGAGAAATAAATGTGGTGCTTTTAAATGTATATGTAGAATATACATATACGCGGTGATTGTAATGCTAGATCCAAATTGTGGGGGGATAAAATAGACAACAAAAGTGGACGAGAATTGGAAAAGATGATCTTTGAAAACAGACTTTTGAAACACAAAACTGAACATTAATAATAGGTTTAACGTTGCAAACATGGAACACAACCACGACAGCAACGATGTGGGAAGTCGATGATGAGATACAGAGTGATCATCGCTCAATATTATTTAATATAGAGACAACAGAGACTGAGGGTAAACAAGATGCAAACCGGATAAATTATAGAAAAGTAAATTTCCGCCGATTCCAAAAAGAAACTGACGGAATGAAGTACGTGGTAACATGTGAAGGAAAAGACAGAAAAGTGGATAGAGGATCTACAATTGAATATGCTCATGACAATAGAACAATATTGTGCAAGAAATGTTGAGGGAGGAATGCATGGACATGCCTGGTGGGACGAAGAATTAAATGGAGCAGAAAAGATACGGAATATGAAACGAAAGAAATGTCAACGGTCAAAAAAATGAACAGAAGAACATGAAAGAGCTCGAAGCATATAGAGTTTGGACACAATATATCGAGAACAGTTTAGCAACAAACATGGGGATTGCCATATGTTATAGGGCGAGAGGAGATTAAAAAGAAGACAATATAGGGGATAATAAAGCAAGGGAGTGTGGAAACAACTGGGTTGTTGGACACAGGTGAGCAACGAATTTGCAGATATATTGCATGGTGTGCAAGAACAAGAAATGCCACAGCGGGAATACGTTTTTAATGAAGTAGATGAAGAACAGATTCGGCATAGTGAGGTAATAATGATAGTAGCAAAGTTAAAATATAACAAGAGTCCTGGCTTTGATAATATCACTAACGAAATAATAAAGAAGTTAATGCCCATTTATGGAGCGGAGATTGTATCAGAAATGTTAGCTATAGCTACTTTCCACGGTGCTGGATAATTGGGCTGCTGAAGATGTTTTTGAAGCCGGGAAATCGAAATCCGGGAATAAGTACATCATACAGGCCGATAACATTGCTCCCAGTAATCGGAAAATATACTAGATCAAATCATTGCGGAGAGGCTTGAGAGCAATTTGAAAGAAAAATTAAGTGAAAATCAATATGGATTCACAATTGGTCGTGGAACGGAAATGCGATAGGGCATTTGCCATAAACGATAAACGGGTGAACATCACCGTATATGCTCCTAGTAAGAGTACATATACAAGGCGTTTATGGTGAAGAAGAAATGGAAGTCCACAATAACTCGATATGAAACAATACAGGAAATGATATATGTTTGAGATTAAAAGGAAAGTTTAAGAATATTTCTTGCTTAAGTATCCATGCCCCTACAGAAGAAGCGGATGAAAAAGTCAAAGAAGAATTTTAAGGAGAGGTGGAAGAAATATGTGGGAGCATACCAAGAAACGATATAACAATAGTGCTGGGAGACTTCAATACCCAAATTGGGAGGGAAGACAACTTAAGTTTGACAATAGGTAAACGTAGCTAACACAAAATTGCAATGACAACGGCATTAGAGCAGTGATGTTTGCCACAGAAAATACGCTAAGTGTGAGTGGCACATATTTCATCCACAAAGAAATGTCATGGGACATGGGTCTCACCATACAAACAGCACATTAAACATATATATCCCATAATGATAAGCAGGAGGTATGCAACAAACATTACATAGATATCACAAGTTATCGAGGAGCATGTGAAAGTGACCATTTAATGGTAAACGTGCGGATGAGACAAAGAATTGAGGTGAGGAAGGGAAAGACAAATACTGAAATGAAATATCGAAAACTGAAATGAAATATCATTGATATGATAATGATAAAATAAATAGGAGGACAGCAAATGCACTGCAGATATGAAAATACATCAATTTCTGTCTACAACGAAATTATATAATCATTTTACGATATTTATAAGACTGATATGTCACTATATGTTTTGAAATAATATTCTGAATATTTATTTTACTTTCAAATTTCAAATAAAAGACAGCAATAAGTTCATCTAGCGATTTTGAACATGAATAGAGCACTGGAAGACCAAAATATAGAGGATCACGCCAGAAATGACCCTTTCGCTATTGAATATTTTCTTACTCTACGGTAAAGACGGAGAAACATATATGAGAAAGTATGTGCAATGGTTTTGCACCACTAGTTATATGTTGGGACTCAATTAACCGAACCCACCGAGCTGCCATTTCAACTTGCATGTGATGCAAGAGAGACTTACAGGGATTGCAGAGATTTTGTCACGGTTGCCGGTCCTGTACGGACACGACCCTTTGTTACAACGGATTATTTGCATACAGTAATCCTTTTTTCTACCTGGGAGGGATCTGACAAAATTCGAGAAATATTTCCCTTCCGAACTTTGAAGACGTTGCCTTCTTCAACGGGCAAAGAAATATTTTCTTCTTCGTCTCTCCCTTTTGCCTTTCAACGTCGGGTTAGCCATTTCAGATATCCCTTCTTATCTGCAGCCTTGCGCTGAACCTCTTGCACCGTTGTTCCTCTCCTTCTACATATCTCTTCAATGCTCTGATCCCATGTTCCTCTAGGTCTGCCCACTGCTCTTTTCCCCTCTGGCCTTCCATTCCATATTGCCTTGGTTTTTCTGTAGTTTTCCATTATTGTAACGTGACCAAACCATTTTAAACTATTTTCTTCCATCGTCTGTACTAATGGAGTTTGCTTAAGCTCTTCTCTTATTTGTGTGTTTCTTATGCAGTCTCACTAGGTTTTTCCCGCTATTTTCCGAAGAAATTTCATTTCTGCTGCCGTTAGTCTGCTTTCCATTTTTTTATTTATAGGTAAGCTTTCTGTAGCATAAGTTAATGATTTCTTACAGACCGCGTTAAATATTTGTAGTTTTGGTTTGTTTCCTATTCTCATGTTCAGTACGTTATTTTATACTTGGTAGTAAATTTTATTGGCCTTTTCAATTCTATTATTTATTTCGGCATCTTGCCTGCCATCCTCTGAGATCACTGTACCTAGATATTCATATGTCGCTACTTGTTCTAATATCCTTCTCTCCCAAGAAACATTGATTTCTTTTCTGTCCCTACCTATGTGCATAACTTTACTTTTGTTGGTGTTAATCTTCATTCCTCTATCCTGTAATG
Organism: Laupala kohalensis; assembly: GCA_002313205.1. Taxonomy (NCBI): domain Eukaryota; kingdom Metazoa; phylum Arthropoda; class Insecta; order Orthoptera; family Trigonidiidae; genus Laupala; species Laupala kohalensis. The sequence continues at coordinate 488,546 of NNCF01129037.1, forward strand.
CACTTCCCTATTCCTGTATTGCTACCTTCATCTCCTCTTCATTACCGGTGATTAAAACTATATCATCTGCATATACCAAGGACTGTATCCAAACCGGTTGCATCCTACAATTTCCAACTTTATGTTTCTTTGTTCTCCTTTTTGTTTGTTTTATGATTTGGTCCATGAAAATTATAAATAGTAGTGGGCTTAAAGAATCTCCCTGTTTAATTCCCTTTCCCATTCTAAATTGGCCACTCTTCTGTCCATCTAATCTAACCTGTCCGTATACATCTTTATACATACATTTTATAACTCTAATGAGTTTCTTTGGCACTGGCATCTTTTCTAAAGCTTTCCATAGTTCCTTTTTTGGAACCATGCCGAAGGTTGATTTGAGGTCTATGTATGCAATATACATATCCTTTCCTCTATTTAGAGCTTTATCTATGAGTGTTCTGATTATGTGAATATGGTCTTGGGTCTGTCTAAATGGTCGGAATGCTGCTTGTTCTTCCTCAAATTCCTGATCAACAAATCTTCTTAGTTAGTTTTCAATTATTCTGGAGAAGACTTTGCTCACACAGGAAGCCAGAGATATGACTCTGTAGTTTTCACATCTCCATGTGCTACCTTTTTTATGGATGGGTATAATTATATTGTTTTCCCACTCTTTTGGTATTTCTTCTTTTTCCCATATATTTTTGAAAATAGCTAAAAGCCAATCTGCAGCCTTATCACCATATTTAAGCATCTCTGGTGCGATGCCGTCAGGGCCTGCTGCCTTTCCTATGTTCAGTTTTAGTAGTCCTTCTTCAACATCCCTAAAGACTGTTCCTTCCTCGTCCGCCTCGCTGGGCCCATGCCTCTCACACATTTCCCCCTCCTTCACAAAAGCCTCCATAGAGCCTTCCACAGAGTTTTCCACTTCTCGGTGTCTTCGTTCGTGCCTCTCAAACACTTCCTTCGACACTCTTTCTGTTTCCTCTCCGAAACGATCTGCGTAATACTTCCTCCAAACTTCTAAGATTCTCTCGGGATGTGATTCCATCTCACCATCACTGTTTATTACATTTCTCACTGGATTTTTATATTTTCTTCTCAGTCTATTAATGGTTCGCCAGTACGGACTCTTGTTTACTCTATAATTCTTTTCGACTTCGTTTCCGAATTCTTCCCAGGTCTACTGTTTCGACTGTTTGACCGCTATTTTCGCTTTGTTTCTAACCTCCCTGTATTGTTCCCAATCCTCATGTCTTTTGGTCTGTAGATATTTAAGATAAGCCTTCTTTTTTATTTTAACCAGTTCTTTAAGCCTTTCATTCCTCCATTTAGTTCTTTTGAATCTCGTATTTACTGTTTTTGAACTGCATACCTCCGTTGCCGTTTCAATTATAGCTGTTTTGAAGGTACCCTATTTTCTTTCCAGGTACCACTCTTCTACATTACCATACTTAAATAACTTGATACGTAGTTTTTCTTGATATACCTTTCTTTTCTCTGTTCCCGTAGTTCCTCGACTTTTATTTTTGAATACATTTTAGACTTTACACATTTCTGGATCTTGATATTAACTTTCATTACTACCAACTTGTGTTCAGTGCTAAGCTCCGAACTCATATAGACTCTAATGTCTTGTACTGCAAATATCTAAATGCTCTGGTGTATGTGAAGTAATCTATCAAACTTTTGTATTCTACATGATTTTTTACTGTTTTGAATGTAAATTTATGTATTGATTTGTGAGGAAACCAAGTGTTGCCTANGCACATCTCTATGATGCGTGTTCCATTCTCGTTTCTGATTCTTTCTGCTCCATGCCCTCCCATAATTCCTTTCTCATCTCTTCTATCGTTGCCTATCCTAGCATTCCAATCGCCCATGATGATAATGTGGTTGTTATTCTCTCTACTAATGTTTATGGTTCTCTGTAACTGCGTATAGAATGCTTCTTTTTCTAGTATTTCCTTGTCATCAGGTGGGGCACATATATTAATTAAAGTCACTCTTTCTTCAAGTTGTATATCCAGTTTTATAATTCTCGAGTTTACGGGTTCCCAAGANTTATTCCTACTCCCTCTTTCGCTCTTGTTTTCTCTCCAACTCCTGAAAATCTCAGTACATATCCCTTATCTAATTTTACTTCTTCATTTCCTTTTTTTTTTGTTTCGCTGATACCTAATATCTTCAATTTGTATTTTTCCATCTCTTCTACTATTTCTACTTCTTTGTCTGTTAAAGATGTCATGTTCCATATACCTATTCTCACACCATTTCGAATGCGCGGTTGTGTTTCAGTTGTGATTGATTTCCGAGGCTAAATATTTGGCTCTGAATCTAATGTAACCCATGAGTGGGTGATTAACCCTACGTCATGGTGTCGGATGGGCTACGGCCCTCAACGTTTCCCGGCTAAACGTGGTTTTCTGTCGGGGCATCCTTCCCTTAGCCTTTGGAAATCCCTCCCCCTCCTTCAAGGCAGCAGGTGGTAAGGAAGCGGGATTGGTTGGGGGAAGATAGGTCGTTGTGAAACACACTTCGCCTGGTACCTCAGCTGAGACCTCTCCGGCTTGGGTGACCCTGCTGGTAGTTACACTATCGCCGGCATAGCTCTCAGCTTCGATGGTACGCGCAAACCCTCGCCACCCGCAAGGACAGTGCTTCGTTAAGGTGGTGTTCCCTGGGAGGGAAAGAAAGATCTGCTCTAGTAATAATAACAGGTCTGACGGAAATTATTATTTAATGAGCGTAAACGCCTCTCACGGACACATCACTAATAATTATCAAACATGAGTGATAAATCGTAGCACATTATGCTCGGGTCATTCAGGAAATACCTTAATCCTTGCAAGATGACCAGAAAGTCATACACTTTTTTAATAAATTGTTAATTAATTTTTAATTACTCCATTGGAATATACTTCAAATTTAATGAAAAATTGGTCCAAAATCCACTGCATTACGAGAAAGGACAAACAATTTATTCAATGCATATGACGGCAGAACAATATTTGAATAAAAAAATTTCAATCGCATTAGTAATTTTAACCGGACTGTGTACCGACATGATGTAAAATATTGATAATCGAGTTTAACAAAAAATAATCCAGTAAACTATTTCAAACTTTTGTGTTTATGAAGGGACGTGTTACATTATGTCGTCATACAATGACAATAAAAAGTAAAACTATGTTTGTTGAATCAATGTTTTTGACTAGGTCTTTTCTCCATTTTCTGGAGGGGACGGGATCCAAGATGATAGACATATGTAATACCGTTTTATTTCGTTATAAATGAGTAGGTGTACAAATTATTAAGTGTTGTAGTTTAAGCTTTGTCGTAATGTGGTCGAGTTTAGTCACATTTTTCATTAAATTGGAGTATATTCCAACCGATTTATCATAAAAATGATTAAGATTTAATAAAAAATCTAATGACGTACTGGTCATCTTGGATACTTGATTGTTTAATTGTTAGTAAAATTTTAGAACTTCGATAAAATATTATCATAAAGAACAATGAATGTATTGTTTCTTATAAATGTACATTAATAATACTCTCATGTAAATTAATTATCAATTAAAGAGTGTTTAATTACGTTATGTTGAATGAACTCTGGACCTTCAGATTAGCACGCTGATGCCAACTGCGCCACCCCGATCAACTCTAGACCCACATTACCATTGACATTCAACTTAATGACAATATCCCATTATCATTCAACATTACGTAATTAATTTGTCACCTGGCGGTGTGGTTCACCTCAATTTAGGAGATTTCTGAATAAAGAGTGTTTGTTTATACGTTCCCACTTCTCAAATAGTGTCATGTTGTGAGGCAGAGAGACATGAGTAACCTTCTCTGGGAAATCGTATGTGAATTTAATACAATTCAAATTCCGTTTGAATTTTTAAACAAATAGTAGGCCTTCATAGTTAAAATGTCAGATAACGATTCCGTCCCTACCCATAAAATAATATTTGTAATCATACTTAACTTTGGAAATTGGTTAACTAAGACAAGAGAAATGGGAACGTTAAAAAACTTTAACATTTAGAAATACGATATAGCGATTCTATAATTTGCGTTTTTCTGAACCGAAACTCAAAATCTTCCAACCAACTTCTGTTCGAAAATTTTCGGAACAAATATCTAGTATGTATTATACAGAGTGTTAAGAATCCCACATTTACATCTAATATTGAATCCATGCATTCTTATGTAAGGAGGAATGTGAAGAAATCGTGGCTACTTCAAAAAGATGAAGCGATTTGCTGGAAGACGAAAATGCTCCATGGAAATCTGTTCTTATGAACAAAGTAGATATTCTTAGGAAAACTTTACCTCGCTTTATTCGAAAAAGTAGGAGAAAAACATACAAACCTCCGATTTTCCGGGATCCTCTAACAGATCTTCAAACTGACACAGCATTCCGGAAGCACAGGTTGTTACCACACTTTAGAGTACAATAAACGCTTTTTTCCAAACAGACCCCGAAGGAGAGAAATATGTCTCAGGTGCAGCGCGAGATTGAGCTTTCTCTTCTTTTCATCTGCCTCCCTACAAAGACCCTTCGCTGCGTCTTTATGTGAGACGAGTGGTACGGGGGTAACGCCTCGGAGGTGAGATCAGTCTCGCCCCCGCCCGTCCATCACGGGCATTCTTCCGTCTCACGACACAATGGCCAGAGAAAACACGTCAAAATTCCCAGAAGCTTCCTTCCAACATTCTCAGGGCGAGCACGATCTCCTCTCAACTACCTCATTTTCACTACTTCTTACGCATCAAATTTTATTTCCACATTCCTTGGAGGGAACATTTTGAGTCGAGTGAAATTGTAGTGATATGTCAAACACAGAAACTATAACTATCCTAAAATATATCGTATTTTTCATTTAAAGTCCATAAATCGTTTTGAATAACTATTTGATTCGTAGTTGTTTTCCATGGATCTCCAAAATCTTGAAGTTTACGGAAATAAACTTTATTGTAAAAAAAAACGTTGCAAACTGCGTATGACCACGTGGGGGATAATATACTAAGTTTCTCTCCGGAAACAAGCAAAGGACCATCCCATCAATTCCAATCAAGGGCCCAAGGGCAGTGGTGGATTTAATATTCAAGGTAAATTATTTAATAAATACGTTCTGTTATCTATTTATTATTCCATTAGGTGTTATGTGCAGTAAAAGTTCGAGATTAATAAAACAAAAGTGTTGATCAATTCCCACCCATGGAAAATCCGCCACAACCCGAAGGTACACCGAAGAAAAACCCAGGCCAGGATGGGGTTACAGTGATAATGTACACAACCGTGCCAATGGAGTTTGAGAAAACATCCAACACTTTCCATAAATCAAGAAAAATACCTTGAGGATTATCTCCACGGCCAAGAGAATCGGTCACATCACTTAAAAAAGAAAATATTGTGCAATTAGTTAAATGGGATTTCCTGAAATCGTGCTGATCGTTTAAGAGAACTCTATTATGCGATAATAAATCTAAAAACCTCTTATAAAAGAGTTTTTCCAGGATTTTTGAGAATGTAGGCAATAGGGATATAGGTCGCTGGTTTCCAACATCACGCTTATTTCCTGTCGTGTGTAAGGAAGACTGGGGTAAAGTGGCCATTGGTTTGCACTCACTGGAATCTACTCCAATTTGTTGATGAAGCTGTGAACTAACTCATAGAGAAGCCATAAGTGTTCTGTCAAAGCGTGTGCGATCAGTTAATAAGATTTCTCAAGTTTTCACAATTTTTCTAATTTCTCCAGAGCTGAAGTTAAGTTCAGTTATTTCCTTGGGATTTGTTTTTTCATTACTGTTCCAATTTGTATAGTGACATTGCTGAAAACGCAGCCTAATCACCTTTAAAATGATATAGCATATGATGAAATAGAATGTTCAGCGTTGAAGGTAGTTGTGGCATTGTGAAATGGCGTCCAACGGGGTAAAGTGGCCAAGGATATGATAGGGCAAAGTAGATAGGACCTCCGATCGTTTCTTAAGTTGAATTACTTGCTTAAAATAAGCATTATTTTAAAAAATAAGCATTTGCTTTATATAAGGATTATTTAATAAACATTTATAGATGTCTGAAATAACAGAAACAGGAAGAAGCATGAAACGACAGCAACAACATTATTTAGCGTTAAGAAAGAAAAAGGGAGAAGAACACAATGAAAAATCTTCAAGTGAAAAGGAAATCATCGAAAATAATAAAAAACAAAAACAGAATCTTGACGAAAGTTGATGGACAATGTTATGAGTCAGATAGAGATAGTGAGATTGAATGTTTTTATTGTAACGAGAATTATTAATAATAAATAAAAACCCTTTTTAAATACAAGCATTCATTTAAGCGGTGTACTAAAGCGAATAAAATAAGTTAATGTTTTCATTAAAGTAATGTGATGTCAAATTCTAATGCCTCCATACATAGAAATCTCTTAGATTACGGTGAACCTCACCGCCAGGTAACAGATTAATCATGTTACGTCGAATGAAAATGGGAGACGGGACCGGGATTCGAACCCGGGACCTTGAGCTCTACGCGCTCATGCGCCTACCAACTGCGCCATCCCGTTCGCCTCTCGGGCCCGTCTACCATTCTCATTCAACTTGTGAAACCCAAATACCTCTGAGGTGGTCTCGTAGAGACTAGATTCCTCATCTGAGGCGACTCTCTTAGGAAGTACTTGATTTTGGGATGGCGCAGTTGGTAGGCGCATGAGCGCGTAGAGCTCAAGGTCGCGGGTTCGAATCCCGGTCCCGTCTCCCATTTTCATTCGACATAACATGATTAGCCTCCATACATATTTCATATTAGTAGATCCTAATAAAAATAAACATACTTACTATCTTTATCGCTGAAAATGATTTAATATTTTATGGTTAATTGTTTGTTTTCAAAAAGCTTGCCGCGCGAAATGTTCATAAAAGTGGATACCAATTAATTTCATTGGACAGTGACAAGTTGGTAAGTAACTACTTACCAAAGTATGTATTTTATTTACGATTCGCGCGATCTTTTGAACACAAACTTGTGTTAATATAATTAATTAGCATAAATAATATGGCATCCGTGAGATACACTTTCCGATATCATAAATATCTTTTGAGAAACGATCGTAATGATAAGATAAGAAGTTAAAACGAAAAGCGTAGGTTATGCACTGCGCTATACTTACTCGTATGAGAGAGACGGATTGTATTTCAGGGGATGCTTCTCGGAAATAATTCGCCGCGAGTTATCTCGCAATAAAATTGTTATTAAAAAACTCTTTTAAAAAGTTTTTATTTGAAATAGACATCATAATATTGCATTGTCAGAGGGTTTATGTGTGTGTGCCAAATTTAAGTTCAATCGGTTGAAGGAAAGATGTTGAAAATTCTATTGCAAGATTTAGCCCAAACTTACGAACTAACAATACGTGAAGTTAAATGAAAGCTTGTAAAAATCAGTAAACGAAGTTTTGGATACAATGTTTCGGTTGTTACAAATGAGCTCATGAATCGTACTACTTTAGAATATTCGCTCAGGGATTGTACTACTTTAAGAATATTGAAAAAAAAAATACATTGAATTTATCAACGCGATACATCGAACTTAGAATGGAAATTCTCGCAAGCATTCGTGGTTCTCCATTGATCTGGCGACTTATTTCTCCACATGGCAGGCGGGAATATAACATATGGAATGCGGGAGTACATCCTAGTCTACATAGCTTTCAGTGTGGTAGTCCGCAAATCTGATCAACTGGTCATCGCTTGGATGGATGCTCATAAGGTCGTAAAACACTTTCCCTTCTGCTTCGGGGATGTACAGCAGGCTAAATTGGAGCCGTTTCCCTTTCTCACATGATTTGTCTTTGTAAATTTTCGCCAATCCAGGATGTTCAATCTTCCTTCAGGAGAAAATTATTACAGAACTTACAGTGTTCAGCAATTTTTTTGCATATTCTTTCTAGTTTCGGGCAAATTAACCGACTAATGAACATAGTGTAGCAAACATTTTGAATATAATATTAATTGAAGTTTTTCCATATAACTTAAAAAAACATTTTTGTATACTTATTCTTTCAAAATTGCAATAACGTTAAATGAAAAGTTATGATTATATATAAATAAATCTACATAATATATAAACGAATAATGCAGACTTCTTCTGCGATGACTCGTAATGAAATCTGAAAATCGGTACTTCGCGAAGAATATAGAACCATCAGTTAGTGGTTAGTCATTTTTACGGAAGTTAAAAACACAATTTGAAATAAAAATACATTATTAATTAGTTACAAATCATTGAAATTGAAACAATTTTAATTTGATGTCAAAATTCAATAAATTTAACTGATGATTTCTTCCCGTTGATAAACTTCAATGTTCAGTCTTTTATCTCTCTCTTGCTATTCTCTTGATAACATTTGATACATGCTTTTGCTTCTTATCTTCTACAGCTATTTGTGGTTGTGAGTGCCCTTTGAACGAGGAAAAATGTTTATATCTCCTTATCGAAAAATCTTCGCTTAAAGAAAAGTTTCCAGAACATATCCAACTATGTTTCTCGGAAGATATGACGCGTCAGTGGGATTTGTTTTGAAATTTCGTATGACATTTTTGTCTCTTTGAGTGTACACCGTATAAATGAAATAGTCATTCATGTTAGCACTCGAATCAAATATTTACAGTCTCTGAAACCTATCAACATTAAAACTATATACGAATATTTTAGTCGCACAAAGGATTTCATAAGTAATTATGAAGACAACTGACATTCAAAGTAGTTTTAAAAAGGGAGGAGGGGATGTGGGTTTTAAATTTCCGGAGCCAGCCCTCAGGTTAACAACGGGGTGCAATCAGAGATGAGGAAGTTTCTCAATTCATGCCTAGTGATTAGTAGACTATCTTTCTACCTTTTTTCGCGGACAAAATAGTTTCTCAATTCGAGTCTGCCCATTCAGAGAGGTTTGGACCCAATTCATGCTTTTATTTTACTTGAGTTGACTCCGTGACCCATATCATGCCAGCCCGTTCATTCACACTATACACCATTCGAATAAGGAAAATACAGACAACCCATTAAATTTCAGTCTTTTGATTGCGGACACTAGTAGGATGGTTTTCCTTTCCATTCTTTTCCACTTCTGAGGTAAATTTTAGTTTTCGTTCCTACTCTAGTTGTCATACAGATTGTTAGCTGTAGAGCTAGTAGTAGAACGGTGCTGAATTTTAGTTGGTTTCCGTTCATTACTCGTTTTTTGTGCTATTAAGGAATTTATCGAGACAGAGAAGCAGTGACGTACGCAGAAGAAATCTTGGAGCGGGCCTTCAACCTTACAATCTTAGGTGGGTGTGGGTGGAGGGGGGGGTAGTCTCATGTTCTGCAGTCCATATATTAGCCTACAATTTTAAATCATATAGAGCGTAGCTTAGTAGCATCACCAGAAAATAGTTGAAATGTATGACTAGACCTACTATTGTCATTAATTTTAATATTTTACTTATTTTTTAAGGAGGGGGCTTAAATTCCCGAGCACCCCATTGCGCACTCCTCTGCAGAGAAGGGAAGCCATATTATTGAATAATTACAGTAACGTACGATTTAGAATGAGTAAAAATGGTGTCACCTTATGGATTTGTTTGAATGCGAAAACGGAGAAGAGCCAAAGAAAATTATTTCTTAAAAGCATTTAAACGAGTTTATTAACTTTAATAATAAAACTTTTATGGCTTGATTTTGCCATGCTGTAAATTTGGTTGCATCTGATTATGGACGACCCTGGATTATCGTCTTTGATGTTAACGAGAAGTAAATATATTACCAAAATGTTTGTTCATCCTCATATACTGCTTTTCAAACGTATCACAAATTTAGTTTATTTATCACAAATATTTGTTATTATTATTATTTAAACATTTAGATTGATCTTTTTAGGTAATGAAGAAGAGAAAATTTCTGCATACCTACTACATTGCGTAGGTTCAACTGGATGTTACACAAGTAATATTTCGTGCAAGAAAATAGGCTAGATTAGATACTATTATAGTACTTCAATATCTTAGATTTATCCTCAAAAAATTCAAGTTCTACCTAATGAAGGACATGAACTTTTCATAAATATAAAAGAAAGGAATATATTCCTTAGTTCGCAAGTATTAAAAACGCAAAGTAACGAGGACAGAATAACATGGTTCTGCATGGAGTACAGAAAGAACAAGTTGGGATCAGAAATCACCCTGACTGCAAAATTGTTGAAAACGTTTGATGGAAAAGCTTATAATAAACATTTACGTTCTTGCACGAGTAAAACAAAGTATTGTACTTTATATTTGTATATGCTTTATTTCATGTTTTTATTTAACTTGCTTTTTTGTATGTATGTTGTCTTTCTGTTTCAAAATTGGTAATTGTTATTTCGGTCATTTCCGACTTTCCGATCGAACGGAAATTTTACAGATATGTGTGGTTTGCATGACAATAGATGATTCTCGAAACAGTTTACGAAAATCTACCCTTAAGGAGATGAAGTAATGTTTTTACGTTTCAAACTTGATAATTGATATTTTGGCCACTTTCAAGTTTCCGGTCGAGCAAAAATTTAATGAAATGAGTGGTATGTATGACAATAGATGACTTTGCTACCGTTGCACGAAAATCTAACCCTGTAGAGGGTGAAATGGGGCTATGTATGTATGAGTGTATATCCCATCACAACTCTGGAATGCTTTGAGTAATTTCAACCAAACTTGGTACACAAATGACTATCTGACAACAAGCACTGTGTGGATATGACAACCCTGGCGCCCCTAGGGACGAGGTGGGAAGGAGGTGACCTGTCAAATAATTACAAATGGTAGGACAATCGAGTTTGTGCTCATTTGACAAATAAATAAACTAATTCTAATACTAAAAAGTACAAAATAAAATAAACGTAAAAACTTATTTTTAAAATAATCTTTTATATTAAAGGTACTGTACTAAGAAGTAATAAACACTGTTCAGTAAAACTGAAAATTAAAAAATGTGATTAGATAATTTGTTTAAAAACAGGAAATCATAAAAATTTTAATAGCTTGAGACTTTTTGAAGATTATGACGCTTGACGTCTCGCGTTTTGAAAATTTTCTGATTTTCTGTTTTTGACCAAATTAGCTGATCATCCTTTTTAAGTTTCAACTTTACTGAACATTATTTATTACTTTCCAGTACAGTACTTTTTATATAAAAGCTTGTTTTAAAAAAAGGTGTGTACGTTTACTTTATACCTTGAAGGTTTTTCTATAGAAAATGGTGTCCGCAATCGGGACACTGAAATATTAACAACCCAAATATTTAGTGTCCGAAATCGAAACACAACCCTTACCGGTGTCATAAAAGTTGATAGATGGTTCACTGGAATCGTTTTGAAAACGGAACCTCCAACATCGTTACATCTCGGAATTTTGACTCTTTCTTTTTCAAAAAACAAAAAACGGTTTTATTTAGGAAAATGAAGTTTACAAATATTTACCTACGTCAGGAACTCATTTATTTATAAATTTTCCACACAATAAAAACATTTAAAACATAAAAATTTACCAAAAATGGTAAAAAATGAAAATGTTGATAATACACAAATTGCAACAGTCTAACACCATATAGACATTAACAAACTCGAGTCTGAATCTTGCTGTTTGATTTTGGTTGCTCAAAAATATTTCGTTAGTAAGATATTAGAAAGAATTTTCCATTTTCCCTCCACACATTTTTTTTTTCATTTCTTCATAAATTATGGAAGTATAAAAGTTTAACAAACGACTAATAACTTTCCATAAAACCACGTATAAATAATACTTAAAACAATTTTCAATTGTTACATGAAACTTTTCGAAAAAGGCTAAATCATGCACATAAAAAAATGTTGAAACTGGTCGGGTTTCCAATGAGGTCTCGATGTTATGTGTGACTACTGAAAGGGGCTTTCCAACGAGGGCAACTAGTGTCATAAGAAACAATATCCTCCACTGTTGACTTCATCCGTAGAAATCCTCCCCTTCTTTCGAATATGGGTGTTTCGCTTCTATATGGATATACTTGAAGGTCTGAATCCTTTTAGTTCATCGGAACTGGGGGCGCAGCTCTTTTAGATAAAAAGAGACGTGAACCTTCTGACCCGAGAGCTAGCGATAACCTTTAGTCCCTTGTTTTTCTCAGAAATAATCTTTCTCAGTATTCATGATCAGTAAAACACTATCACTAGCGGATGCGTATTTTATTTCTTTTAGGTTTGATATATTTCGTATCTTTTCTATTATAGCTGTAATTGACTGCAAGAATTTGCCTCTCAACGACTTCACAATCTATTTCAACTGCTTGGACCATCTTATTTGAATTTATAAATACCATTGACTCTGAAACTACCATCCTTATTCTTATTACATACCTGACATTTATGCCAGGGCCCCCAAAACCCCATGACGAAGACCCCCTCCAATTTGTAATACCCCCGCCCCCAAAGAAATTGTGGCTCTCCCCCGCTTCTCGTTAGACGCATTTTAAACCGTAAACCTAAATTACTATCAAAACTTTTATTTTTAGTTGTTATTAAAGACATGGATTATTTTATGAATAAAATTTATTTTAATGACAAAATGTAATATTAATATTACATTTTATACTAATCATAGGAATTATTTGTGGTACTTAACTTTTAAGTTTGATACATCTCTATCCTGTAATAAAATGTTCATATCAACATATACTACTATTCTCACACAGTTAAAGGAAAAATGTTAAAATAATTTTGAGGTATCACATTACTAGGAAATTGTGTAACAATTAACTTCAGACTTCCAGAATAATGATTGAGAAAAAACACTTATCTCAGTCAAATGCACGCAACAGTGGTCTTGAAAATACACGTTGCATTATTTAACTAGCAGCATATCGTTCCATAATAATGTTCAGTGAGGGAGAAATAACAGAACTACTATTCATTTTGTCCCTCTTATTAATCCTAGCTCCATCTCAAGAAGAAAATATGTTTAAATGTCATTTGAAAATTCGAGAATAATAAGAAAATAATACTTATGATCTTTTAATCTTTTTCTACGATCAATTCTAAATTATTTTATGCTGATGTATTGATAAAAATGTTAATAGTATCAGTTACACCTTAAAAACATTCCGACTGCTCCTTCCACCCGGTCCAGAGCATTTCAAATATTGTCAATTTTATGTACACCTTCAACACGTATTGGCAATGATACACTATTTTATTATTTTATTGATTGTGTCGACTGGAGGAATGCTAAAAACTGCGTACTACCGTCAACACGAACGCGGTATTTTAAAATTGGAGTAAGACTTCCCTTCAATTTATCTATTACAATCATATCACACATTGAACCAACAGCAACTTCGCCACAAAACGTAATTTCAACGTACTTAATTCCCCTAATCAGATTACTTTAATAAGGATTTCAAATCTTCCTTTTTCTTTCACATGAAACTGTTAGAAATAGCGTTTTCTAGATTAGTAGAGACAAATGAAACATAAAAAAGCCACGTTATGATGTAATCCTACGTACCGATCACATCATGACAAAATGACCGTTTTCCTCGACTAGATGTCTTTTTTAATAAATTACTTATCGTTCCTCGGCATTCTCTCGCAGAGACAAACATTCGCGGATAAATTGGGTGCAGAAACAGGAATATTTATTCGAACTGTATCGTTTCGAAACCTTGAGATCTTCAAGGTATCTGAATTTCGTTGGACAGCTTTTTTGTCTAAACATATTGGCCGAGTACCCGCTGCTTTGCTAACGTGAAAGGTTGAATTTGTCTCCAACTATTCTTCCTAAATCGTCATTGTATGTAAGACAAATCTAAAGCGAATTTCGAAAAAATCGCTTGGGGATTGGTCACTCTTGGACCCACCTCAGAGAACAGAGTTTGCCGAATTTTGAAGCTATCCGCTTCGCGACTGACACCAAAAACAGCTTAACTTTAAATAAAGAAAATTCTAATTCTAATTTCGAAAAACTCGTTCAAAGATCCACACGGACCAACCCTCGGCAACAAGTGTGCCAAATTTCAAAGCGTTAAAACAACTGTGCTAGACGAAAAAATAGAAAAGGTTTAACGTTCAATAAAAAATATATAAATCGAGTCTCGGAAAGATGGCTGCATAGTGCACTTAGACCCATCCTGAGGAACGGAAGTATCAAATTTGGAAGTTTCAAGTCTTTTGATCTCGTCGTTTTGACAGCAAATAGCGCTTAAAAGTTAAAGTACTTTATAATCTATTTCTAGTTTTAAACTATTGTTCCAAGGTCCACAGCGACCTACCCTGGAGAAAATAAGTGTCAAATTTCTAAGCTCTGGGCCTTTTCGTAGTCTTCCTGCGATCCTCGATTTTTACTACAAAATACTTTAAAATTAATTTAAATAATTGAAATTAAATAAAGTCACTGCGTTATCTTCTTGAAACCCTTTCTGTAGATTGCATGGGCAACATTTCGAAGTTTTTGACATCCGTCTTTGCGCTATGTGACGGACAAACGGACACAAACTCTGTTCTTATATGTTACTTGCAATGTTGTAATTTAGGCATTGTGCATAGTTATAATATTAAAAATCGAAAAATTTATTTAATTTTAATGCGATAATAATTTCATAATTTCTTTCTTATACTGAATCATTCTGATCAGAAATTATTGGCTTTAAGGTAGTGATTTTGTCAGAAATTTTCACTTTGTGACAGCTCATAATGTTAATCCACAATAGCTGTTTATTTTCTAATCAGTCATACACCTCAGGAAAAAAGAGAAAATACTCACGTGTCGTAGTCTGGTAAAAAGAAACGTCATAATTAAACAAATAATATCGACAAGTTATAATAAAATCCCTCTCGCTACGCGACCTGTCGTCTTGTTTGTCGTGCATTAACAGATGATTTTTGTTGTTTATCACTGAAACCTCACAAGCAAGATTAACTAATTATCGACAAATCATCATAATCAAGGTTGTTGAAACACACCTTTCAGGGTTTTCTCTCTTAAATGGCCTCCTTTGAACTGGCTGTACGTTTATATTGAAGGGAGCTTCTGAGAAATACAATTGGGAGCAACATGTAGCTTCACAAGCAGGGTGAAGTACTACAGGGAATTACGAGCTCCTCTCCGATGCTTCTCCCAACAGTAAGCTCGAGAACATTTAATCCCTCTTCACTTCCCTTCCGAGCGAAGACAAATCCAGCGAACGCGCTTCCTATGAGTTTGTAGTACACATTATGTAGGATAAGAAATTTCCAATTTGTTGTTCTGAGTGACTCGGTTAAATAAGTATGCAGGATTAAGTGAAGCAAAAGGTGATACCAACTTGCGATTTCCTTAACTCAATTTTGGATTTTCAATTCGTCCGTTGATTTTATTTTCCGTTCTTAACTTGTGACACATTTAAATCGATACAATCATTTTCTTACTCCCACATTTCGAGTATTTGGGTAACGATTACAAAATGAATATCGTAAAACTAAAGGTGCATTGCTATCCCACAAAAATAATCTTGAATCCTTAGTAGTAACAATCCATAAAATATTACGTAGTTCTAACACAAGGAAAATGTGATCTCTCTAAACCATCCTAATATACTTATTGTACGATGATTATAATAATAATTACACAACAGTGAGGCTATAGGAATTTTTGTCGTAGTTTTCCCGATATCTACACTACTGACATATTTTTAGTTCGCTGTACCCGGCGAGCACGTGGTAACATATATCATTTTGAATATGGCATGGTATGCCATACCCAGATTTAATACGCTCTTTCATAATGTTTTATGCAGAATTGTTTATTTTTAGGTTTTGCATTATTTTAATTCTACATTAATGAAATTAAACAACGAAACACATTAGTAATTAGGTAATCAATTTTGTAATCCTACTCGTATTACACGAGCAATATTTGTAAGTTTAAATCGGCTTTCGTCTGTGAACAAACGTGCCGCGGACCCTTCTGTCTGAGATACATCTGCTGGGCGCACACCTACAGGTCATGATATTTGACTGTTCTGTGGAATGTTTTACGCTGAAGCAATGCACAACTTTCACTATCGATGACTATGAAATGAAAAACGATGCATTCCCGAGTAGCGCAGGCGCTGCTCCGCGACACCTGGATGGTCATCATCAGGACCCGGATTTTGATGACGTCATCTTCTTTTCCTTATGCATTATTATACAGTATGCATTGCTCTTAAGTATTAAAATCCTGAACACGAATCTCTGGATATAAAAATATTAATTTTATTGGGCATTTTTCGTCATATTTTCTGTTTTTAAAGGTTTAAGTCATTTTTTCAATTTTAACGTCATTTTTAAAGTAATTTTTGCGTATTATCTCCCTTTTCCAACCTCTTTCTTTCCTATTTGCAAGAAATTATATTAACTAAAATTATTAAATTATTCAGCATTTTATTTTTAATCTTACGAAATAAATGGATAATAGATCTTTGGGTTAACAATGAACGCGAGTTGAGAGTCGGTTTCTTACCTATACCGTACATATTATTGTCGCAGCAAGCAATTCTTTTATATCTGTGGTAGTAAATAAAGACCGCTCGACAAGTTGAAAGGTAAGCGTTTGATCCGATTTTTTATTGTCACAGATTTAGTTACGTACAGATTTTCTGAGAAGAAAGTTTGGTGTTTAGTTCAGTTTTCGTAGTTTCATTCAGCCATACCTAAAATAAAGCCATCTAAATCTTGTCATTTAAGACATTGTATCTGAATTTGGAGATATTTCTCTCGGACGGTGAAGCGTTATTTTGTAAGAAGTGCGAAACAAAGGAATCAGCCGAAAGAAAATTCACTGTTCGGCATCATGTGGGTCGCTAAAAGCATGTACGGGCATTGCAACTCGCAAGTGAGAAGAAATCCACGCAACGTTTACTGCAACAAAGTGTATCCGTGAAGGAGAATAAATCGTCAGATTTTTTCAGACTTTTGTGAAACTTTAGTTTCTGCAAACATCCCATTTTGGACATTGAACAATGATAAATTGAAGAGTTTTATGGAATGACATTTCGGATGTCCTATCCCAGACAAATCAACTCTTCGGAAAAACTACCTGTCACAATGTTACGACAACACCATTAACAAGATACAGGGAAAAGTACCTGGAAAGAAGATTTTCGTATCCATTGACGAAACGAGTGATGTGGAAAATCGTTGTGGCTAACATGGTCATTGGTATATTGGAGATCGACGGACCAGTTGAAGTGTTTCTACTTACAAGTGAGGTATTAGAAACTGTTAATCACTCCACAATTTGTAGATTCTTTGAAAAATTTATGTTTTTGTTGTGACCTGAGGGTACCAGAAATGATGACGTTTTGCTTTTTGTTACTGACGCAGCGCCATACATTGTGAAAGCAGGAAAATCAATACAAGCTTTTTACCCGAAAATGGTGCACATTACTTGCTTAGTTCACGCTATGCATAGGGTGGTAGAGGAAGTTACAGCACATTTTTCTCAAGTGGATTGCCTAGTGTCAAAGACGAAGAAAAATTTTGTTAAGGCTCCCTCCCGTAAACTGCTCTTCAAGTCCATGGCTCCCGGTATTTCACTCCCACCAGAACCTGTCATCACCCGATGGGTCACCTGGATAGATTCAGCAATATATTATTGCGATCATTTCCAGATGGTGAAACGTGTTACCAAAAGACTGAATCCTGACGATGCTACTGCAACTGATACGGCTAAAACACTATTTTCAAACAGTAAAATAGATCACAGGTGTACAGGAGAGAGGGGCAAGTAAGGGCAACTCTAGGTAACAAAATTGCATCTGATTTGAAAAGTGTAGGGGGAGAAGTTGTAAGAAAGGTATCTAAGAAAGTGGAAAGTGTTATTGATAAAAAGAAAATTCTGGATAGAAAACTTTTCTCAAGCTTACCGGTGAAACATTTGATACTTCCTGCATTGAAGAAAATCTCACTGACACTGATCTAGCATATTTCAAGTAGGTTCCCGTTGTATCAGCGGATATGGAAAGGAGTTTCTCACATTACGAAAATGTGCTTTCCGACAACGGTGTTCCCTAACTCTCGAGAACCTGCACATGCTGCTGGTAATCTACTGCAATAATTCTAAGTAAGGTAGATTTTTTATACGTTCATCTTCTTAGAACTTACACGTTTGCGGGTTTAAATTAATATTAATTTTTAATTTCAGTTCTAACGTTACAGAAGTAAGTATTGTGCTGTCCTCTCATACTCTGATATAAAGACAAAATTTTTAAAAGTCATTTACTAGATCATTTTATCGATTATTAGGTCATTTTATGATCATTTTTTAGATATTTTTGGTCATCAAAATCCGGGCCCTGGTCGTCATTATCAGTATTACAAGAAATAATAATTCATCGGTAAAATAAGAGGTAAATCGGTAAATTTAGGAAGTGTAGCATCAGTTTATAATTGGTATAACACAGGGGTGCCCACAGGGTTTTCGTGACGCAAACGGTGTCATTGATTTTTTATTGGGGGGGGGGGGGGGGGGAAAAATTGATGTTTTTNTTAAAATAAAAATCATAAAGTATAAATTTTAAACTTGATGGATATTTCCATATAACAAAAAAAAATTAATTTATTTTCGAAACTGATGAATAAATCGTAAAACGTCATGCCGTGCAGAGATCGAGACCGCTGAATAAGCAGACCCGAGCATGGAATAGGGGTCGGGGGTGTCACTTCGTATCTAACAAAAGACTGGGAGACTCATCGCATTCGCGTGAACCAAGTAGTGACAAGACACCTGTCTCTCTATTTTGGAATGGTAAGATTACACAACAGACGGCCGATCTAGAAAAGTGTTTCATTTGTTCTTTGCACTCAAGATTCATTGCTTTGTCTCCAGTGTATTAGTAGTTCACTGTGCAGGATCAAGCTCAATATTGTATCTCATGGTATTATACACCTGATTTCTGACTGCGTTTTTTGATTTGTGACAACCGTGCGAACACGTTCATGAAAGAAATGTTTCAATAGAAACGAATGAAAAATGTGATATATCGCATATGAACCAGCTAAATTTTGTTTCATAACCAACTACAAGACTTACGAAGCGAATAGGGAAAACCACAACGGGATACGCTCACGAGAGACCGAATAGCAGGCAATCTCCATTAAATATGGCGTGCACGGTCCATCGAGACGACGCCATTTGTTAAAATGGTTACATCAAATGGACGTCTTCTGCACCGAGACTCTATAAGAACCTCATAAATACATTGTAGAAAGTGTTAAGATAGCAACTTGTTTATATTTTTTTTGCAGCGGCTTGAAAATGTGTAAAATAGTTCATGTTTATGTAAATACTGCTCATGTTTATTTCTATATACAAATCAGAGAGATTAATCAAAGCCTTCCTGAAATGCTAGCGCTCCTTTACGGTAGTTACGTACCGAGAGTTTTCAATATAGTTTCCATGTGTTTTGCGGCTTGCGTAAAGGTAACAGATGATTAAGGCCCTTACGGCAAAACCAATAGTACAATAGGAGTATTTCTACAGAAACATAGGAAAGTTTTGAAGAGAAAATTGTTAGGAAGGGTGAAGGAAGGAACAGATAAAGACAATTACATGTGTGGACAGCAATGGATGACAAACCGTCAAAACCGCTGGCTATAGTCGGAAATGAAGACACATCACGTACAATTGAAAGGTTTAGTGAGGAGGATACTGAACACGGAGGAATGATGGTGCAGACGGCAAGATTACGTACAACAGGATGTAGAGGATGGGTTTAGGGCTGATGCTGAAAGCAAAGATGTTTATATTAATAAGATTAAAGAGAAGTACCTTAAATTTCAGGAGTTATTGAAATAAAAAAATCAAGTAAAGTATATGATCAGGTTAAGGGTGGTGTAGATGATTTATGGCGTTACATAATTAAACCAAAAGCAAAGAATAAGGAAATGAGAGGCAAAATAGAAATTTTGGAAGTGGTCAGGGATGTCAAGATCACTTTGGGGGTGATAATTGAATAAATGTGAAACAGAATAAGGAGGATATTTTAGGCGCCAACGTAATAGAGCAAACGGAAGAAAGGGTTATTAATGTCATTGACGAACGGCATAATATGCTTGGAGAGATGGTTAGGAAAAACATCAAGATTAATAGGGAGACAGAGGGAAGTCTACATTCAAATTATGACAGGGGTGGAGGGAAAATAAGGACAAGCCTTTATGATAAAGGATCTGCACGGAATAGAATATAAAATAGTTCCGATGATTGAAAGAACGGTTAGGAGTAAGGGAGTTGAGGAAATGACGCAGAAGATTATAGAAATGGTGATAACAAATAACATGGCATAGAACGAGTGAAAGGAGGATTTACGGTGGCTTAGTGATGCATGCAGAACAGATATAGAAGCGGTGCTCAATGGAAACTCGATTAATATTGAAGAATTAGTAGTTAGAAAGATTCAAGAACAAAGTATAAATTCAAATGGAAGTTATGTAAAAATAGCTAAAGAGGGCTATGCAGGGAATTAGAGAATACAGGCGGTTATCCTTGAAAATAATAATTGCATCGGTGATGATATTTTGGAAGAATTAAGACAGTGAAAATAAATATTGAATCAAATAAAGTTACTGAAAGTGATTATTTATTGTTAATTCTGCAGAATGAAGACAAAGTACGAAAGTTGCAAGCATTATTGACGAAAACAAATGTTTTGGAATTTAAGAATTTGAGTAAGCGTAAACCGAGAATTATCATTTTGGGAGTAGATGAGGGAAAAGAGGAAGAACAGTTTTTGATGGAGTACAAAACACAGAATATGGCAATGTTAGATAATGAAGGAAAGCAAGGAGATGTAACCGTGGTTAAGAAATTTAACGGAAGGAGGATGAATTCTTGAAATTGGATTGTGGAATTGAATGCAAGCGTATACAAGAGAATAATGGAACGACAAAGAATATACTTGGGAATGATGTCTCATTGGGTTGAGGACCATCTCGAAACTATGAGATGCTACAAATGTCAGCGTTACGGCCATACGAGTAAATTTTGTAAGGAAAGTATTGATATTTACGGCCACTGTGCTATGGAAAGGCATGCGTACCAACACTGTAAATGAAGGAATGGGAGAGCAAAATGTATATATTGCATCAGTAGGGGTTATGCATATGACCATAGTGTTAGGGGTCGATGTTGCAAGGAGTATGTGCGGATACATGGGATGTGGGGATAAAAATTAAAAATTGACTATGAAGATTAATGTTTTACAGATAAACTTGAAAAGGGGAATAATTGGTAGTCAGGAGATTGTAGAGGTCGTAAAGAGACATGAGATAATCTGCAGTCTACATAACAAATGTGAATGTATATGTGTTAGAAATAAATAATTATTGCTCAAAATGGATGCAGGTGTTCATTGTGAAAAAAGGAAGAATGAAGGTAGTCTTCATAAATATTTATATGCAGTGTTGAGGGAAAGGAACGAAACAGCCAGTCAAGATAAGATAAATCTTAGTTATATAAGGACAAAGATGTTATTGTATTCGGGGGTTGGAATGCACGGTCGCCATTAGGGGGTGATCAGATCTCTAATGATAGAGGAAGACGTTTAGGGAAAAAATGATAATAGAAAACAATCGAGAAACTTGCAACACGTTCCAAAAAATAACATTCAAAACTGAAAATTGGGAATCAATTATATATTTGACTTTTTGAAGTGCAGAAAGGTATGTAACGTTGGTAGATTGGAGACTGAGAAAAACCATCTATTCAAATTCAAAAGGGCTTTATTTGAACGTAAAAATTTATACAGAATGTGGTGGGGCTTAGGGCCCGTGAGCCTTATAGAAGTCCTAAAGTGTACTGTGAGCTGTGCATACTATACCCTAGCATTCACTCTCAATGAACTGAAAGGGTAACTAACAAGACAATTATTAAATGATTACGGTTATTTGGTAGTAACTAATATCAGTAGTAGCAAAAGAAAATTAAGTGTATTAAATAGAAAATTGTATACTGTCATGACTATTCTTTATTTTAATTTCATATATTGTTATACATACTTAAGTGACTGTTTTGTTCATAGAGCACCGTAAACACGGAAAACCAGCGATTAGTACAAGTGCGCTAAGCAAGAAAAGTGCAAGAAAAGAGCAAGAAAGGAAAAGACTCGTTGGTAACTGGAAACCTGTAACAGAACAAGAAAATTCGGCGACGGAATCAAATAAATTCGCTGAAAGAATAAAATATCTCCATGGGACCGAATAGCATATTTACATATACTAATATATACCGATAATACAAATCTATGTATACATATTTACCCATGTATACATACATTTATTTGTACCCATATCCTCATATGTACATTTTTCTCCACTACATATTTTGTTACTTTAACGAATATAAATGTGTGTATAAACTTGTCATTTATATGAATCACATTCCAAATAGAATTAGTGAAAACAACCTAAAATATAATACTAATATTACAACTACTAGTAGTAATAATGATAATAACTTAAACAGATTTAAATTCTGTTCATTCCGGGCAATCTTCATCAATTCTGCCTCCCTCTTTTTTCTAACCATACTCAGAAACTTGCCAAAGATTGAGGTGAAGGATATTCTAATATCTCGCATTATTTCAAAAGCTAGAGCGTAATTTCTTTGTTCACTCTCGTATCTCCCTTCAAAATGCCACTTTATCTATTTATTTTGGTGTTAGCGCAACTTAGCAGAATATGGACCCAGTCTTCTTGTTCTGTGCAAAAAGAGAATTGTGAATCTCGATCCCCTCTTAATTTCCTTAATTTCCATCCTCCAAGTCGAAACCAAGCATAATCTGCTCTTGCGACCTTGTTTAATTTATCTACGTACGGTTTTCGCCCCCCCCCAGTCTCCTCCCGCAATATTCTGCACGATTAGTGAAATCCTTTCCTATTTTAGCCGATATAATTTGTTTCTATATCCTGAACTCTCTTAATAAATAATTTATAGTCAAATCTCGCTAAAGCTGCCTGACACAAATATCCTAGACCGGCAGTTTCGTTTATAGTTCGAACTTTTTGACCCCACCCATCGTTACACGTTACCTCGCAGCATTCGGATATGCTGCTGTCCTTCCCCATTTCTTACTAAAACACTAATATTTAATGGCCCTCATCTTAATTTTTATTTCTAAAGGTGAAACACTGAATTCCCAAAGGGTACCACAGTTACCTGTACTCGGAGGTACGCCAAGAGTATTTTTCAGAAATTTATTTTGCATCGAATTCAGTGATGCGCAATCCCCACCGCCCCATATTTCAGCTCCAAATGCTAATTCAGGTACGAGTAGTGACATAAACATTGTTACTACAATCTTTGGAACGATGTCAAGGATAACACCAGTACCACTTTGTATTTCATTTAGAACATACATACCTTTTTTGTTTTGATTTTCGAAGATGTCTTGGCCAGATTACATTCATGCTTACTTTGACGCCTAGATAAGTGAAATCTTAATCGTTCTCGAGAAGTGATGTTATGTCATTAATAACTGCCACTCGTTAGTAACAAAACAACTTTTATTTTAGAGTAGTCATACACAAACAAATTCCAAAAAAACAGCCGATGGTCGAAGATCCGTAAATCCAGTAGACAATTGGATTGTAACGCCGAGTCGAAGTTCCGTCGAGACGTAAGTTGCGACGAAATCTGGTTCCGATGGGTGGTCCGTTATTGAATCGCTTCGGTTGTGTCTGTCTGCCGCTGCACGCGGCGCGGCTTTTAAGCGGCCGCTTTCCCGCCACTCGTAGCCTCCGCCCGCCTCCTATTGGTGCTCGCTGACGTAGCACGGCACCTATTGGTGCTCGCTGACGTTGCCGCGCCCAAGCTTCAGTTAGCGCTGTCTGCGGGTAATCTAGAAACCACTATCTCCCGCGGTCTTCAAACTGCACCGTATGCTGCAGTTGACATTTGTAATTCCAAAGTTCACTTTTACTAAACATCCACCCGTTTTTTAATACCATGACCTTGGTTTTATCTATGCTTATATGTAAAGACACATCACAAATAGCTCCAACGTATCTGAAGTCCCGACGCTGCTGTGTAGAATATCGTCCGCTAATAACAACTCCGGTATCTGTTTCTGTTCAGGGGGTTTACCTATCGTTGGGGCATCTGTGGATACCTCACATAATTTTTTGACTATCTCATTTATAAATTATATAAATAACAATGGAGAGAGAACATTTTTTTGCTTCACCCCAAGTACTTGGAAGGCTGGAGTTAAAGTAGCATTGTTTGTTTTAACGCATGCATTGTCAGAACAATATAGAGCTTGCTAAGTTTGTAGGAATTTTTTTGACACTCCCTAGTCCGCTAATACACACCAGAGGACGTCTCTGTTCACAGTGTCGAAAGCTTTCTCAAGATCTACGATAGAGCTTTCCGCGTTTCCTCTGAGTTTCTCTCTCGGATAACGTTTTATAATAAATAATCATCTATTGTGCTGTTCTTGCTTCTATCGGCATGTAATGTCGAGAATTTATTTTCCTTCTCGTCCCAGAGTTGTAATCTCCAGTATAGAATTTTGCAATAAATTTTTCCAATAACATTAAGTGGTGTGATTACCCTATAACTATTAGTATCGTTTATATTTCCTTTGTTCTTATGTACAGAGTTTGTATCACAGCTGTTGTCCATGCGTCTGGAAAAACACCTTCATTGTAGATACGCTTAAAAAAGTTGGTTAAATATAGCATAATGTCATTGGTTAATACCTTAATAAATTTGGATGGAACGCCATCTACTCCAGGCGCGTTATTGTTTTTTAAATCGCAAATGGCATAAGATAATTTATGTGGTATAAAACATTTATCTAGATGAAACACTGTATCGGCTGTATATATTAATTCTATTTCGTTACTAATTCGGGATGTGTTCTAATTTTTGTGAGAAGATTTTCAAAGTGTGTGTCCTATCCCATTGTATCTATGTTGTCTTATATCGATTTCTTTCGTCTTAATTGACGAATTGTTTTCTACAGGTCCCGGTTATATTTTTGATAATATTTCCCTAAGACGTTGTGCTTCCATATGTTGCTAAGCTCGTTTTTCCCCTTAAATATTTTTGTTTGTATTCTCTGCAGAGTTTAAGATAAGATTTGCGCAATTTTATCCCAAGTAGCCACTAATGTTTTTTCAGGACATATTTTGCGGACGTTTTTGCACCTCTGCAAGCATCGTTGTACCATACCGGATGATTTTCTGAATTTTTGTTCCCCTGGATTCTTTTCATACTCGTGCCTGATTGTAGCAAACAATGTATTGTAGAGTCCGCTACAGCATTGTAATTTTGATTTGCGAGTTTATTTTGGATATTGTTACGTAGCGTTCCGAGATTCCTTGAGAAATTCGCTTTATAGGCCGATTTCTTGTCGTCACTCTATTTGCACTTAATTAATTTTGACCCTATGTGTGCGGGTGCTACGTGTGTCTTGATGTGAAAAATAAATTTTCACACATACTGTCTCATGGCGTGAGTCTATCCTGTGTTCAATCCAAATGTTTCTATGTATTGTAATACGTTTTCGTTGACTAACGCGTAATCTATCACGCTTTCCCCGTTTTCGTTAATAAATGTTACATTTTCACCTAAATCTGATCCGTATGTACCATTTAGTAATGTAAGGTTATATAAGCTGCAGAATTGAAATAGGTCCCACCCTGGCGGGTTTAAGTTTTTATCCCAACTATTTCTCAGTTTAAATGCGCAAAATCGTCATAAGGCGAGGAGACATTGCTTTCTCCAATTCGGGCGTTAAAATCTCCCTTTATAATTATACTTGCGTTAGGATATTTATTTTCGAGACTATTTATCATTTGTCTCATTTCCGTGTAAAAGTTATCCTTGTGATATTTTGACTTATCACTGTATCTGTAAACAATAACTATTAGTAACTCAGTGTTGTCAATTAGGCATTACCTATTTCGGTTTTCATTTCGTCACACCGATTTGAGTGTTCATTTTTGTACATAGCGACTCCACCAGGGTGACGCCCCCGCGTGCCCCTTCTCTTAAGGTGTTTTGCTACTGTTGTGAATCTGTGTGAATTATTTTCATCTTCCTGCTTTGACCAAGTTTCGATCAAGCTCAAAAAGTCAAATTTGTCAAGGAAACTCATAAAACCTCCTTGGCAAAGTTTATTCCTCAGCCCTTCCATATTGCCGCATCCTATCGTCAGAGTTGCATTCAATAAATCCTAATGCAGCCTCTGCCCTTTACCTGTTTTGGGGGTTTTCCCGGGGTAATTTGTTACTCTTTTGGGCGACCATTGTGCCGCTTGATGGTGGGTGACTTGCAGGCGGGCGAACCATATATAGTGATCATTATACAATTCAGTTTACGTTGGAATGGAAACAGGATAATGTTGTGGACAAAATTTTGGGATGAACCCTCGCAAAATTATTTGGGATGCACTGTTTAAAAGAAAAGTGCACCAATTTGAATATACAAGGAAACATAAGGAAGATGAATTAGATGACAGAATAGATGACATACGGATGACGCTTCTTGAGAAGGTTTCTAAATTTGCCCGTAAAAAGGGGATGGTTATAATAAGGGTATCACATGGTGTAAGGAGCTTACAATTTTAAAAAAGAAAAAAAAATGTTAAGACGACGTTATCAGAGAGCAAAGGCGAGAACATCACGAAAAAATAAGAATAAATGAAAGATGTGGTATTGTCTACTAGCAAAATATTTATTCAGATAGTACTTTTGCCAGCTTAGCTGGTATCTTCAGTCTAAAATAAAACGAAATACAAAAATATAAACAGTATGTAAGAATGAAAAGTACAAGAATCTTTGTTAAATTTATAAACATTTGAAATTTGTTAAAATTATGAAAATTTAATATTATTTGAAATTTGTTAAAATTATAAAAAAATTTAAATTAATTAAAATATAATAAAGTTTTTAAGAGCAACAAATTAATGTAGAATGAATCTGTGAATAAGTGATAAAACCTGCACCTAAATGAAAATATAAATAAGTAAGTTGAATGTACCTGACAATGCCAAGTATCAAAGGGCAAATGTGCCGAAGGGTTGGACGGGACGCTATTTAAGAACTACAAGTGTGGGTGGGGAGAGAGGTTCAGTTAGAGCACTGACCGGGAGAGTCCTGTGAGTAAATTGGTTATTCCAGGAGAAGGGACAAAAGAGGAGAAAGGTTGCTTATATGTCCATTGCAGAGAGGGACATTCTGTTTTAATAATTTATGTATGTGGAAATTTTCTAAGATTAATCTTTTTCTGAAGGTGTTTTCTATTTCAAGGATCTGGATATTTTGATCAATGTTGAAAGAATGGGTGAAAAGGCGTAGGTGATCGGCAAAATGAGATTGATTGCTTTTGTTGTGTAAGGTGTGGATGTGTTCTTTAATTGTGATTTTAAATTTCCTCTTGTCTTCTAGGTATCCGTTCAGAGCTTTTAAATCTTTTGTTCTTTCGTTTAGATAAAAAAAATATTTTTCCTTCAACCACACCTTGTACAAACACGGTGTGGATGTGGCACGGCAGAATATTGAGAACTATTTGTGAGCATTGTAAATGGAAGAGAAGGAAAATGTATTTTGGCGATAAGTCTTGATTTTAAAGGTGCTTTTGATATTGCAATTCGGGATATAATTTTACAGAGTTTGGAGAATTCGGAAATAGATAAGTATATTACAAATACAATTGAATCTTACTTTGCCGAGTGATATATAATGCTTCAGATAGGATGAGAATCAATACAAAGGAAAATGTCACGTGGATACCCGCAAGGGTCGCATCTTGGTCCGATTTTGTGGACTATTGAGGCTAGCAATGTATTAAACTGGCTGCATGGAGAACGCATTAAAGGAATAGCTTATGCAGATGATTTCGTGATTTTTGTTGAAGGAAAAAGTAGAAGTGTATTTGAAGAACGGACTGGTGAGATATAAAGGAAATTAATGAATTATTGTGAAACAGTAAAATTGTAAATATCAAGGGAAAAACCGAACCGATTATATTTGGTATGCCGTCAGAGAAACATAGAGACCCGATCGTTAAAGTTGTAGATTGGCGTTTGAAAATATGTAGAGAAGTTAAATATTTAGGAATAATTATTAACGAAAACTAACCTACACAAAACATTTCGAACATATCCAAAGGAAATTGAAGCAAATGATTTACCGACTCATACATATAGGAGTTAATACGTTTACAATTGAATATAGTGATGCACGAAAGTTATATAAAGGGGTAATTGAACCAGTAATAACTCATTGCTGCAAAGTTTGGGGACGGAAAGTAAGAATGAAGACAAATGAGAACAAACTACTGTGTGCAGCGATTGAGTTTAATAAAATGGTGTAGAGCATATCGGACAATCTCTACGCACGTAATGTTAATTCTAATGGGCATTACGCCAGTAGATATAACTAGACATACGATATGGGATTCGACAAGGAGAAACAATAAATATTGATGGTGAAGAGTTACGTGGAGTCAGGAAGAATTGGAAAGGAATAATACAAAGAAAATTAATCAAATGTTAGCAAATAAGGTGGAATAGTGAAGAGGTTGGTAGACAAAAGAAAAACAAAGTCAACCGAAAAATATTTATTTGCCAAAACCGGTTTTCGACAGCTTATACTGTCATCTTCAGTGGCCTACAATAAAGATACAGGAATATATTTAGCTATTGTTAAAATGGTCTTAATAACAATTACATACAATAATAATTACAAAAAATATGTATTAAAATAGAGAGTACTAGTATGTTGTAGTTAATAATAATTGGAGACTTTAATATAAATTGGTTTCAAATATTTAAAAGATTATATAAATAGTTGAATGATAAATGTTTGCAAGTTATTACATGAAAAATTGAAATAAGTGAATATTTTCTGCAATAAGAAAAAGTTTTGTAAACCGAGCGTCTTACTCGTACTCTCTATTTTAATACATATTTGTGTAATTATTACTGTATATAATTGTTATTAAGACCATTTTAACAATAGCTAAATATATTCCTGTATCTTCATTGTAGGCCACTGAAGATAACAGCATAAGCTGTCGAAAGTCGGTTTTGGCAAATAAATATTTTTCGGTTGACTATAACTTTGTTTTTCTTTAAAGTAAACCGAATGCAACACCATTCTCTAATTATAATGGTAGACAATTGTTTGATTTTATACCAATTGTGACTTTTGCATACAAAAACAGGAAGTAGTTTGAACCGAATAATCTTAATAATAGACTTTCTCTGCAGTCATGGAAATTTAAACGAGTAGCTTAATAAAATTAACGCTGTACAAGAGGATTTCTGTTATTGCAATAACGTGGATTGAAAAACCAGAGACCATGTGCTTGTTTATTGAAAAATTTACGCACAAAAACACGGAGAGTTGGTTGGAATGATGAAACATTATGGCCTATTTAAAATTGAATTCATTCAGTGGGAATTCATTAAAAGCGAAGAGAAATATGAGAAATTTCAAGATATAGTAACTAGGATAGACATGGAACGAAATGTAATTTTAAAAACATGGAGATTGGTGATAAAATCTAATACAAACAAGTACCCTGTGGTGTACGTACCACTAAATTGAAAAGCGCGCGCAGTAAGAGCACACTATCAGGAGTAGACGGCGCACCGCATATCGATCCGGTCCCAGCAGAAGGAATGAACGCGCTCACCGTCTCGCCTGACAGCGGGCCAATAGCTGGCTACCTCTGCTACCATCCTACCGGCTGATCGTGCCCTTATAGGCGGGGCACGGAGCGGCAACTGTCAGATGAATTTTGAGAGTCGGAGACAACGCAACTGCTACTACGCCGCGACTACAACGACTAGGCTCCACTCTACCCGCAATACTATGCCACTGGATACTGGACTGACAGAGCCAGGAATATCAGTGCGACTGGCTATTTAACGGCAAGCCTACTGGATTTCGACGTAAGCAGGAATTCTCTGTATTCAACGACGGACTGGCTATATTTCTGGATAACTGTCGTATTACAGTAGTCATTAATAAATCATTGTTTAATTACTAACACTTAAACACGTTGATTGATTTGTTCTTCTATACATAACATACACCATATTTCCCAATAGTAGGAACGAACATCCCCAATGAGGTGATAAAACATGAGTCGATTACAAGAGTTTTGAAAACAATTATTCAACTTACATTGAACTGAAAGTTAGTGTGCATTTTGTGTTAGAAAAAATTAAGAAGAATAGAGAAACAAGAAAATACATTTAAAAAGTACAGTTAATCCCAGGAATTGATTATGTTAGGTTCTGGGTAAGATATGCTGTACAAACAAACACATAAACAAATATTGTATGTCTTTTTTTTTCAATGTTTTGCCGTTCGGTGAATGCTTGTTTTTGTCATAGTGCGTGGATTCGATGTGCGTGGAAATAATCAATTTTTACTGTGAAGGTTGCGTACGGACTTGGGAGTCGAGGCGGGTGGTGCAGCACACCTGCGGTCAGAGCAGGATGTCCTTGGTTCGAGTCCCGGTCCGTCTCAATTTTCACCTGACTGTTGATGTTGCAAACACTCCTCCACGAGTAGGTATTTCGAAGTTAAAATTTTCACTGTGTTGACAATAGTTTTTGCGTTTCTTGTAAGTCATTCCTAAGAAACAAACATTGTACAAGAATGCCTATAGTGGAATGATTGTACAATTCAACTGTTAGATATGATAAGTGGATATAACTTTCCCAAGAAAACATATTTAAAGTGTTAAAAATAATGTTATAGTCAAAATAACTGAAGTGAAGTGCAACGGTGGTGAATCTTGTGAACCGTAGTTTGAGAAAGCGTCAAGCGTTACTGCATGCGGTTTACGGTAAGAACAGAGGTGAAATAAATACTGTCGCTTCTCGGATTTTACTCTGATATTCGCTTCTTTAATTTAAATTTTTTCCTGAACATTTGGCGTCACGCAAACTTATACCCGTTACAAATTATACATTTTTCTTCAGATTTTCCTGGCCTACGTTTCTTAAAATCGAGAGACAAATCTGCTAATTGCCCCATCTTTTTATATCTTGTAGGGGACATGTATCTGAGGTGCTTATCTTGTGAAATAATCAGATGAAAAGTAAGAAACGTCGAAATCTGAGTCTAGCAGCATATGAATCTGAATAAAGATATGGAATCTGAGAATGGTTCTTTCAAATTTTAATAATTCAAACTCTATTTTCCTACGCTCCTAATTTTTAGCTGCTGAAATATAATTTAAAATCTTAATACTTTCATTTAAATTTATCTTCTATCAGTAAAATGGATATAGGTGATGGACATTCTTTTTACTTTCTCATATACATTGCATAGAGACGATTTTGACGAAAATATTCGTTTCAGTGTTCCTGATACCGAAATATTTTTTTAATACGCCGTCCGTCCGTCCATCTCTACACACCAGTTCTAGCTAAACAGATGAATCAATTTCAGTCATATTTTGTATTTAGCATAACATATGTTTGTTGTTGATGCACATGTTTGTATCTTTGATATTCATAGTTTCTTGATTATTTATTTCATGTCTTATTGAGAGGTTCGAGCCATTTGGCTCGCTCTTCATCCTAACCGTGACTTTGTTAAGAAAATGGGGAAGATTGATATTGAGTAGCCAAGGAACTTATGGTACTGAACCGAAATTTGTCGGTAAAAGGTGTGGGAAACCCCCGGCCGAGAAGGATTTAAATCCGCGCTCTAGTACTCAACGGTATCGATGGAGCGAAGACTAGGGATTTACATACTCTCTCTATGTTTTTCGCACTTTCAATCGATTTTATATTATTCTCCAAAGGGTACCCCAGGTTTAGGCACCCAAAAGTGCCCCTGAGCCGAATGGTTTAATTTTTTCATTTCTTTATAGATACCCATAAATATTACCATTCATTCCATTTCTAACCTCCCACACATTATAAAGGTAGCGTTAAAGTATTATTTATATATTTTCAACGTTCAGCATTCTGCTTTCTCGTCTTCGTTGCAGTGCAAAATGAGGCTCTTTTTCCTTTTAAAGTATGTTACCACACCCTGAAGGCACTTGAGGGTTTAATTTTTTTATTTTGAACCAAAATTAGCTTTTTTATGGGACTTTACGGCTCGCCGACATCAAGGTCATTAACGCCCTGACATTTTTGTACAAGCAAGGAAAATGCTGTTACGCACTAGGGAGACCCAGCATGACTCTCCCCGTGTGTGGAACTCGCCGATTGACTCGACCATACCCACTATAAACCCTCCTGAACTACCATATATCTAAACATATAGAGGATAGGAAAAGTCAGAAAACAGTCGCCTAAAACATTATAAAAATGTAGATTGTAAATTTATAAATAAAGATGTAAATTTAAAAAACAGGAAAAAGAAAGAAGGATGTAAATTGAAACCCTCCTGAGAACTTGTGGGAGGAGCCCCGATCAATTTATAAATTTAAGTCATGACATATAAATAAAGATCAGATACTGTGCCACAGGTCACATTCCTGAAGGAAACTAAAACGGCATATCAGTGTCGGTTCTTTTTGTCCAA
This sequence comes from Laupala kohalensis, assembly GCA_002313205.1. Lineage (NCBI taxonomy): Eukaryota > Metazoa > Arthropoda > Insecta > Orthoptera > Trigonidiidae > Laupala > Laupala kohalensis. The sequence continues at coordinate 521,116 of NNCF01129037.1, forward strand.
GGATAACGTCCAATCTGTTGGGAAGAAATATCTCCGTCGGTTGAGACTATATTTCAGGCAATCCGAAAGAAAGTGTTCCACGGTAAGTATTGTGTTGCAAGACTCACAGATAGGGCAATGTTCACCGCGTTAGAAATGACCATGGATAAAATAGCAGTGGCCAAGACAAAGAATTGTAAGGGTCACTTCTTCGCGTCTGTTCGCACGGGATGAAGACGATCAGATCTGTATGGAGTCTTTTACCTTCCTCAGCTAGAAGGAGCAATTTTGCCATTCGGCTTGCCATGTCTTAAGAGTAGATGATATTATGGCAAGCTTTGAATCTGACGTAGCAACAGCTGAAATGTCAAGTATTGCCTTCCCTGTTCCCCACTTCGCTACCTCATCAGCTTCTTCGTTACCAATAATATTCATTGGGTGGAGTGGCCTGTGTTAAGAAGCACAATATCTAAGCTATGTAAATTTTTTAAATTATATCACCCTTTGGATAGTTTCGAGAGGAATTCCAAATCGGGTTAAGGGTACTCAAATCCCAGACGATGAGAAATGGGGGCGGCAACTGGTCCATCAGACCAGAAAACTCCCTCTTCGTGAAAGATTATCCAGAGGGGATATAAATATTATTTGCCGTAAATGTGAGGGATGGAAGGTTTATCATACATACGGACCGAAAGACGCTGGTTATAGATATTTTTTAGACATGGACTAAAATGTTTACGAGCATAGTGACGTCATCGTGTGCACGGAGGTCGTCTTTTAAGTCTGCACAAAAACCGGTAAAGCCACGAGGGGAAGAGGAGTGTTTTGGTGAGAGATGAGTTTCCTGAAGACAAACTATTTGAGGATCACGTCGGGCAGTAAGAGCTAGAGGTCTTCTGAACGGACATAAATGCCATTCAGATTCCAGGAAAGAAGAGCCATATTCTGGTGTTTGTCCACTCTTTTTTCAATGTCTGCATTTTTTGTTGATGACTATAAAATCAGACTTGGTTGTGGTCCCCTTCCCGGGAGAGTCGCCGTGATCACTGCTGGAAAAATCACTTTCGGACATAGAAAGTCCGTTACTTCTACTCCTTGGTAAATGTGAAAGCGGCGAAATACGTTGGTGACTGCGGGAAGTTGAGCCAACAACATGCGAATCTGATTTTAAAGAATCAGCATTGAGGGACTTTGGGGAGCGGGAAGTTATCTGTCTAGGATGACTCCGTGATTTAATTCGGGGAGTTCGTTTTACTTCGGTTTGTGGGTGGACGTGGATGTAGAGGTGGAGACGGACGTAGAGTAGACAGATGTTGATTTAGGTGTTACTTTATACTTGTTTGATATAAGTATTTTACACCCCAGAATTTTTTGGAAGACGGAAGAATCGTTTAAACATTCCTGCACCTCGGAATATCACATCTTTGGTCTCCGTAGTCCTTCAAAAACTATCTGAGATCCAAAGGAATCTGTAGGTGGTTTCTGAGAGCTGACCGATGTTGCAAAGGATTTCGTAATATTAACGGATTTTTGATCAGGTACCGACACCTGGACTCGGGGGAAGACACCCAATCTGTAACGCTGATCATTTTGATGTCCTTCATAATGATAAATTTTGTGCATTTGTTTGAATTGGTAGAGTGATTCTCCTTACAATTCACACAGCACCGAGGCGATGAGCATGATGACGATTCGTATGATGGCTTACCGCAAATAACACACACTTCGCAAGATGACTTAGCGCGGTCCAATATGTGACCGAATCTCTGGCACTTAAAGCGGCGCAGAGGGTTCGGCGCATATTGGCGAACACGCAGAGTATAGAACCCACAGGAAGAGAGGGCCGATCGAATATCAGAATCAAAATGAAACGGACGAACATCCCCTGCACCGTCTTCTTGATTCTATGGATGTTAACAACACCTTCCAATTCAAAGAATTCCTTAAGGTCTTTATCTGATTCTTGTGCAAAATCATCGTGGTTGACCAGTCCTTTGCACAAGTTCAGACTGGGGTGAGTAGAAACGTTTATTTTCAGATAAGCGATTTCCTTCAGCGTCTTCATGGTATTTATCTGCTTGTCTATACGTGCTTCCAACAGAATTTCGCCACTTCGCTGACGCACGACAGACTGCAACTTTCCAATTTTATTGTCGTTTGCCTTCGGAAGACGTACGGGACTAACTGACTTGAAAGTCTTCCCCTCCTCAATAATCGCATTAAGAGGAAGCGAAGCTTTGTCGGCCAGTCGCTATTCTTATAAAAAAGCTGCTTATATCAAAGTTTATTCAACAACTCGCTCCTTCTTAGAGAAGGAGCGCAAAGGGGGGTAGGGTAAATTTGCAATACAAACTGACTTACTTTTCATCCCCGTGTTCCCCACCCACCACGGAGTCCAACGGGGACACACCCCACTGGGGTGCTAGGGTTGACACGTGGATATAGCGGGGACACGCAGAGGTTTGCACCAACACCGCCGACCAGCGGGGTGGTCACCTCTGCACGCCACCTCTCACCCTGGAGTTCAGACAGAAACCTAGTCCGAGCGGATTGATCGAGGATGGGTTAGTCCCCGATCGCCCGCCTAGAAGAGACCGAGGCCGAAATAAGCCTATTGGCAGTCACGAGCATACGGATCCCCGTAGGGTCGCATGGACCTCTCATCTTACAGGACACATTCCCTCCTACACAGGTCGCCATGCACGGCAAACACATGAGTGAGCGTTCAGCACTCAGAGAATGCTAGTAAAGAAGGTAGAAAGCGATAGAGGTGAAATATTAAGTAAATAAGAGAAAAGATAAGTAAAAGAAAATGATTACTTGAGAGTCTTCTCTGTATCCCACCGCCAGGACGCGGATAGACTCACCTCGACGACCCAAAATTAGCTATCGAAAATATGGGAAGACGGCTGACTACCTCTCTCACTGTCACTACTTCGTTCAAAGACGTCTTGACCCGGAGATGCTGACACACTCACGGTCGGAATGATTCACCTACTGGATAAATCTTAGAGCAAAACTATTTTTTACCGAGCGTGTAAAGGACAAGAAAGTAGTTTTCTTTTGGACTCTGCGCAAATTTTCAAACAATCACTTTTCCTTTATTTCATACGCTGAAGATTAATCTGCTTTTGTCAACATCAATATAAAATGCATGAATATGGTTGCTTTTTACTTTGTAAAGTTAGTTTTTGCGTACTATCTAATTGAGACTCATAAAAGTATATGAGAAAGCATGTGCATTGGTTTTGCACTCGGGTAGTTTTATAACATGGAGTTAAGAGTAAATAGGAACGATAAAGTTGTAAAATATTTATAATATTTTAGAAAACGATTTGGAAGTGAATCAAAGCGGGAAGGGGAGTTTTTTTTGGGAAGGAGAGGGTCTCGCAAATGTGAGGATGGTCTACGTGGTAGGTTTTGGGAGGTGGGATGAGCACCTCTGAGTTATCAAACATTATTTTTCGGTGTCACTATAAAACCGTTTTGATAAACCATTCCACAATGTCGTATGCACTTTAAGTAAATGCATGTAGCCTCTTTCTGAGATGAATTTCTCTGAGGAACCAGTTGTCATCTCCTCAAGAATAGCTCTGATCAATTCTTCCTGAGCGTCTTATATATTTTCTAACGAAAGCTAAAAATATGTGCAAGTCAAATCAAATATTAACCTACAAACTAATAAAAATAGTTTGATGAAAGAAGATGTTAAGTGTGTGGTAGGATACAATGTACCCGTGACAGGTTAGCACATGTGTATTTCGTACGACGCGTCGCGTAACAATGCAATCACGTCACTATCCCCTCCCCACTTCCACCGCTCCAGATACTCTGCGCGCCAGTGTCGCTACGCAAATAGTTACAACAATATCTATATTTTCATCCTACCCTTGGGTTTTGATACCCTACCACATGCTCGCCGGGTTCAGAGTGAATTATAAAGAAGGATAACTGAGTAGTACATCCCATTTTCCCACAAGGTGCTTAACATTATCTTTATTTCAATTAGTGTTCTTTATTTCAATTATTGTGCTTACGATCAAGGTATTTTCTAATAAAACATATGTTTTATTAAAAAAACTTTAATAAAACACGTTTTATTAAAGCAAAGTTCGAGAATTTAGTTTCCTACGCAAAAGTGAACATGAATCTGGTAGGAATTTACATACTATCAGTATGTTTTTCGCACTTTTCATCGATTTTATATTATTCGTCAAGATTAAGCACCCAAAAGTGCCCCCGAGTCGAATGATTTAGTTTCTTCATTTCTATATAGATGCCCATAAATATTACCATTCATTACATTCTTTACCTCCCACGCGTTTTATAGGTGGCGTTATTGTATATTACTATACCCTTAAGGCTTTTTAGTTGTTTTTTTTCACATTTATAACCAAAATTAGCCACCGAAACTAGCCTCTCTATTGAGAAAATCCTTTAACCTAACCAGGAAAATCTTTTCAAGTAGGTCAAATGGTTTTTGACTGAAAAAGAAAACAGAAATATATATACAAAAATCCAAAAAATCTAAAGTGTATCCCTGAATTTTTTAGGTGCATGTCTAATTTTTTATACACAGATTCTTATATTCCTATTCTAAATTTTACCAACATTTCAAATGTCTACCAGTGGTGGGTCCCCTTCCAAAATTTTAAAAACGAATTTTTGACAATTTTTTATATTTTTTGTCATTTTTATGGTGAATTTTGAGGTTGATACTTTTTATTGTCATATCACTTTTTTATCAACATAAACGAATATTAACACTATTTTTGGTGAATTGGAACTCATTTCTCGCATTTCAAGAACAGGAAACTTGGTAATCTTTGTTGAATACATTCATGCGTAAATCGCGTACTGTTCAAATCTAGTTATTATAAATGAACAAATACAATGGTTATTTTGCAACTAGTGGGAAATACCGACAAATAACAATGTCTCGGAGTCAGTTTGAAAATAAGAATGATTTTTAAAATGATTTTTGGTGGCGTTTTCTTGGGCGTCTAAATTATATTTCGGACTAAAATAAACCACAATTAAAGAAAATAGTGTCTACGGAATTCATTTAATGACCAATGAGATAAAATCAATGTACATTAGTTATACTTATTACACAAACTATCCATCCCGAACATATTGAAGGCGAATTTTACAGTACGATGTAGCGTTTTAGAGAAGTGTGTTTTGTAATTGAGTTTCGTTGTATTTCCACAGACAGCTTTCATTAGCCATTGAACTTTCATCAGTTTTTCATCTTTGCACCATTTTTGTGGTTTTTATTGTTACATATTAAAAAACGATTTTATGATAAAATTATTTGTTGGATATTTAGATTTGTTAGTTGTTCTTGAAGGATTTTCATTAGTACACATGCTTGTTTTCAAGAATAAAGTGCTACCAAGTACGTATAAGTTTTAGTCAGCGATCAACGTTTTAGTCAGCGAAAACAATCAAATAATCATTTTAAAAATATTTCAGGCAATACTCTTACGTAATACAAAAAAATAATAATTGGATACTACATAAAATGATTTTTCGTGACATGTGTGTGACGACCTCTGGAATGAGAGTGGTACAGTGGGTGGAGCGCTGAGTTGTCCGGGTTCACCAGGATACGAGGTGGGAATTTTTCATTACACCTCAACATCCAGAATAACCCCCCGGTTTGCTCAGCCTTAGCAAAATGTGTAGTGGATCTATATTTTGGTCAAACGGGGCGGAGCGAGATACTGGCCACATCTTATCCTTTATTAGTAATTGCGGACTTGTACCCTCCATGAACCCCTGAAGCACCTTTGAGGCCTGTAGGGGGACAGTTTGACTTATGACTATATAAAATGATATAATGTCCGGTATAATGACGGTGTCACTTTTTCTGGCAGTAAATATTCATATTATTGTAATACGTATTTACAGAAATTATTCATTTTGATGGATATTAAGTAAGAAATTACAATGGTGTAGTTTTGTGTGTGTTATTTCATATGTTTCGTTTTATTCTGATTTTGTTTGATACTAATGACGTCTGAAGAGGCTACTCAAGCTGGCTTTGCGAAAAAGAGTAGAACAGATGCAACAAAATCTGTGAAATATTACTTTGTAAAATTGTTGGAAATGCGAAGCTCAGACACTCCGATGAATATACTAAAAAAATCAACTGTGCTGAATAACATAGTGAACGGTGGTGTAAAGGTCTGTTGTCATCGTTCGTTCATTGGCGTGTTCATTGTTTATAACAGTATTCGAATGCCAAACTTCTGATACAATTATATCGTCTTTGTTATCACTTGACAATCCAATTTGTGTTCCACGAGAGACCGATACAATGCCTTTTAATCGTATAGTTTCTACTCCAAGTCTCAAGACAAAAGAGAAGTGAGATTAATGATTTACAAACAATATGTTCAATACGTACAGCAAAATCAAAGGCAGTGAGGCATGATGTTGCTTCAAATGAACCAATCACGACTGGGTATGATTCGATACAAAAGAAAACTCTTTTTAGTATTAATTGACAAATTCATTGAAACGCGATTCATTTCCAGATCAAGAAAACGAAGATGGACCGCACAAACTTAAATGACCAACTAAAAAATAGTCATTGGATTGATACAGAACGATATGTTTACCTTTTTTATCATATTTTATATCTCTACTTAATTTACAAAATTTTAAAAACTGTTTTTTGAAATGAATTTTTTAAACAATTAATAATTACATTCAAATTTTAAAAAATAAATTATCATATCCTGATTTTGTTTTAGATACTGTAAGAAATAATTAGTTTCGAGATTTTTGTAGACCTTTGCCATAAATATAGGGGAAGCTTATATTTCTGGAGTCATTGTATCTTTCGAAAACAGAGGGCTGCGTCGATAGGAAGCGCGGAGCCTTGGATGCCTGTCTAAATAATTTAAAGTGGGATGATCTGGTGCTTCTCAAATATAATAGTGAAAGGAGAAAAGAAACAAACTTTGTTTCATAACATGCACCCAGACACTTTGGAAGTTTATAATAAACATTTAGTTAGGGACGTTTCGTAAACCCGTGTGAGGGATACGACAATCCATAATTTCATCGGTTCGGAGAGATGACCAAAATAACGGTCTTTGGGAAATGGGACGCGCTGAAATATGTAAACATATTCTGGCAATTTTGAGAGGAGACGATGGTATTGAGACATCTCAGGTATTTGGCTTCAAATACGCGCGAGTGACGTCTCCAGCCAATGGAAATTTATTCCGCCCTGGTGGTCAGAGCGTATGGCTACGTAGAGTGAACCTTACCCCCCACTATTTAAAAAGCTTACTTCACGAAAGAAACAAGTGAAAAAATTCTCACTCACTCACTTACTCTCACTCAGTCAGTCAAGTACGAGATAGAAAAACTTTTCTAGAAGAACGCGGGTTGAGAAGTGGTTGTTTTCAGTCTGTTAGGAGAACGCGAGATATTAACTTCTAACGATAGTATGTGATTCTATTGGGAAAATAGTTGCGAGAACAACTCGTTGTATATTGAACTTTCTTTCGAGTAGAGACTATGAATTGTTAGAAAGTCATATGTTTCGAGTAATATGATATGAAGAAAACTTTGTTTCATCATTCTTCATAATTACTGAGGGTCAGTTGTATTGAGGCATCACTAGTATGAACGGTTTCTGAAGAAGTCTGAACATCCTGGTACGAGGCCAACGCTTCAACAGCAAGACCTAAAGATATTATGAAGAAGTAAAGGTAGTACGAGAAAATACTGTCATTAGAGTCGAAGATGTTTGTAATGAAAAAGTTAACTAATTTGCAAAGTGGTAATAATTGGTCAATGTAAGGGTTGTGTTGCCAATATGGTATTTGTGTTTTTGTAATAAATTGTTGTTTGTTGTTCCAAAAGACTGTTGATCCCTTTCATTAATTCATTTTAAGCCTGTAAGTGTAAAAATAATAATTCAGGTTTATGGCGCTCAACTTTTTATTTATCACGAGTAAATAATTTATCGGGATAATAGTAAATGTTTCTCATCACAGCATTTATAACATTCAAATACTCGTAGAAGTGTTTGTAGGAGCTAGGAGTGTGCGCGATCGACTTGCTGATCGTAATATGAGCTAGTACGGAGGAGCGCACGAGTAAGGCAGGTCAGTTCGGGACACAGTATGTAACGAGGCGCGAGAGGGGAAGGGGGAAACATCTTTCGGAAATCCTTGTGAAGAATACAATGGAGCCCTGTTTCGTAAAATTAAGAGAACGTGGGAATAATAGGCTTCTTGTAAAGCGACCCTTTTGCAGGAAGGAGACACACTTAGAAGATTTTGGTGACGAAAGGTCTGAATTTTAAAACCTAAACAAGACAGAAAAACAAGGGGAAAGAGTGGCGACCGCACAGGCGTGCGCGCGTAGACATAGATAAAGGAGGGTTACCGTCGTTTAGCAGACGTGGGAGTTTGAAGTGTTATGTTGCGGGGGCAGAGAAATGGATTCCGTCCGGCAGAGTGAGGTATGGGCGACACAAGTGTGTTGATATTCAATTAAACTTTCGAAAAATAACAGGTAACCATGCTCGGCGTTTAGCAATTATACCAATATCAGTCATTGGTGGATAGGAGTAACTACGTCACATAAAGTTTAACCAGTTGAGGGGAAATCATGTGAGTGAATAGTTGTTGAGGATTGGTTACAAAGAATGGACAACGTCACAGTTGGGCGGAGTTAGTTTGCTTAATTCTAGCCGAGAAGTAGGGATCTTATTATTTAAGATTGGTGCAGAGACACTTCGAGAAACTTGTTGGTTTCGATCTTAGAGCATTAAGATTGTGATTCTGATCATTACCATTAGCACTATTTTTCAAATATTATTATGAGTATCATTCAGTGCATTACGAACATTTTGAGATCATTCCGAATTCATTCTGTTGATTATGAGTTCATTACAAGCATTATGAACATTAATTAAAGAATTCGGTGATTTGATCGTTGAGAATATTCTGTTTGAAATATTCTGTTGACACAGCACTCAGATGTCAATGCGCTGTCTAAGACTCATTCGATCATGCTGGAACGTTGTTGTCGTCATGAGATGAACTGACATTAGTGATTTATGAACAACCTGATTTTATAGAGTGGCAAAATTGAACATTATGAGAGCCAGTGACGTATTTTCGTCTATATCAAGTTGTGCGTTGAGATGGTTTTAATCAACATTCAACATCCGATGAGGAAATCGAATTGATAGGCACTGCAGCAAATTTGGGGAAGACGTTGGTACCGACTGGGCTGAAGCAATGAGACTTGGTCGAGACATCCACGCCCTACGAAGGACATTATCCATCGGCGGTTTGGTGCTGAATGTCGCATCATTTTAAATATAATTCTCTGAAGGGCCATTTACGGTACCTTGTTCGCTTCATCATTTATAAGCGAAATTTCTTCAAGTGAAAGTGAGTGCAGGTCAAAGACTCTTGTGGCAATTGTGTCATTTATTGTTGGAAAATTGTAATTGAAGAAAAGTTTAAATAATGAACAGTGATTTCAGTTTAAATAATGAACTTTGTTGAAAAGGTCATAAACCTTAATATTTTTCAAACGGACTCGGTCCTTATAAGGTGATCAATTTAGTGAAATTGTAACATATTTAGTCTTGTAATAATTAGTTGCATGTATTTTTGGGGGAAGTGTAAATGGAAAATTGTGAAGTGTCGTATTTTTGGATTAAGGGTAAAATGATTAAACCAATGTTTACAAAAGCTGTGTTTCTTTTACGAAAGATTAATGCATATTTCACGTACATAACGGGCCGAAACCCGATCATCCTTTTGGTCACTTTATAATAGGTCATCGTGTATCCCTGAGAACGCTTGCCTAATGGGCTACGTAAACGCTTTAATTATTTAACCATTGTTTTTATTACAATTGAGATTCAAATGGGGCTGGCATCAACTCTTGTATTTTTTCTATTATAATACACCTTCTGTCAATATTTTTTCCAAATTCCAAAGATATCAGTGATGAATTTTTCAAGATTGCACCTCATTTATTGCATTTTGCGCATTACTGTCGAATATATTGGCCTTTTTGCCGGTTTGTGTGTTTGAAAAAAAATGCTGAATATCCCAACAAATGCAAAAAGATCAGGTACCCAAGAAAAACTTTGCAATCTTTAGATAAGAAAAATTAGTATACGCAACCTGCACACGGTTGAGTAGATTATTTCCGTAGCCCCATCCTGGCCCGGAATTTTCTCCGTTTTTCCTCCGGGTAGAGGTGAATTTTTCATAGGAGCCTAAAACAAGTAAGTGGAAGTAATGCAAGACCCAGCTTGGAGCTCCGTGTTTGCCAAACACGTACTTACTAGATGTAAGTCCCCTGGTTGATCATGGAGTGTGATTGTGGACTTAAGCAACATTGGGAATGTAGCTATTCATTTCAGCAGCTCCCAAAATTAAATATTCAACACCAATATCGGCAGTTTTCCAATTTCTTTTGTTCCCCTGTTCCCACCTCCTACCCTTTGGGGTGGTAGGTGTATACTATCCACCATGTGTATTGATTGTGGACTTACGCGGCACAGGGGATGTCACTACTCATCTCAACGGCTACGACAAATACGGTGTCGAAGCTAATAACGTGGTTTCTCATTATTTGTTCTTCCCAACCTCTATCTACAAGGTGATAAGAGTGTATTTTTACCCATGAAGACTAATCGTGAAAACAGCAGCTGTAGTTGTGACACTAATCCTCTCAGCGACCCTCAGAATCATGTATTCAATATTCATATAGGACGTTCCCGATAATTTTTTCATGTCAGCCATTTCCCACTCCTCCCCTAACAACGCCAGGGGTGTTTTACCACTACAATGATTTTGGCCGTATTGTCAGTTATCTGTGAACCGAGATTGGTTGAAATTGCTCCGTGCACTCGAGAGTGATGGTGGACTATACGAGGGGGAATCCAAAAGAAACGGAAACGTAATTCTGCGCATGGTGTACTTGTAGCACCAGGTTGCGCAACTAGGAATCTGTTGTAGGACCTCTCCTGAATAAGTCTGCCAAGCGGCGTCGCCCTACAACAACGCATCTGGTTTCTGTGGCAGTTCTGTGGACGTCTCTGTAGTGCATTCGTAAGACGGAAAAATTGCTGATTCTCACGAACAACATGTGGCTGTGAAGTTTTGCTTTTACTAGACAAGAATAATGCGTAAACTGTTGTGATAATGCAAAAAGCGTACAAAGAACATTATCTTAGTAAAACTCAAGTATACGATTTTTTTGTTTAAAAAGGGAGGAAATGGCCATTGAGGATCAGCCCCATTTCGGTCATCCTTTAACTGATCGAAACGAGGACGTCGACAAATCCGTAATCTCGTGAGTGAAAATCGACGCAAAGACAAAGGACGATCTTGAAGAATCCGCATTGTCTTAGAGCTCAATTCAGCACATTTCGATGATTATTTGGAAATTCGAAGATTGGCAGCAAAGTTTCGTGCTGCCAATGCTCTCGCGAACACGGCTCCCTGTTTTCGCCAGTTTTTGACCTCAACGAAGAAAGCTATCTTGACCCACGCGCCCTATCGCCGGATTTAGGTCTCTGGGACTTCTTCATGTTCCCTAGGATGAAAAGGGACTTTAAAAGAAAGCGTTTTGTCAATATCGACGACGTAAAATGATATGTCTCGACGGTGCTAGCAGGTCTCGATGAGGACGAATTTTAAAGATGCTTCCAACACTGGAATAAACGTTCGGAAAAGTGCATTAGTGCTAAGGGAGAATACATTGAAAGCGCTTAAAGTTGTATTTGATTGATTGAGTATTTATTTAGCCTTCTCGGCTATTTTTACATGCATATAAAATACAATATACAACACAATATAAGAATTGCACATTATAATGAAAATTATACAGTAAAAAATACATTAGTTTAAGAGTATTGTTTATGTATCTACACATCAATTAAATTTTTTACCACTACTGTGACACTAACCTGAAAATATTTACTTCTTAACTAAAGAATAACGTCTTGCATTTTCATTCCAGGCTGAATATCAGCGTCCTTCATCATTTTGCTGACGAATGCCGTAGTGTCGACGGCGAGTGCTGTAACAAAACAAACACCACGCCGCTCGTAATCACGGCATCATCAGCATTCTTTATACATATGACTTAACAAATTCCTTCAATGGACATTTAACACAGTAAACACCCAAGAAAAATACATTGTTAAATCGACTTGCTCTTTCCTGTTCGTGACATATGCCTTAAACCAGTCAAGGAGTTTTCCCCGTATCCCATAATAGCATAGTTTATTTAAAAGTCTCTCCCTATCCACCGTTTAAAGCTCTTTTCAGATCCATCGTTTTAGATGTTTATATTGCATCCAATTAGAATCGGAACGAGTTTCTCTAGCTTTACTAAATGTCTCATCCTTCCTATTTGCTGTCACTCTTATTTCATATGAAAACCCTATTTACCTTCGCATACTTTTTGTAGTTTTAACGTTTCTACAGATGCATTTATATTCAGGGGTTTTACTGCACAATGAACTAATTTATCTACCTTCGTCTCATTATTCTCAAGATTAGACTCTATATTTGTCTTTACTAACTTAAAATTAATAACATTGAACATTTTACCATTCCTAGCAAGCAACTCTCTCAAGTGCGTCCCGCTACTACTGAAACTCAGTTAAACTTTTATCCATGAATATTCCGTTGTTATAGGTTGATGGATCACTTTAACATCCATTTTACTTTTTGAAAAAACTAAGTCTATAATTGACTGGCTATCCCTGGTTACTCGTGTTACATTGTTTACATATAGTTTTATTCCTAAGTTCTGCATTCTGGTTTGCAGTTTCATTGAATAAAAAGAATCAGTTTTACAATTTATATTGATGTCTCCAATCACTTTGCATTCACTGTGAGACATATATTATTCCACAACCTTATCCAAAAACTGGATGAATTTACCATCAGATACACTTGACGAGTGATATGTCACTCCTAGCACACCATTGTAACCATTTTTATTAACTTTCACTTCTATAATCCAACAGTTTGTAGCTATCTTCTTTATCATTAACACTTCCCTTTTTATGTCTTCCCTCACATATATCAATACACCTCCAGTATACCTTTCTTTCCCGTCACATCTAACTACATTGTAGCCACTTACATTCACTTCACTATCTTCAATTTCTGTCGTTACTCTTGTCTCTGATAGTACAGGCACAGGTGGATTCCTTTTTTCAATGACCGTATTTTCTATTTCATCTTTATGAGCTATAAGACTCTGCGCATTTGAAAGCATAATGACACCTTTATTCTTTTTTTGTTGCTATGCTTTTACCTTTTTATCCTCCCATCCTGCTCTTTTCTTCTCCTCATTTAGGAATCTCTTATATGTCGGACATTCTACATCGATGGCTTCGTGTTTGTCATTTACATTCAAATTAAATTTTTTTCTTACAATTAATAGTTTTTTATATTCTTTACAATCCGCCGTTTTATGGTTTCCTGCGCATTTGTAGCATGTTACATTCCTCTTACAGTTTCTTGCCATATGAAAAATCTCCAACATTTGAAACATCTTTTAACACAGGCTTAATTGTAAACTTTACATTTCGCCAACCCACATTAATTTTCTCTCTTTTCGACTTGACATTCTCTTGTTTAAGCACATCGACTTGACATTCTCTTGTTTAAGCTCATCGACTTCTATAATTATATCGCTCGTTATTGATTTCCTGATATTTTTAGCATCATTTCCTCTGTCTTTTACAATTCTTTTCAATATTCGAATGCGACAATTTTTATTTATTTCTTCTATTATATTTTTTTCTTTATTGTAGACACCAGCTCCGCATCACTTGTTCTTATTTCTTCTTCATCAATATCTATTATCTTTAATTTTGGTGTTACCTGCTTTGGTTCCACTACTTGGAAATCATTCCCAATTTTTTCTCGCACTTCCTCTTTCAGTTTTTTAATCTCTTCTCCAGTTTAACATCCAAGGATAACGGCACCATTACCTCCCTTTATCACCTATGTGATACCCACATCCGTATTTGCAATATCAACTTTTATTTTCACTAGCATTTTGGTTTTTTCACTTTCTTGAACCACTTTTGGTTTCACGACAATTATGTTTTCTTTCCTTTTCACTTTCACAACCTCTGAAAAAAGTTTCATTTGATCATTCGGTTCTTCTGTCCCTTTTTTATACTGTTCTTCAATTCCGCTATTTCTTGTATGCCTTCAAATTCTTCGTGCATCACTTCTTTAATAATTCTTCTAATGTTATTTCTACATGCTTCCTCATCTTTCATTTCTCTTATCGTTTTCACTAACCAGTCAATTTTTACCTCCACATTCGTTGGTACATTTCCAGATGATGGTCACCTACCACTGGTACTATCTTCACTAAAAACATCACCTACAGATCCTTTCCTCATTTCTTGTTTTCTCGTTGCTCTCTTCATTTCAGCTTCTTTGGTGACCATGAAAGAAGCAAAAGGACCACTGCAAGTCACTAGATCGCCATTTTCATCTTGCTTCATGTGTTTTCCCGTACAACCAGGGTGAAAAAATAATTTTACGCAACGACTTTCTTTGCTCCAATTAACATGCGTTTTTATCGATCTTTTGCACGCTGCACAACGATACTCTTCATATTCTTTAGTCATCTCAATCGGCAAATCCCCGCGTTATCACTATTACTACATACGCTACCGCAGCAACACACAGGCACGTCCGACCTCGGCAGCGACTGACTGCTGACTGAAAGAAATATAGTAAATGCATTTTATAAAGAAATTCCCGTTACTTTTGGGTCACCCCTCGTACATATATACATACATACACACATGAATCAGGAGTACCATCGATGTCGATGCTTCATCATCTCGTATGCGTGCATTTGTCACTTTGGGTATTCACATACATAAATACATAAATTTTATTTTGTCCATTCTATCTATAATCGGACAGAATTGGCCGAACCATCTCAGTTTTAGTTATATACGTTGAAATATTTTTACAAAAAACGAGAAGATAACTTTTTTGTTAATTGTTCTTAAACCTAGTACGTTTAAACACAAATTAGGTCCTTTTTGCGAGGTTAAAAGTCATACGTCTGAAGACTTACCATAAAATTATATTTTTTAAATAAATATAAATACCTAAAATTTATTTTCAAAAAAGCCAGTTGCAAACTGCGTATGAACCCGTGTGAGATAATAAACTAAGTTACTCTTCGGAAACAAGCAAGGGGTCATCCCATCAATTCCGATAAAGGGCCCATGTGCAGTGGTGGATTTAATATTTATTAAAAAATTAATCAAATACGTACTGTTCTACATTAATTATTTCAAAATGAATCATAGAAATTATGTGCAGTGAAAATTCGAGATTAATAATAACAGAGTATTAAATGACATTCCCGCCTATGTAGACCCGGGGAGAGTCATATTGGTTCTCCTTAGTGCGTAATTGCATTTTCCCTACCTGTACTGAATTTTAGGGCTCTAATGACCTCGATGTCGACGAACCGTAAAGCTCAACAAAAAAAACTCCCCATGAGGGAAAATACACTCTTTGGATAGGGGTGGGAAAGGGTTGAAAAGTAAAATAAATCGATAATGACCGTAGTTGGTGAAGAGACCATGGTATTTGGGGCCGCTGAAACGCATAATAACATTTCCCATCACACTTAAGTTCACGATCAGCCCTCATAAACCCCTCAGGAAGGGGATGACAAGTAAAAGTTATCGTAACTTACATGTATTAGTGACTAATTCAATGTTTTCGGTGTCACTGAGATAGTGGTACTTCTGATAATTGTAAAGGATCAATTTGCATCGGATCAATGGTATTCACAGTTTCTGAGTTTATATATATGTATATATAAATATGCAAATCGATCTTTTTCAATTATCAGAAGTACCACTATCTCAGTGACACCGAAAACATTGGATTCGTCACTAATATATGTAAGTTACGATATGAAATATTAATTTCATTAATTTAAATTAAAACTATGTCGCAAGAAAATCATAAGATGCAATTTAAAAAGGAACCGTTGTGTATGTGAGGGGGTTGAGCGTTTGAGAGGCCAGCGCTACGCGCCGACAAAGGGCGCGGTAGCTGCGTTTGAAAAATTGAAAGACCAACACTTTTAAAAGAGACTTTAAATAAAGTAATAAAAATCTCTTTCGAGGAAGAATGTTTTGCGCAGTAGCCCGCACAGAAGTGGAAGATAAAGAAATTACAAATATAATAGGAAACGGGACAAAATTAACCAGGGGTCGCTTTGAAAAGATTTAACGAAGGGAGTGGATGAGGAAGCGTTGAAGTTCGAAAGAGCGGTTTTTGGATCATCTCAAGGCGGAACTCAGAACAGCAAAACAGAATCATAAAAATCGGAAGTTAAAGAGACTGAGAACCCATTAAGATCAAAACGAATCGGCACAACGCAGAACAAGGGAACGAGTAGCTTCTGTCGACGCAGAAGGCTAACAAAAGATGGGACCGACAGAGCGTAGTGGTTACTAGGGAACATGCGTGCATGTTCAAACATGAAGAACTAGGAGTTCTTTAGCGGTTGAGCAAATGCCACTCGACAAGGGAAAGATGCGGCGGAAATAGCAAGGACAATGAATGACCCGGGTCGCAGTCTCGAGACACGAGGATCCCTAAAGGGGCGGGGAACCACGTGTTGCGTCGACGGAAAGCCACAAATATTGTTAAAAATAAGGCAGTGTAATTCGCCGAGGACGTAACGAACGTCACGGGCACTCAGTCAATCGAAAGGACTCCACGAGGAGGGACCGGAACGCAATAATTGGCTTAAGAAACCACGTGTCGCGGGGATGGGCGTGACTGTCTCTTTAAAATTCTGGGGAAAAGAGGGGTTGTTTGTTATTTAATTAGGTGCGCAGAAACGCTGAGATACACAGGGATACAGAGATGTACTTACTTAGAGGTTTAAACTTACGTAGTTACTGTGAGAGTTACTGAATGAGATTCAGACGTGCTGATGAATCATAGCCAGATCTTACGGCTAAATGAGTTAGCACTTATGCATCGATCACTTATGAGTGCGAGATTTTTCAATCACTAGCTTACTGATCGCTCTTAGTTTTCGAGATTTATAAACTTCCAGCTTCGAGATCATTTCGATATTTTGATGACGTGTAACTCAGCATCGTGTCAGATGGCTAGCAAATTCTTAATTAGGTAATTAGTTACGGTATTGGAAAAGTATCTCGTAACGGGTTCAGCTCGCGATCAGGAAGTTGGTGAATCAGAAGCCCGGTCATGAACTGTAATTTTGCCACGGGACTTATGCGAAGTGATTGGTGGCAACTATGAATGGGTCTACGAGAAGCGGCTTTTACCATTTAGCTGTTAAGGCGATGACGGTCGTGACGGCTGGGCAGCTCAGAGGTCATCGAACTCCACAACAACCTGGTGCGCCTACGCAGTTTGGCGAAAGGCAGTTCAACCTCTTAGCCTATGTCATTAAGTAAGGTAACTCATCATGGCTGGCTGCGTCCAGTTCTAGGTAGATGCGAGCAGTGCGTAATTGGATGAGAGTACGCGTGTGCGTCATTACGTTGAACATTCCATGAAAGACAGTAATGTCTCATGGAATCAGGACAAATTAGCTTTGTTTACAAAGAGATGAATGTGTAAATTAATCATAGGATGAAGATGATGCGTTGGGAACTTATTAATAAAGACTGAGAAAAATATTGTAAACATAAGGCGTGTGAATTTTGGGGATTGACAAAGGAATTTTGTGAACATGTATAGATTAGCAATGTTGGTTATTAGAGATGTAGTGGTTAGTCCATTAAAGTCAGTTTTATTTGAAGCTGCGCGTATTTGATACCTTCTGTGTGTGTTTTATTTTAGTAAATGGGTCGAACCCCGTCCGTCATAAAATCCTTCATTAGGATTGTGATTGAATTTGCTTTGTAGATCTGGGGATAGTTGGTTACCTCTAACCAATCTTGTTTTATATCACAATTGACGTTCCCAATGTGGAATTCTTAATTACTCAAATGTATGTCGTTTATGTGCCGTTTAATTTCATTTTGGAAAAATTGTTAACATAGTTGAAAGTGTAGTTTATAGTTTATACCACCCACACCACTAAACCTATTCATTTTTTCTGTGACAATCGACGCTTCAACGTGGGGCTCGAGATTCATTAAATGCGTGGCGTAACCACTAGGATATTTCCGTCATTATTAATTAATGACTGATAATGAGTGTTAAACCACTACCCTACCCATTATTATGTTACTATATATATATATATATATATATATATATATATATATNATATATATATATATATATATATATATATATAATGTATGTTTATATTATTTAGTTAAGTATATATATGTTGTATATTTCCATGTTCAGACCATATAAGTGAAATACTCCTAGGAGTAAGTGGGACGGGGGTGACACGTAAAAATAATACAAAACCACCAATATGAAGTTTTAAATCCATAGTTTTCTTTGTCGTTGTAATGAATTGGGTCACTTCTGAAGTTACGTAAGGATACAGAAACCATGGGGGCGACGGAAAATATCCCTAGATCCCGTATGGGTGGAGTGGTGAGGGGGTATGCAAAATAATAGAAAACGATCGACATTAATTTCGATTTATTAATTTTCGGGGACGTTTAGATGAAATGTGACATGATACCGTTTAAGTACAAATTCAGAACTAGGAATGAAGTGGTATCGTTAAGCTAATGGGTAATCGACGGTATTTAAGCCCACGTATAGTCAAATAGAAATAATTTAAGGCAGTGGAACCATAAGGAAGTTTTTAGTACGAAACGTTGCAGTTAAATGTTATATAGTGTCACAATCTGCAATATTATAATAACTAACTTTGGTGTTCAACATTAGAAGTACTATGTAGGTGTAAGTCTTTGGCGGTGATTCACGTTCAATGCGTCTTACTTTCTGTCATTTCCGGACCATAAGCTTTGGGGTAAGGTCAATAGATTCAGAATAGATGCACGTGGTTTTCATAACGAATGTGCACTGAAGTTTAATAACATTACTCTGACTGAAGTTTAATAACAATTGAAAACGAACTATGGGAAAATAAGAACACAAAAAATGTACGATCAATTCATGCTCCCGGGAAACACCGGGTTCATCCAGCTAGTTGTATATAAAAATGTGTTATCATTATATTTAGTGTTATATCAACTGTCTACAAGCTCTCCGAATAAACAAATGAAATTCCTTGATGGTACAGAAATAACCACCAATTTTAATGGATGCTCTTTCAGTCTTGCACATTCGATAATAAAATATCTTGATGTTTTTGATGTTATTAAAAAGGTAGTTAAACACTTGTATCTCCCTCAAAAATCAGTATTCCATTAAAAGAATTAAACGTTATATACCATTGAAATAGATAAACTATGAGTGTTTTATCATACCTTTGGGCCGTCCCTTCCCGTTCATCGTCTTGTGCTCAACGGGCGCGACAGCCTCTTCAGACACTTTCTGTAACTTTTTTCTCTTGCGAGCGGCGCACCCATTTGGAACAGCCGCTTCCCGTTCAGTCGATTCTTTGAAATATAGTACTCGAGCTATGGTCCGCGAAGGCAGATGACTGCATTACAATGAGATGAGTTTATGCAAGCATGCAATAGCTCTCGGCCGAAGAAAATTCGCACTGCTGCGTCGGCTGGTGACAGGTTTGAGCGATTTCAACTCAATGTTTTCCATCATTTAAACAATCAATTACACACAGTTATTACAATCAAATAAATAATTAATTACATTGAAGCAAAGAGAAATTCCATTCATTTCACAATAAAAGAAATTACCACGGTTTTGACGCTTTCAAAGATTTGCCACATGTTTTCCTGAAACGTCAAATTTACATTGCATTTTATTCAAGAACATTCGCCTTGCTCGTTAGGGGTTACACCCCCAGACCCTCAAATAATGGGCTGCGCCCGTGCTAAGGCATACAGAGGAAAAAACCTTATTGCTGGATTTAAATGATTCATCGCGTAGTCCATTGAACGCGTAATGCATCCGGTGACACCTAATCTAAAAGCTGAAAATTGGTTTTTGCGGCACCATATAATAGCAATAAAAATTCAAAGCAAAATAACTCTTTTTTGTTTGCTTTTACTATCATGAATTACTAGATGAGTGAGTGAAAGAATGAGTGAATGAGTTACACGTAGGGGCTTATATAAGATGAGATTAGGACGTGTATACAGCGTTTTTAATGGACGTACGTTTCGTAAAATGAGCAATATGGACCTATTTTATTGGAGTTTAGTGATAAATGGAGAGTTCAAATAAAGGTTCGAAAAAAGTTCAAAAAAGCTTGAATTCAGTTCAAATGAAGTTACAAGAGATGGAAATATATCCATGTCTGTATAAAATGAGTTTCGTGTAAGTCGTGTTTCACGTAGTGATGTGGATCGGAAATATTCCCGAATATTTTCCCACGGCTCATAAGTTTTCGAAAAGGGGTTCTATAATTTTTTTTAGTTTTATAGATTTCTATCCCAACTACCTACAAGAAGTCATTATTTGAGAGGTACCATTATATAAATCAAAGGAAATGAATTTAATACTGCTGATTAAGAATTCATTATGAAGAGCTTAATTTAAAGTTAGTTTTTAAGTATACTATTTTACGAAATTAATGTACATGACATTGATAAAAAAATAATGTTTTATTACTTAAAAATGTATATGTTACAAAAATATAGGTTCATATTAAACATGTGTATACTACACTAAAATGTATGAAGAAACATTACAAATAGAAGCAAAATTTACTTTGAAAATACCAGCGAAACCAGTTTCAACGTTTAAACATTAACATCTGAGTGAACGAGCTTCCCTCGAATAGCTCACAATATGGTCCTTTGACAAAATATTTTTCGCAGAGGGATTCAAGCCATGGTTTACTTACTCAGTTACATTGCTGTGTAACCATGAATATAACGAATGATAATTCCATACGTAACTATTTTGCTAATTTGGTTACTGCGCAGATTACGTTGCCTATATTAGACGTTTTTTGTGTGTGTCCGGTTTTAAGGAGTAATTCTAAAACTTTTATTGGAATTCCACACTCTGTATTTACGCGGTAGAACACATACTGAGAGTAAAAAGAAAATAATAACCATTTGTCTTAAATTGTGCTTACCTCTGTTATTCACTCATTCGGAAACAAATGAAAATTATCTATTCATTGTAACCCACAATATACCCTATTTATATTATTTATAATATTACTGTCACGAGGTGACATGACGGCTCCCTCTCGGGACCTTTCGTCTGAACCCTCCTTTGGGTGTCCCGACTCCACTGCTTTTGGAAAGGGTTGATGATTATTTACGACCATCGCTGTGCGGGACCTATTCATTAAAATGGAGTCAGTGTCCTCCCAGATGAGGCCTCCAGACGGTATCCCGCTGCGACAGCCACAATGCGGTGATACGCATACGCACCCTTCCTGTTTTCGTCTGTGGTGAGACACTTTGTTTATCTGTGTGGTCAATCAAGATGACGCACAGGTCAGTGACACGACCGGCACAGCCGCACCCCCATGTCCCCTCCACATAACATTTCCCCCTCTTTCTTCCCTATTGCATCTAAATCTATAGACAACGCCCATCTACTACTCCATGACAATGAAGTGTCGTGTGCAACTTTTTCTATCTCCAGGGATAATCCCCACCACCTACGCCTTAGTATTGTATCCTTATGGATACGCGTCGCCACCACCCCGCCAGGGCGTAGCCCAGGGCGCCTACCGACCACCGCCCCCCCCCGCCGAACTTACTTAAGGCAAGGGACACGCATCAGAGAGTTCTACTTGTCTTCTGGTCTTCCCGTCGTTGTACTCGACGGACCTTGAGGGCCGAGCGCTGCGCTTCGCCGGACGAGCCGCTGACGAATCTTTCACCGTGGCTACGAGGGTGGTCATCAACTCTGGACCGAATGAACTCCCCGATGGTATGAACAACTTGGAACATTGTCGGATCTCGACACGAGCAGCGCTTACGGCAAGCTATATCAGAATGTTGTAATCATTCGCCCAGAAGGGCAGTAATGTAACTGATTATTTTCATGCCCACTCAGGGCTTTTTTATTCATTAAATTCTATTAATATTTTGCATGAGTTATTGTTTTTAACCTCTCACCAAGACCTATGACAGGGTGGTCCAAGCGAGTTACTCTAAATCTAATCGTGTGCTATCCTAGCCCACCGTCGGAGATGAAAACTGTCTCAGTATCCAATGAGAGACGGGTTCCGATGTGACAATACTTTTAGACANAAGTGTTGACTACATGGTGACTACCGTGAGAAAGTATTCGCCGTCCTTACGATCACGCTGCGGCATACGACCGGAAAAAGAAGGTAACTGGGGTCAACGTTAAAATAAAATACTACACGCGTGTTCATTTTCAACCGAGGATTGAAAGGAAAGGTTGGACTACAACCGTATTCTTTGGATGTTAATATTTTTGTTTTCAAAAAGGTAGTAGTAGAATTTACTGAATTTCTTTTTGAATTGAATAGACCTAAGAACACATTTTAACTTTAAAGAAACTTAAAATACTCTTTTTTATTTGCCAATTATTACTTTATATGAATGACTGTTTCGTATTTTGACAGTAGACCTAATTTTCATTCAATGTGATGTGTTGTTACTACGTTACATCAAAAGTAGTCGTGTCAAATTCAAATGAATATTGTTTATTTCATAATGTTTCAGCTTTGAAAATATTAAGTGCGATAATTTAATAACCTTTTTAATAATAAGATAAAAGTTCGTCGAAATTTGTTCGTAGTATAGGGATCAAAGTTTTATATATGTACGTGCGAGGTCCTAGTTCGATTCCCCGCCGAGAAAGTTATATTTTTATTTATTTTTGGTAACATGGTCTGCCTCATTATACTTTCCTCGTGTGTTTAACATTTTTATTTTTACTATTAAAAAACCATTTTTTAAATTAAAGAACAAATTTTAAGTCAGCTGTATCGAAAAACGCCTGTTCAATCAGCTTGGTGTGCTGTTAGTGGTGAATCTGAGTTTTTGGATTCTTAACTCGTATATAGCTTATTTGTTTGATTGTTACAAATTTAAAAATATCTTAATGTATTGTTGTTTCGAATGTATTGTATTGTTGGAATCTAACGTATTGTTTGCATAGAATGTAATGTTTAAATCATTCTTAATTTGACATGGAAAGAACATTTGATATAGAAACTCGTATGAACTGAAAGAAAAATTCCTACAGTGTGCAAACTTAAGCAATGTCATTCGCATTTTTTTAGTTACTCAGCAGCTATTTATCAATAGTACAAATGTTAAAATGGGGATAAATGTATAATAGACTGATCATATGATCAACAAAAATGAATTACAAAATGCGTCCGCTCTCCCGGGGATTCGAACCCGGGGCCTTTTCAGTATGAAGTTCGTACGTTAACCCCTAAACCATCAGAAACATGTTCGAAAACAGAATAATTTGGTTTATTAATGATGCTAGTTAAAACATAAAACATTAAAATTGTTCTAAAAAGAAAAAAATACATGTTAAATCACATTTACATCCCAAAATACATCTAATCTTTGAATTTCATTAAAATCGTTAGAACCGTTCTCGAGAAAATTTTCGACAATTACATAGGTATATAGGTACATAGATACAATTATTGCTCGCTTAATACTATAGGATAAAACAGAAAATTGTATTATATATAATATAAAATATGTCTTTTCACGAAATGGGGTTTCATTGTTGTGCACGTTCGTATGAAACGTGTTTTATTCGTGTGCTCTGAGCCTGTAACGTCAGAACCAAAACATTTTAGAGGTTTGTGAATTGTTAATTTTACGCCTTTCACTGACGTGCCATTGAGGAACTAAGCCGGATGTAGCTGACGAGGGAATGTGACCCACCCTAAGCCTCTTCATTTATTGAGTTATTGTTTGAATGTACTCCTTTCACTTCCTAAGGAGGATATGATTGTTCTCGAAAAATGTCGGCAAATGCGTGTGACCAGAGCACGATTCCCTTTGTATTACACTATTTCTGTGGAAGAGGATTTGACCAAGGCGAGGCCCACTGTGGAATGTTGGTGGACCTCAGAAAAGAAGAATGCTAATAAGCTGTAAAGGGAATACCTTCACCAGAAGCAGAGACAAAGGTGGACGCCTAGTGTGGGCCGAAGACAGCACCTTGCGAAAAGGTCACGGCGTTCACTGGACGGCGGAAGGGTTAAGGGCACGGTGACAGCGAAGGAGTAGATACTTGCTGGTCACATGACTTCCTCTACGGTATATATTGGGAGGATTGAAGATCCTCAAAGACTTATACGTATGGGTTGAGTCCGCAGGTTACTTGAGATGTGACCTGGCTAGTATTGGTCGCCAGACTACTTAAGAGAGTTTGCTGCGGTAAACTAGATACATTTGCTAATAGTAGCGAGTGACGTAACCTGTGACAGTTCGTTATTCGAGAAAGCAACTTGTAATTTTGTAAGTTCGGATAACCTAGAGAGATTTTACAAATTAATTGTCTTCAACTAAAGTTATCTATGTGTAATTAAAGCTTTCTCATAGTATTACTTGTGTAATAATAGAATTATATATGTATTAATGATTTTGAGAGTTTGTCTACGTTTGTAAATACTCAGATTTCTATTTAATCTGTATTAAATCATTAATTATTGTTATTACACGTGTGTTTAATTGTCCGAGAAACTGAGCTGGTGGCAGCGATAAAAACTACCATAGGAATTGTGGTATTTATGTGAATTCCGCTTCTACCAAACTACACACACCGCATCAGGGCTTATGGTGTGATGTTACAAGCCTAATAAAATACATTCTATAAAAACAATAGAGTCAACTTCAACAATATGTGTAGAAGCACGATAATTATACACTTAAAATGCTGATTAAGTTCCACAAGTATAATTTTGCGTATTGGGGTGTAATGATACTCGGTGATTATAATTGCGTGGATCACGTAAATTACGACACTGAAAGGCGAGGATACCTTGAAATGTACGTGGTAAAAAAGGGGTAAGAGTAAAACGAAACATCCGCTTAACACACCACTAGGGCGTCCAATTCTTGAATACACTGCAGTTTCGCGATTCTGCCAGAGTGAGACGGATTACGAACAAAGAAAATCCATAAAGTACTTTGGAAGACATCTTAGAGGCATGTTATGGGAATCGCAATCCTAACGCGAAAGTATTTTTGAATCGTCGCATTGTACAATTCGTTCGGGGAAATTGGGACTTACATCGTTACAGGAAACTGGCTCAGTATCTAGGGCATCACTCGCGCGACTGTCGGAACGTTGTTCAGATAATTCTTCTTAAATCCCAACACTAATATCTACATTGATATTGGTGGTTTGATAATTTAGAAGTGTAATGTTCATATATTTCAATGTACAGTACTAAAGATTTCTTGTAATCTCTTTTATTAGTTTTTTTATGGCGCTTGAGTGCACAACTTTGAGAAGAGTTTTCTCTAGAGCATGTAATGTTAATAGCCGAAACTATTATTTCCAACAATTTCTAGTCTTGTGGTATTGACAACATACTCAAACAACGTTAGAGAAATCGTAAGTTTAACCAATCTGCTTGGCTGACACTAGGCAATGTACTACCACATATTTTATTAAAATATATTACCTTTCACCTAGTGTGTTTTTATAATCAATATGATCAGGCAATTTTTGAAGTGTTAATGTATCTGTATCTAAATATTTCCCCACATTTCTGTTTCTTTTTATATTGCATATTCAAAATCCGTCATTTAACTTAGAAACCGTTGTTTCATTGTAAGTTCAAATAGAGAAAAATTAAGGGGCTAAATATCACTCAATCGGCTGATTTTAGGCTTATGAAATAAATTTTTTGTCGTTTAGCTCTTCTTGTAGAAACAAATCTGCCCCAAAATGCGTTATTTAGAGACAAATCATTACTTTAACGAAGCAAGAGAATGTTATGCTCGTTTAATACGATACACTTTGTGCTTTAATCTTGTATGCAATGAACTATGAAGTCAACCATCCGTCTCGAAGGACAGAAAATGACTCATTGCTGTCTAAAGGTCCGTTTACACGGGGCAAACTGCCTGGCAGGTAACCTGCCCGGCAAGCTGCGAGGCAGGTTACCTGCCCGTGTAAACGGAACCTGCTTCAAAAAGAAGAAAGCTGCCTGTAATTTCACCAGGCAAGTAATTTGCCTCGGAGAGTAGATTTGAGGCGGGTAACCTGCCTCACCATACCCCACAATGCAGCATGCTAAGTTAGGTGCATAATTGTTCGTGTGAGTTTCGTTTCTAATTTGTGTCATTAATTTTTTTTAACCTCCATTTTCTATGTTTCTAATGTTTTGATCAGCCAATGAACTACAGTGCTCATGTTCAGAATGTGAATTCTGTGTTAATGGTTTTCCATAGTATAGTAACATTTTGGGTAGAATTTTAATGCTAATTTTAATATGTCTAAAATATCTGAAAAATTCGTCTAACTATTTATTAATTGCGACGACGGGTCATGAATATTGCAGCAACTTCTAGTCCACGATTTTTTCTTTTCTATTTCGTCCAGAAGCAGTTCACATGATTCGTGTGAAGGTTCACGAAATAAATGTCGATTCATACCCCACACTTCACTCGCACATATGACCGACGAGCACACTCGTAATTTACAGGCAAGCTGCCAAGCAGGTTACTTGGCCTGTATAAACAGATTTTGTAGGGAGATAACCTGCCTCGCAACTTGCCGGGCAGGTTACCTGCTAGGTAGCTTGCTCCGTGTAAACGGGCAGCATTCTGACATGAAAGATTTGGGAAATAGTGTATGTTGTATTTTTCGTGCGGTTTTGCATGCAAAGTTGAAGAGTCAATAAATGAAAACCTTGCGTCTCATCCCGTAACTTTAACAACTAACAGCACGTCAATCAAAATACAAATAGGACTATCATAGCACTGACAAATTGTCTTTTTATTACCGAAAAAGTAAACGAAATACCACTTATTTCAAAAAAATAATCGTGGATGTTACAGTTACAGTTGGAAATCAACACGCCACCGACAGTAAAAGCACTATTTTCTAACAAATAAGCTATCATTAATGTTATCAATAACTACTTAATTATACAAATGTTCGTTCAGAAATGAAAACACATCAGTAAGGAAAATATTTGCAACAAAGAGTTAACGGTTAATATATTTCACTCATAGTAAATAGCAAACCGAACAATATGTGAAGTTGTTATTATTTGCTGTAGACAAATTATATTATTTTGAGTGATGCAACCGAGAAACCTTAAGGCAAGAGCAATAATCATTAAATAAATTTATTAACGAAAACAAGTCATCCAAAAATGGAATTACTTAAAACACAATTATTACAAATATATTTTATTTCATATTTTATATATTGGAGTTATATTGGAGCTCGTCAAACAATATACTTCAAACATTCCACTGTCTGCTCCTAAATAATTAAACTTTCTTGTCAAAGAAAGCAGTTGAAAACTGCGTATGACTACGTGGGGGGCAATAAACAAAGTTACCCGCCGGATACAAGGAAGGACCATCCCATCAATTCCTATCAAGGGCCCATGGGCAGTGGAGGATTGAATATTTACAAAAGAAATTATTTAATAAATACGTACTGTTATCCGTTAATTATTCACAATAAATTGTTGATATTAGTGCAGTAAAAATTCGAGATTAATAAAACAAAAGTATTAATGGTATTCCCGCCCAAGGAAAATCCGCCATTAACCGGAGGAAAATCCGGACGAGGATGAGGCTACAGAGACAATGTACACAACCGTGCCAAGGTTGCTACTATTAAAAAACAAAAAGGAGCCAAATTAACATGCGTCAAAAAAGAATTTAATTAGTATCTTGAGTACTATAACAATGGTGTGATAAAGTACGAGAGATATTAAAATCACCTACATCATCCGAAGTCATGTGGAAAACAATATTTATTAGAAAATTGAAGCTCTCATTAACTTCTTTTAATAAAATCTGTAAATTCTTTCATATTATAGAAACAACAGCACATTAAAAAGTATTTAACCGTGGATTTAAAAGGAATACATTTATTTATATTATTATTAAAATTATTCCTGAATGATATGGGCCTCGTTGGCGAAGAGTTGTTGACGCGCCAGGACGATGAATATAGCGAGTGTTGTGTTCGTGAACTAGACTACTTCTTCTAAAGCAGGGGTGGGATTTTAAAAGTTCTGTCGTAACAAACACACTTACTTCATAAATGTACATGCAAGGGAGATGGAAAATATTGAATTCTCTAAATAAAGGTACACATAAATTTTGGGTGTGAGATTTACATATAATTCGAACTATTCTCTTTTGAATTTTAAATTTCGAATGCTCTGAGTGGATTAGCCCTAGAAGATAATGCCAAACCGTAGAATATGCATTTGCAAAATACACGCAGCGAGAAACGTGTTGACTAACAATGTTCACTACAATTCGGAATGCATAGCATATTTTGCTTAGTTTGGAATTTAAATTATGAATACGATAATTCCACTTGAGGTTGTCGTGAATATGAAGCCCTAAAAATTTTGTTATCTTCACTGATTTTATTTTGGTTCCGCTTAGCGAAAGGGATGTAGGAAGAAGAGACTATGCTATGTAATAACATCATAAGACTTCACTACCTACGTTATTACTACGCCCGCTTATTCGCATCTCTCTCTTAGTTAACGTATTAGCACTGATTGCTAAATACCAGCGATGTACAATCTACGCAATAACCACGACTATTTTCCCGAACTGTCAATAAGCGCGCAATGAAACACGAAATCTGTAGCGGTAAAATGCATTGTGTGAAGTCAACACAACAGGACCAAGAGCGTACCCAGGATTTTAATTTAGAGATGAATATCACACACATATACACATGTGTGTATGCACAAACAAATATTAGGAGGAATACAAATGGACATTTTTTCTTATTTCAGGACGGGGTTGATTCCCCATTTGTAAGACCCTGAACGGGACAAAAATCACACCGGTCTGAACTACAGAGATCAAAGGACATTTGAGGCATAAATTGCATGCAATACTGGAACACATAATGCATTGTGTAAAGCAAGCTTTAAAGTGACATTCAGTCTTACTTACGTCTGTCAGTCGATTTTTCAATTTCCTCCAAATTTACATCTTGAATCAAATGCGCAAAGACAGTAGGAGACGTGTGCCGCTCTGGAGCCAAAAAAGGTGGAGTAGGGACAGAAAAAGGAAGATGGGGAGTCAAGGTCAACGAGTGTGTCGGTTTGGAACCCGTTTCCCCATAAGAATAATACTTGTGCCAAAAAGGGGTGGGATGTTCGTGCACGGACATTGGAACCAGGTAGGGGTGGGTGTCGTGCACGGAGCCAGTGTCGAAGATCACGTGTAAGCCGGTATGGAGCAAAAAAGTCACAAGGTTGTCATGTACGCGTGTGTCGGTTTGGAGCTAGTGTCATACCATGTGCCGGTGTGGAACCACAAGGGAGTGGGGGTTGGGGTTCTGACACGTATTGCATCAATCTTGCATCACACGATTGCGCAATCGTGTAGCACAGGATAACACAATCTTGTATCACACAATCTGACGTCATAGGATTTGTCGGTTCGAGTATGGGGCAATCTTGCACCATATGATACAATCCTGGATGATGCAATCTTACATCACTTGACGCAATCCACAATCTCTTACTTCATAGGATGCAACTCGCTCTCTCATGCAACCAGCACGATCCGCTTGCGAGGATGGTCAGTGATAGACAGCACCGTTTCTCGTCTCGGTGGGTGAGAAAGATGGTTGTGGTGCCGCCAGTCCCATGTGCCCAGGATAGGGGAGGTGGAATAAATTGGAAGAGTATACATGCATCACGATGGTGTATCATCATGGATGGCAACACGACAGCACAGGTTGGCATATGCGCTTTGCTAGCAGACGATGTGAAAGAGTATGTGGACACGCGACTGAGCGAACTGCAACAGATCCTCACCGATGAAGCGTAAGCAAGACGCGCAGAAAACACCTCTTGGCGACTCAAACCTACGTGGAAAAGCTCCACAATCGTTTGAGTGAAGAAATTGTAACAAAAGTCAAGCAACATGTATTGCATGTCTTCGAGGAAGAACGGGTAGAATGTAAAGATCGCAACAATGTTGCGGACAAAACCTATGTGAACACTCATGCAAAATACACTCGAGAATGTGGACGAACGCTTCGACATTCTGCATAAGACGACAAACGAAAGATACAATCGACTGTGAAGCAATACAGCGACGATTTAACGCAAACCTACTTACCCGATAATGTCTCGCAACAGTTTGTAAAACAATTGATCTTGAGGAGCAAGTGGCAGAGTGGAAACGGGAGCATGAAGATCTTGCGAGTAAAGAGTTTGTGAGCATTAAAAATAAATTAAATGTGGATATCTTGCATCACACACTCATCGACGCCATTATTTTCGATTCAAAAACAATAAGGATGCTGTGAGAGAGTATATTGAAGAGGAAGTCAAGCGTGTGCAAGAACATGTGAAGGAACAGATTGTCATTTATCCAGATCTGAACTATCGAAATATTAAAAATTAGGGAACGCGATTGGAAGGGCTCGAACAAAGGATTTGCGAGAGAGCAGCAAAACGACTCGAAGAAACTATGTCTGCAACAAACCAACGACATGTCCTCTTTTAATGCAAATCGTTTTTGCATAGAAAACGTAGGTGTTTCGTTGAACGCGTCAGATGCAGCGAACAAAGACTGCGAAATAGAAAATACAACATGCATTTCACGATGTAAAAATTGAAAAGGAACATGATGATGAACAACAAGGGCATTCGTCATATCAAGTTACCCGTTGATGTAAACGATGGGGCCACCAAGTTCTATGTGAACAGAAAATGGAAAAGAATGGAACAGGTTGTTTGCAGCCTGATCGTTCGCAAATACCAGATTTAGGTACGTATGCGCTGAGGAGAAGAATTCCTCTTCGACTGTCAAAAATCACGTCTCACCAATTTAGAAAATCCACTTCATCCGCAGGATGCTGTCACATTGAATTATGTCAAGGAACATTATTTTGCTAATAATAAGAAGAGAGTAGAGTGACTCATGTATTCTCAACTATCTATCAATAAAACATTTCTTCAAAAAAAGAGTTTTTTAGTAGGAAACTTTTTGAGGAGAACCCTGAAGACTCTAATGACCCTGCCGTTGATGAGCCCTAAATCCACACAAAAAAGAAAAACCCTGGCAGGTTAAAAATGAATATATATAGTGCTCTGAAAATAATAACCCCATCGAGACAGTCTGCAACAACGTCGGATTCTGATACACTAAAAATGTGTAAGTGACATATAATAGCGTAGTATTAAAAATGAAGGAAAAAAACTTATGGATAGTCAAAGAGTCGATCGAATACAAAGTGGACTATCTCTTGCATGGCCAACCCACGCACATGGGCGAGGCGGACGGCGATGTCATGCCACAGATTCTCTCGATCGTGGAAGACAGGCATATGGGGCACGTGGAACGACAGTGATCTTCCACTCACACCACCAAACATCTATATTATATGTCTGCGGGAGGTGAGGAGAGGTTGCATGGGGAGTTGAAGGCAGATGGCACTCCGAAAAACATAGGAGAGAGAGAACGCGCTGTTGTTTTCTACCCTAGCGTTCTCCTCCTTCTCGGTCATAGGTGGGTGGAAGATATTCAGCAGGACATAACAAGGACCAGAGCAGTGACCTGTTCTTGCATGAGACTGTATTGTGTGTCACATTCAAGATGACTACCCAATGTTTAAAAAAATGTCAAGAGATTTAAATGTGCAACGAATACCAAGTTTCACAGTCGTGATAATGTCTTCCATGATGATGACTGCTCACGACGATAGTTCACTCTCTTCTGATCAAATGCGTTAGTGACCCCATGGTAGACTCGTTACCTTATCCACCCAATATCTTTTATAGTCGGAACAAGTGAGGGGGTGCTTCTGCTGTTCGATAGAATACAGCGTATGCGATTTCGAAAGGATGCATTGTTGGATATCCATGCTCGGCATGTCACGGAATAAAGTCTAAGTAGTAGTCAAAACGATACAGTCGCACAACAACGTGTTGAATACCTTATGCCCAGCACGAGGTACGTTGATTGAGCATTTGAATGGCGTACATTTTTGGTTGAAAACCCACAAATTCTACCAACACATTGTTTCCACACTCATCCTTAAACAGACCCAATACTTTCTTATTGCATGGAAGTAGTCCAAATCGATTCGACTCTTCAAACGTGGATGTGTCATAGCAGGAAGGATAGAGCTTCATCACATCATACACATTACGCGACGTCGACAGAATATAACTATCCGTGTCTAAATACAGCAGTCGCATATCGAGCACGCGCGGTTTGAGAAATATGTACAAGAAATCAAACGAATGAAATTTGGAGAGTTCTGAAATCAAGAATCCGACGTAAATAGGTTTATTCATACGCAGTTTTGTTTTGATGACCTCAATTGTAATAAGGTGACCTTTGATCGGTCGACTGCTAAGAAACGTCGGATCCACAATGAATTTCCGCGCACCGCCTCGCCCCACCCACGTGTTGGCAAGATAGATGCGACAATGTTACCGCACATTCTCACAACTCGCCCCGTAAATACTTTTGACCATCAATTTAAAGAAATTCGTTTCGAAATAACAGGTGGCATTCTTTCGTAATGCAGTGTTACGTTCGAGGTAGGGGAGAAGCCAATGAATTTGACGAAAGGAGAGAATGCTGTGGATGTGAACGTATGTAGTCCATTTCTAACACTTCTTGTATATTGCGAATGTGAATGACGTAGCATCATTTCGGAATAAATGTGGCCATCAGTGTCGGTTGTCGACTCTGCAGTAGGGGTAATATTTGTGTCTCGGGGCAAAGCGGCAAGTCGACGAAGTTGCCATGGAAATGTTCCGGAATGTCGAGATCCACTTGTAACACATATCCGGGATAAGTACCATCCGCAACCGCTCGCGCTACGTCAAAGTTTGCAGTGTCCGACAACCATTGAAAATCACTGATGGGTAAGGCTTTTGACATGGCCTGTCAGCACAGATCATTACAGTCAATATATTAAAGATAACAATCTGGTTCTAACGGATTGTAGTCATCGTCCATGAAGACATTATTAGATCTCGCATGTCGAGCACTCTTTTTATAGAAACCAGTGCGCACGCCCATTTCGAAAAAGAGAAACATCTCCTCGTCGTTGACAGTTCCAACAACACCCCCGTCATTTTTAAAATGGCATCCCACGACAGAAACGGTGTGGTGAGATAATGCGTAGGATCGAGTGAAATACGTGCAAACACAGGTTTTGAAACGATTCAAAGATGTCGGTGAGGAGACGCATATCAATTTTTAAATACAAATCGACATAGTCGGAGAGGTTGTGAATCGCGAACGCTCGCCAGACGTGTTGCGCGTAAGTTATCTTCGTTGGAAATGTGAGTGCCGGAGAGGCGACTGAAAAACGCAATCTTGGGTGGTAATGTCGTTTCTTCGGCTTTAACTTCTGCATTGACATAATCGTAAGGCAAAACACTCTTTCTATAAGCCAATGCAAAACAGAGGTCATCCGAAAAATGTTTGGGATCATATGTGAAATTCGTCGTTGGTAGGATGCGTGCCAATGCATCGAGCGAGTTGGACATAAATTTAAAGGAGTCGCGAAAACGAAGCTCCTCTTTACCAACGCGCATTGATAGAGATGAATCGTTCGTGATTGTGGGGAACGATAAAGAGTTTGTTTTTTAAAACTAGGATCTTTTCTTATCGCGCCAAGTAAGAAATGGGAATCTTTAGAAGCAGAACTGTGAATTAATATAGGAATATGAAGTGGCATTTTATAATACATATTACATGCGTTGTGTGCAGCACCGCGATACGCTCCGGTGAGGTGATTGTGATCGCGTACATGGTCCGATTGTGTTAAGCTCCTCCCGCAAATACAACACGATGTCGAGCTACGGAAATCAATGTCATCTTCGGGACGCATCACGAGCGGTAGGGGGTGGGTGACACATACTTCATAGTCGCGTGCAATGTCCTTCAATGTCTGCAACAACTGGTTTGTTACATCACGCCCGCGAAATGAAAGATAGCGATTGCGAGCCACATCAAAGATGCAGACCACCTGGAGTCAGACTGCAAAAGCTATGTGATGTTGGTAGGCCTCGGAATACGATGCATGGACCGGCGGTTGACGCGATGCAATGGTTTCCGTGAAAACTTCAAAATCACAATAGGTCACGAGTGGTGTGCGCTGTTGCCGCTCATAATTTTTAAAGACCATGTTCGCATCTACTCGTGAAGGTAAAATGTCCCGCGTCGTCACTCCCGTGTGACGATCGTGAACGTTGAATTTTCCCCGATGTCGGAAAACACATAAATATGTGTCACAGACCAATACGCGGTGTGAATGTTACGACAATTGACTACCGAGTAATCGTCCCACTTCTTTTATCGAAGAATAATGATTTTGATACAATAAAAGATTGGTGTGGTATTGTTTCTCCGCCCGCATGTAATAAATATGACGTACTACCCTCTTGTTCTGTGACGACAACCATATTAGTTGATGGACGTGGCATGAACACTTTGCATTTTTTGTTATTCGAAACAGTGTATATCAATCACTTTCATTGCGAGAGAAATATGTGTCAAATCTAGAGTAGACATGAGTTGATGAAATTGTGAGCGATACTGTGTCGGACGACTAGCATATGGGATGCTAGTACGGTTTCTCTGACAGTATTGCCGCAATGAACCAAATGAAACACGCAACATCATCATTCTCTACATTAATGCTCTTTTTTTTGCACGATGAAAGGGCTGCTATAACTTGACGTAGGAATATCCGACACGGTTTTTATCCATGCGGTAAAAATCTATGTGAAGATCAAAAAGAATTTATTCAGCGCCTTCACACTATCTCTCGTGAAACTCGTCGAAACGTGTATTGATCGGCGCTAGAATATGGGTACGGCTGAGCTCTTCAGAAAAGAAGAAAAAAAAGAAAAGACACGTGTCAGGAAGGAGAGAAATTTTTTCATCATTGCATGTGTTCATGTTTCGACGCGGAAGGTTTTTCAAGTACAAATTCACATTCTAAACAAGCAATAATTTTGTAGTAAAGATGGTGTAAACAATGCAACGTTGAAAACATAGGTGTTTGTCAGTAGTCTAAAATGTGGACGGCTGTTGAATGTCCCGTGTATTAACTATACTTCCACTCAAAATATTCCCGTTCACAGAGACACATCGTTTTGATCACTGAAGCGGTTCATGCATGTCGGGAATACGCGTAGGACGAATCACTGTGGGTCGCATCATGACACTTCTTTGTTGTTGGCGATCATTCACCTCCATCTGACCCACATTCAACGACATTGTTTGGAGAGGTTCCGTTGGGAGATTTATATAAAGTGAGAAGGATGAGATCGCCTTATCACGTTCAGCAGCTAGGAAAGAAAAAATATATAAACCAAAATGAAGGGGATGTATCACCTTCTTTACTAGAATCGAATAACACACAATCATACACACCTGTTCGTTAGTGAAGAGGGATCTTATCCCTCGTATTCGTCCGTTTGATATCTAAAAATAAATAAATAAGTAAATGATAAAACTGATCATAACAAAGAAGAAGAAATGTAAATAATTTTTTTATACCAATATGATACAGCCATAACGTATGCTGTGCTTTGAATAGCGCTCATTCATCTAAAAAATTGATAGAAAACAGAAATGTTTAAAAGTAAACTATTATTTAAAAGAGCTTGTCATAGCCACAATCCTTCTCCGGTTGATGCTTTTCCGGTTATTGTTCCTGCGCCACCTTCTCTACCACTATCCTTCTTTTCAAAATTTCCATAAAAACTTAAAACAAAGCAGATGATGATAAAGACATGTTCATCACGGAATGAGAACAGTTGTAGTGTAAGAGATTGGAAAAAAGGGTTATTCACAATTGAAGGCTGCATCTGCGGTATCAAGCTCAGACTCCTCCACCACTTCATCTTCGGACTTGTCCACCACCTTCCCCATACCCGCATTAAAATCATGAATTTCAAAAAACAAAGAAAGTTGTCATGACAACACGAGAGAGAACAGATATGAGAAAGAAAAAAATTAGGTCTACGCACCACGCTCCATTTCAATAATTTCACGATTCACATCGTGTTGAGGCTCCTGTAGAGACTCCTCCTCTTCCTGCTCCAACACCACTGTATCTAAAAAACAAACATTTCTTTAAACAGAGAACGTTGTTTAAAAAATAGAAAAAGTTTGTAAGTAAATATTTTATAAACAATGTGTTATATCCTTATTATCCTATGAGACTACATTCATCTATAAACAATTTGTTTATAAACAACGTGTTATACACTTATTATTCTATAAGTCTAGATTCATTTGTTTGTAAATGTCGTATGTTGGACGCGTGGTTAAGCTGTCATCACTTTATCGAGGGCAAGTATGCAACTCCGAGCGTGGAGGGGGTTAGTAGAGCATGGCGACGCGCTATGGTAACCTTATATAAGGGAGGGAACTGGGTCAATCACTCTCAGTCAACTCACTCAATCAGCCCAGCCGTCTCCGACCCTTCACCGCACGATCTCGATAAGCTCACGACGACTTCCGTCGCCACTGCCGCTGGGGAACTCTCGATCGACCATCCACCGTGATGTCGCCGCGGGCGCCGAACCTCGACCGCCGCGCCGCACTCTGACAATCGGTCCCGCTACTGACCGTCGTTGTGAGTATTAAACACCTCATGCACACTCAGTGTCTCATTCGAAACCTAACTTCCCCCGTCACCTGCCGACAGTAATGCTTCCGGCCAACCACTTAGGATTACCGTAGGCAGACCACAACATAAACAATGTGTTATATCCTTATTATTCTATAAGTATAGATTCATTTATAAACAATTTGTTTATGAACAATGTATTATATCCTTATTATTCTATAATACTAGATTCATCTATAACCAATTTGTTTATAAACAACATGTTACATATTTATTATTCTATAAGACTAGATTCATCTATAAACAATGTGTTAATAAAATTTTTGTGATAAACCTTTCTCCATGCATTCTCTTACCCTCCTCCTCCTCCACAAACTTTCCGAGATATTCTAAAAGCAAAATCAAACATGCGATTGAAACAGGTTTGAAAGAGAGAGAGAGAAAGAGAGAGGTTGCAAACTCACCTTGTAGAATCTCCCACGCCTGACCATTATTATTACGGATGTAGAACGTCTATCCATTCCTTTCGTCCTCCATGACGGCGTCTCACGAAGCACTGAACTCTGAGATGGCTTACAACGCCTTTAATATACCCCTCTCTCCATGGGAAAAGAATCACGTGATCGCGTTTGCATCATACGAGTGTCCTTTCATCGAAAAACATATGACCAGCAAGACACACAAACATCTTCGTTTCCCATAAAAAGAAACCATCGCGACACTGTCACCGTATAAATTATGTGTTCTCATACGCGTCATGCGACGCACAAGCACTTCGTCTTCTCACGTTAAGAACCACTCTAACCGCCTCTGCACGACGCATGTGTTCCTATCATATAAGAAAGCACTTCGCTTCTCATATGAAGAAACTGCAATATCCATTTTCTCAATGGTAAGAGTTTCATAAGAGAGAGAAAAATCATGTTGCATGTATCATAAAAGACAAACAAATCCCAGTTGTCACATAACAAACGCTTCGTTTTCAAACGAGAAGGAGAGAAAAATACTGCCGGAAACACACTTTTGGTTTACAGTAATGAGACTGTCGGCGCATGAGATGAGGAATGAAGCTAGCATGTGTCGTTTGCTTTTCATCGTCGCCGCACGAAACTCGTATATAAACTCGAACAGAAACACACAGCGCAATCCAGTAGTGCAACTGCATTCGCAGAGAAAAGAACACGTTTTTCAAGCAACATCCTCTACACTAGCATCAACGCCAAACTTTTGCAACAGTACCATCACAACAGTCATGGAGAACCAAGACTCTACGTAAGTAGTGTACTATAACGTTGTATTTTCCGAATCAAAGTGGTAGACTGCAAAGGTTTGCGCATTGTTAACACGGACAACCCTTTGTCTTTGCATCTCAATGTCAATGTTCATGGGGGTGTGACACCATCGACCTCGACTTCGCCTTTTTCTTATTCTTCTTTGTATTGTCGTCACTTGCCCATGTAGTTTTATCACTTTCGTCTTCTTCTTTTTCATGCCACAACTACGGCACATCTGCTCCTCCTTCTCCGTTTGATGTGTGGGTGGTTGTTTCCATCTTTGAGGTGTGCTACAACTATTGACTTCTTCTTTTTCTTCTTCCTCCACCTTCACTTTCCTCTCCTTTTGTTCCTGCTGCACTTCAAGGTGTGATTTAATCCTTCCCCGAACACGATCGCAACACCACTGAGTCATGATGACACGCGAGTCTTTTGTTGTATTTGGTGACAATTCCAGCCACGGGAACAT
Source organism: Laupala kohalensis (assembly GCA_002313205.1). Lineage (NCBI taxonomy): Eukaryota > Metazoa > Arthropoda > Insecta > Orthoptera > Trigonidiidae > Laupala > Laupala kohalensis. Next base: position 559,722 of record NNCF01129037.1, read on the forward strand.
AGCTGTAGGCACGCAGGTACACAATCAGACAATAGGCATATGTTTTCGGTGGGATATTTGTCTCCGTTTCAAACTCGATATTACTTGGCTCCACGGGTGGCGAATGTGCCGTTACCTGAGCGACGGAATGCTTTCATAAGGAATTAGGGGTTTGTCCATTGACTTCATCTATTGAGCAGGTGGTGCAGGGCGAGTGTTAGGGGACATGTCTGGAATTTGTTGGTTTAACATTAATGGTGCACATCTTCGATATGAAGACAGGCATCGGGGAGGCTTACCTTCCTCATCACATCACTTCTTCTTTGTCTTATCATCTTGTGGCAGAATGTAACACAACGCACGTAACAGGCGTCTACTCTTCTATTACGGAGGTGCAAAGCCCAGTGTGCTGTCGACGAGCGATTTCATTTTACACATGGCTCGGGTCTTAGTAGAAAACAACATGAGAAGGGTGTTCCTTCACGAAACCGTGTGAGCGTACCGTCACCACTCTCTAAACGAATGATAATGTCGTCAATATAACGTGTTGTCACGCGATGTCCCTCCACGTGTTTCAATGTTACTTCAACAATAGCACCACCGGGTTCTCCATATGAAATTCGTGTAGGGTGTGCGCCTTGCGACAATTGATGAATCCGCTCCCAATAATATTACAATTGATAAAGGTATTGAAACGGTCTGCTAAATTCACCGTCTTCTGCGAGATGTGATAAGTGGTGTTCAAGGTGGGTGCAAGAAAATAGTGGAACCTGAGAATTGGACCGATGAATTTTTCAGCGTTGAAATAGAGTCGAAACGATGTTTTCACGAGACACTTGTGCGTGGGTGTATCCGCTTGAAGATCGAAAAAATGATTTTTTACTGCGCAAGTGCGCAGAAAACTGTTTACGGAGGAGGGAGTTGAGTCAGTGTGCGATATTATCAATGATATAGGTGCCAACAGGGAGAATGATGAGGTACATTTGCTTCGTTTCGTCGTCCTCGTAACTGAAACGATTGCAATCGTCCATCACGTTTAAAATCGTGTTCTTGGTTTGTAGACTTAAGAGCGCGAGTTCATACGATCCGTATAAAACGATGGGTGGTGTTTAACGCAACGTCACCACGAGATCAGTACCGTAGATGGTGTGTATTCAACTCATCACCTTGATCTACGACACGATCCCATTTTTCAATCGTTATATACGAATTGAAGACAGTCGACGGCAATTTTCAGTATTAAAATCTTGCACTTATATTGTGTTGTAGGTGACATTACGTTGATGACGTTGTATGCCGACATAGGCGAGAAATTCAGGTGGAGGAAGTAAGCCGAAGGAGTCAAAATAGCACTGTATGGTGTATGATGTATGATGTAGGCTACAAAATATGTGCCAAGTCCCGTACTATTATCCAAATAGATAACACCGCTTCTAGTCTTTGCTTCTTACTCGATAATGTATTGCGCATAAACACACCACTGACATACGGGATTCGCAATGCATGAGCGTGATGCTACATTTCTCTGTGTCATGCTGCGTTGTGGAATCCCCTTCAAAGGAAGTTTCTTTGGGTTGCTGCTTTATCTTCCCACTCCTCCTCCTACCTTTCCCGTTCTGACCACACATTCCCTTACTTTTTCGACATTTTTTTTGCACGTCGCGCTACAACAACACCATTCTCCTCCATCACTTTGTTATGAAGCATCATCTCTTCGAGTTTGCGTTTTGCGTTTTCCCATTCGTCACAGCGTTGGCGATGGCGGAAGCGCTACCGGTGAGAGAACACATAGCCCCCAAAACACCAATCGGGGGTGGAGGGGAAGGAATCATCCCACACGTTTACTAATCGGGAACTAACTCTTCTTCTTTCGATTTCTCTGCACCATCCTGTGATGCACACTGTTCCACGGGTGTCGTAGGACTAAACACAGTGTTCTTTCACCATCTTTTTTAGCTTGTTGTTATTGTTGCTGTTACTCATGTAAAATTTGATATTGCACAGACCAATGTGCATAGGGAATGATGTATTCACATTCCACGAAAAACGTGTAGCTTCTTCTAGTTTATTTATCCTTCGCTTAGGATGTTTTGGGTTGGTATTTAAATGCATAATAATGATTTGTCTCAACCGGAAAAAGTTTCATCTCATCGAGTTTTACCCAGTTTTCTTCAACACCGCTCGACACGCATTTCATTGCCACTTTCTCTGAGAAAGAGTAGCGTAGCACATACAACGCTCCGTTATAGAGAGAACGATACGCAGCTGCACCCGTGGTCAGTGACCAAACATCGTCGGGTAGGGTAGACAAGCGATTTGGGAATTATGGAGCGTGATGGGGAGGATGACAGGTGGGATGTCTTTTATTTTTCCACTCACGTAGTGTTTGAACGCTTCTTCTTCATCCTCCTTTTTCTCTTCACATGTAGCGACACGAACAGGTACATCGACATACCCTTTCGTTGCACCATCGCTCTCCACTTCGGATTCCCCAACACCGGTGATGCGTTTGTCTTCAAAATTATAGTGTCCTCCCGTACGTTTCACTCTGTCTCTCACATTGCGATCAAAGACATCCATGATGTTCTGACGAATGTTTATCGTGAGGAGGCGTGTGCACTATTTATTGGGCTGCATACGCCCGTTCACCGCAGTTGCGATGGATGTTGTTGAACAGTCTTCGCCCCTCCCCGTCATCCAGGTCATGGATTCTTCTTCTTGTTCTCCGCAGGCGCGTAGAAACGGTCCTCTGTTGCCGGAGAGCGTTCGCACACTTATCGTGCGTCCATCGGGTTTTTGGGGAAAATGTTGGCATTTCTCTCTTGACAAAACCGCACGGTCTCGAGTTTCAACATATTTATCTCTACATCACCACATGAGATCAGCCTTTGTATCATTTTCTAAAACGGATAGACTCTGTTGATATGATGTGATTTCTCGACATGAGAATGTGATTCCTCCATCAGAGGTCATTCCCAGTAGCGTCTTTGTGTTCGCTGATATCGCAACAGAACTCTGCCTGTGGTGGGCACTAGGGGGATTGAGTACCTCAGCAGCCGCCGTTGCCAGTAATCCCGGAAAAAAGAGGAGGGTTGGATGTTGGGCCAGCTCCCCATCATCCATAAATATCAGAACACTGCTAAACGCTCCACAAAGAAGTCTCGAAACATGGTTAACAAACTAAGAAGACAAAAGCAAAGGAAACGGAAAATGATAGTTGGTACATGGAATATAAGAACGTTATTAAATTTCAAGAATTAACAGACCAAATAAACAAAACGCAAATTCAAAACTAGTCGTTCTCCAAGAATTAAGATGACCCGATATGGGGCGAGTAGTCAAAGGTGATTAGGTATTATATTATTCTGGTACGAACACAAAGTCAGAGCAGGCAGGTACACGTTTCCTTCTTAGACGTAAATTGTTAAACAATGTAATAAACTTTATTCCAATTTCAGAACGAATTTGTAAACTAAGATTGAAAGGAAAATTTAATAACTTAACGTTCGTGAACGTTTATGCTCCAACAAACGATCAAGAGGAAGAGAAGAAGGAAAGATTCTATGATGACCTGCAAGATATAATTGAGCAAGTACCAAGAAGCGATATTTTAATAATTTGGGGGATTTCAACGCACAATTGGGAAGAGAAGGAACCTATAGAAGAGTAACAAGCAAGTACACCCTGCACAGAACAACAAATGAGAACGGGGAATTATTATGTGGATTCGCCGAGAACAACGATCTAATAGTCGCCAGTACCCAATTTCAACATAAAGATATACATAAGGGTACATGGATCTCACCTGACAAAAAGGTTATAAACCAAATAGATCATGTTGTCATTAATAGAATAAAGAAAACCTAATAGAATATATACGATCTTTAGAGGGCCAAATATGGACTCCGATCACTTTCTTATTAAAGTAATTGTGCAGCTGAGACTCCCAAATATATATAGATCAAAGAACAATGTGGTCAGAAAATGGAATCTAGACCAACTAACGAAATCGCAAAAATAGAAGCAATATTTGCATAAAGTGCATGAGACGCTAAGCATAAGATCAATATCAGAAGATATAGAAGAGAATAGGAAAACTCTAGCGAACGTGCTCATCAATACAGCGGAATCAGTCATAGGGAAAAAGGAAAGAAGAGAGCAGAGAAATTGGTGGGATGATGAATGTAAGGAAGCGATTGAGCGGAAAAAAGCAGACCGTGCGAGCGCTCTACAATTAAGTACCAGAAGCAGCTGTGAAAGATACAGGTTGGAAAGAAGAAGGGCGAACCTAGTCTGTAAAAGAAAGAAAAAGAGTTGGATTAATGCAAAAATCACAGCAATAGAAGAGACTTATAAAAAGAATGAATCACGCAAATTTTTTGGGGAACTGAAGGCCAATCAAAAGTTATACGGCGGAGGTTTGAGTTCATGTAAGGACGGATTAGGAAACGTATTGACACAAGAAACGGAGGTATTGGAAAGATGGCGTGCCTTCTTTGCTGACATCTTTAACCTCCAAGCCCACATAGCAAAAGGAGGGGAAATCAAACAAGAGGGGTACAGAAGAGAATCAACCGAAACGGATACAGTTGAAATCGCTGAACCGTCCTTCAATGAAATATGCTATATTATCAATAACCTGAAGCAAAACAAGGCTGCAGGATCAGACAACATACCGGCCGAATTAATAAAAGAGGGGAAAGAACGCTCAAGAAGGTTATACATGAGTTGATACTACAAATTTGGAGACGCGAAAAACTACCTTCACAATGGAACGAAAGCGTGATCTTTCCAGTTTACAAGAAAGGTTAGAGTGTAGGAACTATAGGCCTATAGCATTATTAAACATAATTAATAAGATTTTTGCAATCCTTGTAAACAAATGATTAACAGAAATTATTGAAAGCAAGTTAAGCAACAACCAAGCAGGTTTCCGCCAAAATAGGTCAACGACAGATAATATTTTGAGCATGAGACAAGCTCTATTCTCTGTTCGAGAAGCTCTATGAATATGGGATTAACCACTATAATATGTTTGTAGACTATTCAAATGCTTTTGATACGGTCATAAGGGAGAAGGTGATAAAAGCCCTGGTGGTATATGGTGTGCCAGTAAAGCTGCGAAAACTCATCCAAATAACGCTAGCGAACACAAAGTCCAGAATAAAAATCAACAACAGATTGAGTGAAGACTTTGAGGTGGAGCATGGAGTAAAACAAGGTGATCCGTTGTCAGCGTCCCTTTTCAATGTAACATTATATATAATATTGAAAGCAATAGATGTTAAAGGAACATAACAACACGCCTTAAGCAGTGTGTAGCATATGCGGATGACATTTTACTAACTACCCGAACCAGAAAGGCACTACAAGAAGTCTTCAAATCACTCAAAACACATTCGTTATAGTCAGGAATGAAAGTAAACGAGAAGAAAACAAAATATATGTCAAGCAGACTAAGTGATTCATGTACCCAAGAGGAGATCCTAGACGATACGAATTATCAAGTTGTAAATTCTTTTAAGTATCTTGGTTCGATATTGAATCCTACTAACTCAATAGAAGAAGAAATCTCTGAAAGTTTGGTATCTGGAAATAGGGCATATTTTGCCAATCTGGCATTACTCCAGAACAAATTATTATCAAAAGCAGCTAAATTTAGGATCTACCAAATGGTTATACGTCCTGTCGTAACATACGTAGCAAAAACATGGACACTGAAAGAAAAATACATTAGGAAATTATGTGTTTCTGTGAGGAAAATATTAAGGACGATTTTTGGCCCTATCAAAGAACCACATGGCATGTGGAGAAAGAGATTTAATTACGAGTTAGACAATCTCATACTGTCTAAAAACATAGTAAGTAATATTAGAGCGTTAAGATTTGGATGGTTTGGCCATTTACAAAGACTTCCGGAGGACAGAATGGTGAAGAAAATCTACAACTGGTGCCCGGCAGCCGCAAAGAAAAAGAGAAGACCGAGAATCAGGAGGAAGGACGACGTACTAAAAGACATCAGAGACCTGGAAGTCAAGAATTGGACAAATATAGCACAGGACAGAAAGAAATGGAAAGCTGTAGTGGAGCAGGCCAAAACATCGTGGAAGATGTTTTAGAGCCTAATAAGAAGAAGATATTGCAACGGAGAAACAAGATTCAATCAAATCGTATTTTCCGGCGGGGCGTCATAGACAGCGATGTGTTGTATCTCTGCCAGACTTATACTAAAATTCCGAAACAACTGGTTCGCGATAATGAAAACATGATGGTTGCTTTTCAAAAAGACAACAACCTCGCGACCATTTATAAGGAGCATGCCGGCAGTGATTTCTCCTCTTTTCAAGATTTCAAGCTCATTTGTTCTTGTGTTTGGAAGCAACATTTTTGACTTTCTCGTAATCGACAAGACGCAAAGCATGCAGCAGGGGCGGTATAGCGAGGGTTTTTATCGATTTCTCGTGCCTCGTATATAATGATGTTGTAGGGAGAACAAGTCGACAGTGATGTAACGCCATGAGAAGGGTGAAGAATAACAATAGGTTTCCGTTCTGGCGGCGAGCTGTACGATAGAGTGGACGTGGTGTCATTAGTGGTTGGATCAATCGCGCCATCAATGCATTACCTCATGAACTGTATATTGCGGGTTAAAAATTATGTGACCCAGGTACAAACTTGATAAAGTGTTAGCATGTGGGGATTGAGGCTTCAATGCTCTAGGTAAAGCATGATACCATCGCTACACGGGAAATGATCAGCGCAAGAAAGCTGACGAAGCACTCGCAAATGTGCGTGGGAGCGCGCGACTTCTAACGATGCGATACTTGGTGAATGTGCAGCGGCATTGGCCACCGCTGCTGCCATGAAAGTGAAAACAAAATTAGGTGGGAAAATGGTGAAACCATTTTGAAGAAGAAGAAGAAAAGGGAAACCGAACGAAGCTACAACAACTAGCGAAGCACTACTCAAGGATACTATAGAAAATTAAGATGCGATTCGTCAAAAAATAAATGACATCAGAGAGTGACAGTTTGAAAACAATACGCGCGCACGAAAAACCACCGCCGCCACCGTCTGCACGTCTCCAGCTCTATCGTTAGAAGACGAATGTGATCGCGTTTGTGAAAAGATTCGAACAAAAATACAAGCGCTCCACGTCATGGTAGGTGATCGCAGTAGACTGTTGGATATCTCCATGATGGAACCTGAAGAGAAGGCCATCGAGCGTGGAAGACGACAAAAAACAGACGCTCCTCAAAGCGTCCTCCTCACCTCACCAACACTTCTAAAGGAGGAACACTCTTTCGCTTCACACGATAGTGATGCAGAACAGTCCCCATACCGTCTGTACAAAGATAAGCCAGCCGAAGAGAAGGAGCAGGACGAAGACGAGGGGGAGGCTGTGTTTGGCCCATCCCTTCGCAACTCTCCATGGTACCCCGAATGGATGGATATGATTATGGAAGGAACGAATAGAATCTATGGACCCTATATCGTCTATGGAAAGACGTTTTTTGGGAATATACACATGATACTCTACGAAGATGGTACATTTACAATGAAAGGAGACACCCAATCTTAAACAACTCGTGTATTCTAGACGAGCGGTCGCCAAACTTTTTGACCTCACGGACCATTAAATTCATAATTTAAATCCCGCGGACCACTAATAGGATTTTTTAAGTGTTAAATATATATTTTTTTAAATTGTGATCTAAGAACACATAATATATCTAGGTAATAAAATGAAACTATTAATTGTAACCAAATTATGAAAGCTTTATTAATAAACCATAATAAAATAAACAAAAACTGTAAAAACAAAACAATTAAAAAATGGTTTAGGTATATCAAACTTTTAGCATTATACATTCCTAGTGTTATGGATGTTCCTGCTTACTTGAAATAAGATTGTGGAAATTTGGTTCCAATGTTGTTATTGCAAGACGGAGAACTGCATTTATTTCAAGCTGAGATCGGTACCGTGTTTTGATCGCTGTGACAGATGAAAAGGCCTTTTCACATAAATAAGTTGAGGAGAATTGAATCAGAATTTTCATAGCCTGTTCACTAAGAAAAGAGTATTCACTTTTTATGGAAAGTCAAAACTGAAATCTTGATAAGGATGATTGAAATTTAAATTTGAGAGTGTCGTCGGACTATAGGTCGATGAGGCTTTCTTTTATATGCATGCTTAAATTATTATTTTGAATTTTCGCTTCAAATGGATCTGATACATTACCAAGAAGCGATTGCTTTCTACCCCTCCTATTTTAGCTATTATCACCCACTTATGAGTTCAATCTAATAAATTATTTTAATATCTACTCAAGAGGCATTACTCGCTAGGCAGTACGGGTATCATCCGTACAGTGAGAGGAAGGACCGGCTAGGACGTGAGTTCAAATCACGGATCACTGATCGTGGGCAACAAAATGCACAATCAAAGAATAACAAAATCGTGGGCAACAAAATGCACAAAATGCACAATCAAAGAATAACATAAATTTAATACATATATATTACGTTGGATTCATGAAATCAACTAACTACATAAGCCATTCACCAAGCTACTGCATTCCAACATATCGTACTCTACAGTTGTGCTCAACACTACAGGAAGCAAAGATCACTCACTAATACAGATACCACTGTTACACAATTCAAATAAGGTGGAAAGAAAAGAGAATAAAACCGTTTCAGTGTTTGAAGAGCACATAAAATGATTCTTTATCATTATCAGACTCGCTCTAGTTAAAAAATCATTTTATTCTCACGCAATCCGCGCAGAAGGCACGTCTTACGGAGTGTCGAGCCCTGTCGTCACTCGTTCTAAAATAAATGTTACGGAGCATGGGCGGCCACCCGTGCTCCGGTGTGCACGTCTCCACGTACACTGCCCGTGCGCTCGCTCGTCGGTCGCCTGCAAGAAGGGGATGTTGGAGGGGGATGGGCCAGTCATACATATTTTATTATAATGACGACACTTTCATGGTTGTTTATTGGTTGGTCAAGCTCACGCCACTAAGGCGTGATGCTGACCACCCGAATCCCACGCCTCGAAGGAAGACTTCAAGGAAGGGGGCGGTGAGCGGAAGCGGCGGGTTGCCTTTCCGCTGTCTAAGGGTTTTGGGTCTTGCAGTCAAGACAATAGTCGGGACCGCGAAAATAATAAAACTTTCCACTGCTGTTTAAGTGGGACCGTAACAGATCTATTATCCACATATTACCATGTCTGGGATCTTCATTCTTTGGGTAATAACGAGCAAAAGATTCTGTAAGTGATTCCAAGTGCTTTTTAACTAGGGTTACTACTTGCTGGTTAACACCATTTTCCTTCATGTATTCATCAAAATTAGGAAACATTTGCAGATCGTCTTCAACCAACCGCGTTTGCCACAGTAATATTTTCTTTTGAAACGCATCCATTTTACTTCGTATTGTGAACACGTCCTTAAGTTGTCCTTGCAAGGATATGTTTAGTTCATTTAACAGGGAAAAAATATCTGCCAGGTATGGAAGCTTTGTTATCCATTCATTGTTGGTCAAGAATTTTTGCAATTTCGGATTCTTTTGTTCATGGAAAAATAATTTGATTTTTTCCCGCAAGGGGAATTGTCGGGCCAGTATTTCGCCCCTCGACAGCCATCTCACCTCAGCATGACGAAGAAGATGAGTATACTCGGAACCCATTTCTTCACAAAGTGCCTGAAATATTCGAGAATTGAGTGCTTTGTGTCGAATTTCCTTTATAATTTCAATGATATTTGATAATACTTAGTGTAGTTCTGGGGTCATTTTTTTCGCTGCAAGTTGTTCTCGGTGTATAATGCAGTGTGTAGATAAAATGTCTGGGTGACCAACATTCTTCACCTTTGCAACAATTCCTGAAAGATGTCCAGTCATATTTGCGGCACCGTCTGTGCATATCCCAATACATTTTTTTCCAGTCAATCATGTTCCCGGAAATAACTATTAAGAGCTTCAAAAATCTCAGAGCTGGTTGTTCTACCTGGCAAATTAAGCGAACAAAGTAGTTCTTCATATAACTCTCCTTCATACTCAACCCTCACAAAACAAAGAAGGAGTGCTTTGTTTGTAATGTCCGTAGATTCATCTAGTTGTATTGAATAAATTTATGAATTTTTCACCATTTTTATTATCTGATTTTCAATATCTTCGATTCTGCGCTTGATAGTATTAGCAGACATAGGAATTTCTTTCAATTTCTGAACAGCTTGCATTCCCAAAATCTGTTCACAGGCTTTTAACATGCAAGGCTTAATTAATTCTTCTCCAATCGTGTACGGTTTTTTTGCATTTCGCGATCTGATTTGCCATGAGATAGGAAGCCTCTAGTAATGATTTATCTTCCATGCTCATTTTTCTTAAAACAGTAGCTTGCTTTTGCAGATTTTCATACATTCTTTTAAAATATTCTAGCGGTTTTTTGCTAAATCCGAGTGATTTGAATTCAAGTGTCTTTCAAGTTTGGAAGGTTTTAATGTATTGTTAGATAAGCTTTCAGAACATACAACACAGAGAGGCCGTGGATCCAGCTCACTGTCAGGTTCTTCAATGAATCCAAACTTTAAGTAGTAGAAATGATATTTTCTTGATACTTTGCGTTTTTTCTTCTCTCCACCTCCCGTTCCAACGTTTTTCCTAATGGTGCCTGATGAAGACTGTGGAGAGTCTGATTTATTGATCAGTTCACGGTTAGGTGAAGTACTACTAATATTATTATTATTATCGTTCTCAATACTTTTTGAATTACTAAAGAAATGCAGAATATTCTTTTGCTTTTTTCACTCATTATGGGTTTATTTTATTTGAATCTAAAATAAAAAAGAGAAGAAATTTAGAAAAGTCAAACTAATTTCATCCCAATAAATATCAAATAAAAGAAAATATGTAAGTGGTTAAGATTTAAGATCATACCTGTCCTAAAAAAACACCAATATACAAAATTAAATACACAAAAACGTCCTTAATAATCAGGGCCGGCCTTCTATTTTTGGGAGCCCCGGTGCAAGAAACAAATTAGAGGCCCCTTATTTTTAATTAAGTTAAAAAACAAACATTTTATATATTCAAAAAAAAATATTTAGAGCATGACTTTGTTTTCGCTAGTACGTCAATTACTTCAGAAAAGTTAGTTTTTTTACAATTTCCCTTTCAATACTTAAAATAGCAAGTGAATTTAGGCGTTCAGTAGACATGTTCTGAAAGGCCTAATGTATGTGCAAAACTTTTTGCTTCGTCCAAATACATGTCGAACTTTGGTCTTAAAACTTCAATTTCGGCTCTAATTTTATTCAAAACCGCGACAAGAACAATATTTTCTCCTTGAAATATTTTATTGATAGGATTAATCTTGGATAAGATTGCGAACCATACTGTTAGGGATAAGATAAATGGCATTTCTTGTATTAGGCCTAAAAGACTATTGGCTTCAGATATATATGCTATATTATTATTACCTTTATCAATAAACTCCTCCAAAGCATTACAAATTTGTTTGAACTGTATATACACAGCCTTAACAGAACCTATTTTAGCCTCCCAACGAGTATTGCATAATGGTTTAAAGGTGACTTTAAGATGCTTTTGTAAAATTTCCCATCTTTTTGTTGATGCAGCGAATAAGCAGTATAAACGTTGTAATATTCCAAAAACGTTTTTACAATATATGCTGCTGGAAGCAGTATCACATATTAACAAATTGAAAGAATGTGATAAGCAAGAAACATAAACAGCAAGAGGATATAAAGCTATTATTCTAGATTGAACGCCCTTATACTTTCCTTTCATGTTACTACCATTATCATATGCTTGCCCTCTACAATATTTAATATCTAAGCTTAACTCATTTATTTTTCGTAATAAGGCATTTGCGAGTTTTTCACCAGTTACATCAGCTACTTCAGCAAATCCTATAAACGATTCATTTATTATAAATCTATTTTCTTCGAAGTTTACATACCTTATAATGATTAAAGCCTGTTCTCTATGAGAAATATCAGCGGTACAATCCATTTGGATACTAAAATATGTAGCCGCGTTTACGTTACTTTTAATTTTTTTAAGCACTTCGTTTCCAAGCGCAGAAATAATCTGTTCCTGTGACCTATGCGCCAAATGATGCACAATTCTGTTTTTTTAATTTTTAATTTTTTTAAATGACCCATCAACACAGTCATATTTACTTAATAATTCAATTAAGCCTAGAAAATTTCCATTATTAAGAGACCCTATCTTCTCACCTGTGCCCCGAAGCGGAAGATTGTTGCATGCCAAAAATGGAATCACATCTACGATTCTTTGAAATAATAACTTAAAAGGCGTTCAGTTTCCTTATCCATACCATATTATTTAATTTTATCTATTGTTGAAGATAAATTTAATCTTTTAAGCAAATCTTTCCAGGAAATAAACGAATTGACATGATAAACAGAACGCTCACGATCCTGGATCGCATTCGAGAGCTTCCTCCTTTTCACGTATTGTTTGAATTGAATTATATTTCAATGTATCATGTTTTAAGATAAATAACTTACTCATACTTAACGTGATGAGTAAGTATATTCCACATTTCTCTGGGGACCAGCGAAATTTTCTCGCGGACCATTAGAGGTCCGCGGACCACCACTTTGGCGACCTCTGTTCTAGGCAGCTCGTTATGCGAGAAGTGACACCGAGGGATATGGCAACGTACAAACATCTCTTAGAAGTAACATGTGCCCATCGAAAAAATTACTTTGAACGTGGTCGTCTGAAGTATACTTCAACCGACAAGTATAAAATCATTAAGGAGTTGATGGGACCTGCCACTCGCTCCACGTCGAAGAGAGGATCAGGTCTTCGTTTTGTAACGTCTCAGTAATATAAATATTGGCGTGATTCGAATACGCTTGTGGAGCGTTTACGTCTTTTACATACCTCGCATTCGGCGGGGCACGGAGGTCACAGTGGAGAAATTATGGAAATTGAAAACGAGCTCCATGACGCTGGACTCATACAATGAGAACGAAAAAGAATAAGACACTGCGATGATGTGCGGGTCGGTATTGCGCGAGTACTCCACGCACCGACTCGCAAACGCTATCCCAGACATCGCAAGCCTACCAAAGGATTGGACGATCTCTAGCAGTCGGATTTGGTGGACATGCAAGCTTACTCCAAGAGCAATAGAGACATGCGTTACGTTTTGACGGTAAATGATGTATATACGAAATATGCCTGGGCTGAACCGGTGAAGAGTAAGACGGGATCTACTGTCGAGAAGGCGTTCAAAAGAATCCTTCCCGCCTCCTCCTCCTCCAAACGCAAACCTACACTTCTACTGCGAATCACGGTACAGTTCTACAATACCGTTTTTGTAACGTGGTTGAAGGGTAAAGACTTTCGTCATTACTCCACCTTCTCCACCATGAAAGCATGTGTTGCGGAACTTTTCAATTGCACGTTGAAAGCGCGCATATGGCGTCATTTCTCTGCAGAAGGGTCGGATCATTGGTTAACGATGCTCCCTAGTTTTCTTCGTGAGTACAATGCTACAAAGCATCGCACCACAGATATGCGACCAAAAGATGTCAAGGACGATAGACATATGAAAGCGGTCTATGCACATGTCAAGACACTCTATCGTATGACGAAACAAGTTTGTGTCGGTGATCTTGTACGCATTAGGAAATACAAACATCACTTGCAGAAAGGTTATGAACCCTTGTGGACGACGGAACTTTTCACGACGGAAGTCCATCTCTCGAATCCATTGATGTACTCCCTCGAAGATGAGCACGGCGAAGCCATCGTTGAACGTTTTTACCGAGATAATTGCAATCCACGTGTTATCCAAAGGATTTTCTGGTGCACAAAGTCCTTCCCAAAAAAGGAGCCTTTTTGCTATGTCAAATGGTTGGGATTCGATGCGAAACAATACATGGATTGATAAAAAAGTTTTTGTAAAAATAATGTTGACTCCATAAACCTACATAACACATCGTATTTGTTTTATATTTCTGTCCTACTCATCCCGTATTATAAGGAAGACAATTATCGCTTGCTCTGTGAATAAAAGCAGCGCATCAACACTGTCAGATATGGGGAAGAAAGAGAGAAAGTGATGTGAATGAAACAATTCTTGAGGAAGCCATCTCTCTCTCTTTCCATGTACATCAAACAATAAAGGGAAAATAGTCTCCAATGAAAAACATGTTGCCATGTTTTATCCTCCTTTCCTCTTACCCTACTAGGTTTATGGGGTAAGTAAAAGAAAATATTAACGAACGTTTTTCTGTTTCACATTGCTTTTTATTTCATTTTCTTTCTCTTATTATGTCCATCACTTTCCATATATGATTAGAATCCGGATAACAATTGGGCAAATCGGGCAATTCATGGAGTTTTCATGGGGTGTTGAGGAGGGAAAATCTTCCATCTTCTTTCGGATTATAATCGTGGAGCTTTCATAGGATGCTATCTTCTTCTTTATTCCTGGAACATTGTGGAACATTGCAAACATAGAAAAAAGAGTCTCTTGACAGATAAAAAAAGAAATCATTTAGAACAAGCGAAAAAAACAGTAGCCTTACGCGACTGAAGCGTTGCAGGGGTCTGGGGATCGTTTTCTTTCTCCGACATCCATAGATAGAGTACCAAGACATTGCGTTCTCTTAACTCCAATCTCTCAATCCTCCTTCCCCACACTATCCCGAATAATCTTCTTTTCTGGAACTCTCGTTTCAGGTGCTCCAAGCACTCTCGTAACTTAGAACATCCACATGTCTCCAAATTGACGATGTTGACGTCCGCACACACATAGGGTCTTAACCACTCTATTTTTTGGACAGCTTTTACATAGTTTCCATCCTTCCCAACCTACTTTTTATAATTTTTGGTAAATCTACAAGCCAAGTCTACATGCTTTGTGTTAAAAATCATTTTCCATCGTAAAAAGTGGTGATTGCGTGACAACCATTGTGCGTTTCTTGCGTCGTTTTCGTTCAATTCATTTTCTTCGCATGGCAGGGCGAATAGGGATGATTCCATGGTCCTGTCTTTTATAAGGATGGTTAAGTTTTATATATGAATGTTCCATCCCACGTAAAACTTTGCATACCCACAGTCACCCATCAAAAATCAAAAGTATGAATGAGAAAGAAAAACAATAGTATAAGTTTTAAAGAATATTTTAAAGAATATGCACTTATGTACGTGACATGTCATCTACCCATGTGTTGAGAACCGATGCAGTACTCATCTCGTTCTTCTTCCCGGAGTGTATGCCTTCCGCTAGAGTAGCTCGACTGGCTAGTATGGTGTTCGACGAAGTGGTTTACATAGTGAGGTTGTTCCTATGTGACGTTCGCATTTACGTCATACGAGCGGGTATAGCTGTTTTTGCACCGTAAAAACCGCCGATTTACGTGCGTCATACTGCTGTGGGTCTACTACATAAGCCATGCTGTGCAGTGTCGAAACGCAGTGGACTCTGAGCCGTGCTTGAGCACACATTTTCGGTGTGTGACCACTGAGCGTTCAACTTCTTCGTCCATGCCATACGCGCTGAAGACTGCATCGAAGCCATCGAGAAATATCAAGCTGGACATAATCTTCTCTGGTTGGATGACAAGACGTTGAATCATCTACCGATCGCTATCCTCGCCAAATCAGCTGCACATCAAGTTGGTCTCGTATTTGACCGTTTGCCTGCAGCTGTTTAAGCTTATCCACGCATTAAGTTTCTATGTTGTTGTCTTAAGCATTATAACATTGTACGCTTACATATTGACGGTCCTCCACCCACCCAGCGTGACTGTTGTCAATTCAAGCGGGAACGTGAATATGTAAACGAAGAGGTGATCAACACAATCTAGCAGACTATGTCGTCATCGCTATTCTATGCTTGCATTTTGTTTTGTTTGACTGGTTTTACCGTGCATGGTTCTGAGTCAACGCAGGTGGTGACACCTGTTTTCGATTCTACACCATATGCTGTGACAGAGTAGACCCCTGTGTCAGGCAACGCTTCAGAGTCGACTACACCTCTCACCGTCACACCTACGTTAGACAACGTTTTAGATTCAATACTCCACGCAGTCACACCAATGTCAGACAACGGTTTTGATTCGACTCCCCACACCACCACACCTGCTTCGCAGACGACACTCCACACAACCACACCTGCTTCGCAGACGACACCCTATGCTGCCACACTTGTTTCGCAGACGACATCCCATGACACTACACCTGCTTCAGAGTCGACAACGTGCAACATCTATCGTCATGTGTATTGCATTCTCATTCCGTAGTGTTTGAAAGGAAAGAGACAATTGATGTGTATCGGTTGTCATCATCTCCTTTCCCACGAACAGATTGAAAACATTGCTCGCTATTTTCACACTACTGGAGAACACCACCTTCGCGTCATCTACTGTCGTACGAAGGGTACATCCACACCGCGTACAACGACTACCTCTGCTGTGTCGAGCATGTGCCACGGTCTCTTCACGGTCTCGTGTTGACTCACGTTTCTTTCGTTAAGAAAAAATTATGTCGTACGTCATCGTGTGTTTCATCTGTCTAGCAGAGGATGTTCCGATCGCTCATACACACACCACACCTTGCATGCATCGTTTTTGTAAACCATGTATCGCACAATGGACATCGCGTCATAAGTCCTGTCCGATGTGTCTTCGAACATTGGATGCATTTTACGAATCTGATGATGGTGTTGAGGTTTTGTTAGAAGGTATGAACCACATTGATCTGGCTGTTAATGCGATTGCGAGTGATGATTCTGATGAGTTGTTTGAAGACTTTCGTCTTCCATCTTACACGACATTGAGTGATTCTGATGTGGAGGTGGCGGTGGACTCATTTTACATCGATCAAGACAAATTATTGACGTGTCCTGTACATTTTCTCCCCGCTTCGGATGTGTTGGATAACATTCTCGTTCTCAGCACATGATGTGTTGTCCATATTCCGAACGGTAGGACGACTACTCGATCTCTCAGACCGCACCCTCCACATCAATCTCTTGATTGTGAAAGAGGATATCACAGCCATTCATATCCTATCACGCTTGGATGTCAATCATACACATCGTGATTTATATATGGAAATCATAGAGCGTGTTAGGGAAATTTCATTCTTGAGTGATAGAACATGTATCGTTGTGAAAATAATAAAAAAAACTGATCTTTTTTAAAAACAACTCTGTTTTGTGTGTTGACAACCTCCTCCCCACCCATGTTCCCTCTGAGGGTTGCGCAACAGGAAGAGAGAGAGAGAGAGAGTGACCATGAGCAGTACGTCGCTGACCGTCATCGCAGGCGGATCGTGCTGGGACGGGTTGGTTCCTGAATTGCATCCTATTATGCAAGATTGCGTCATCCTGTTGTGAAAGATTGCGTCATCATGGATTGCATCCTATGACGTAAGATTGCGCAATACTTGATCACGTGTCAGAACCGCCACCCACCCCCTTTATGGTTTGGAACCGGCACAGGCGTGTATGTACCATCTGACTCACTTTTTTGTCTTCTCCTACCCCGTTTTGGCTCGCAACTGGCACACCTGTGTTCTTCGACACTGTCTCGAAACCGATACACACGTGCATGAAACCTTGTGACCCCCACCCCATTTTGTATTCAAACCGGCATATGTGTTATTCTTATGGGTGAAAGTGGATCGAAACCTGCACGTGCGTGCATGTGCCTCTCGACCCCCACCCCTTTTTTGGTTTTCTCACCCCTTTTCTGATTTAAACCGGCACAAGTCTCCAACTGGTCATTCCATGTCGAATCAACCAACGGTCAGAGCCAGCGATGAGGCGCTCCATAGGCGGCTATGGTCGACTTTTCTGTTTAAAGGTCCAGATATCGCTAGTGAAGTCTGTAATAGTGACATTTGCAACCGCTAGATCGCTCTTATTCAACACTTCAGAACTTGGATTCGAAAGCTAACGAAAGCTAACGAAAGCAACCGCCATATTCGTGATATTGCTGCTGACTCGCGAGCAGTGCTGTCGAGTGGTTCTTATGAGCGAGGTTTTTTTATTGTTTTCGTGGATTAGAGCCGAAATGTCTTTGCCCGGGTAAGTAATTTATTTTGTGTGGAGTGTATAGTATGTTAACATATTATATGAGGTGGTATTAATTGTACTTTTTGAAATATTACAGTAATAAATGCACTCTCTGTGGGACCACGAGGTGGAAGAACAAGGATCTGTAAACAAGTAATTAAAGATCAGATGTCTCGAATTAACTTTTTGAAAATGAAGTTAGTGAATATTAAAGATAGTATCAACTTTATGATGAAAGAAGGTGTAGTTTTTGAGTTCTATAAAACCTTAAAGATAATGAAAAAATTGTTTTATAAATCTAATCGAAATTTTGAAACAGGCAAACTGTGTAACTAAGAGTAATAAGAGTTATCAATGTTGTGATAGGTTTGAGAAAAATTTGACATATAATGTGATTGTGTATAAAGATGTGTACATCAGTAAAGTTGAAAATGCTATACATGAAGGCAATTATAGTAATATTAAAAAAGATAATACTAATATAATAATGAAAGAATCTCAGGAATTGATTGAAAAATGAAAAAATAATGATTTAATTGATTTTATAACATGTAAAAAGATTTATCAGACTTCAGCAAATATATGTAGAGATTATGGCTTGGTGAAAGTACATAAGGTTGAACAACCTATGAGATTGGTTATTTACTCAATAGATGGACCTATTAGATATATTTCAAAATTTTTAAATAATATTTTGAAACCTTTGTTAGATGATAAGTATAGGTACTCGGTTAAGAGTGGTATGGAATGTGTTGGTGAACTGAAACATATTAATATTCCTGTTGGGTATAGTATGATATCACATGATGTGTTTAACATGTTTCCCAGTATGCCACATGATTTGATATTATCCTGTATAAAGGATGTTGGTTATAAGAGATTGGATAAATTGAAAGTTCTGTACCTGAAATAATTAAAGGTGCTGAATTAGTACTTAAATCCAATAGTTTTGTGTTCAATGGGAAATATCATAAACAGGTGAATGGAACCCCTATTGGAGGAATTTGGAGTGGCACTATATGTGAGATTGTCGAGAGGAAATAAGAAGAAGTATGTTTGAAAAAATTTGATGTTAGAATGTATGTGAGATATGTTGATGATTCATTTATGATTGTTAGAGATTATGAGATTTTTAAGTTGTTAAATGAATTTAATAATTTTTGTGATGATCTGAAATTTACATTAGAGATTGAAGATAATAAATGTATAAACTTACTTGATGTTAAGATCATTAATAACTCAGGTGAAATTTTAACATACTGGTTTAGGAAACCAAGTAGTGTTGACAAACTAATGAATTATGGATCGAATCACAGCATGGCATATAAGAAAAGTGTAGAGTTAGTAAGATATCACATCTGGAATTTTTAAATAAAAATATAGATATTATTAAAGATATATTGATGCATAATGACTATCCTGAGAGATGCTATAATAGAATTATTTGGAAAAAAATTTAATGTACATAAGACTAATAAAGACAGTAAACAACATGAGAAGATAAAATATGTGGTGTTGCCATATATTCCTTGTATTAAAGCTGATATTTGTAAGATTTTTGATAATATAAATCTCAAAATGTCAAATCCCAAAATTAGAGCCTCGAAACGTTATCAACTAAGGTCAACCCAAATATTTACATTATGATGAAATAAGGAGAAGATGAATTTTTAATGTGAATCTAAGTTGTTTTTTGACTGTCTATAATAAGGCTCGGTGTTCTTACAAGGATAATGAGATATAACAGTCAGATAAAGCGTTGATTAATACAAATTTTAGAATAGAATGTTATAAAATAGAATTTAATTTTTGTTGTGTAAATCATGTTTAGTTTCTTAATATTTTTAGTTGTAGGAGCACAATCCTACATATACAGAGAAACACATACCTTAATGCGTATGACCAACTCCGTCATGTAAATAACACAAGAGTTACATGAAGCCGAAAGATACGACGATGCGCCATGTTGTTTATACTGGTCGCTATGACGATCGTCAAACATTCAAGACACCATCAACATAAGACGCCAGGGACTCTCTACGATTGTAAATAGTGGAAGACTCCTTGATACACACGCGTGCCGCGTGCAACGAGGACGCCATCCTTTATCTCCTAAAATACTTAGAGTTTATTAAGAATCTTCGAAAGAATCTCAATAGACGAGCCTCGCTCTAGTGTTACGCGCTCGTCGCTTGTTAAAGTTTATCTTATAGCGACAGACAGCGAGGAGCTCAGAACGATACGGCTACTGCTTGAGAACACATCGCCCGCCGATAACCTCAAAACAGGAACCCAACTCTGCGAGACTAAGTTCAAATCTGTGATTGAATTATTTTCCAACATACAAGCTCAGGAATAATTCTAAGTTGGAATCTGTGACAGAATTATTTCACACATCGAGTGCCGGACAAATTCTATCTCCAAGAATCAGTGACAAGCTCAGAAATAACTCTAAGTTCAAATCTGTGACTGAATAATTTCAACCACCAAGACGTCGGAATACCCGTGTGTCCAAGTGAGTTGATATTCAAACTTCGGAGAAGCTTCATCACGAAACGCCCTCGCGCGGTCAACCATAGAACTAACTCTACGACCAGAGGACACGATGCGCCACCCTACGGGACCACGCTGAAGCTCAACCAGCAGCGCTATCGCGCCAAGATATCGCACTCCATCGACTAGCTACCAGCAGCGCAACCACGCGCTAGAATATCGTACTCCATCAACTAGTTACAACGAGACATCACCAGCGGTGCCATCTAGCGACGAGAAAGAAAACTTCTTCAACGACAACCAACTTACACACAGCTGTGAGTTGAACTAGGAAATGCATTATTTACGAAGCTTTCAACGCCTGTCGTTTGTCGCCCTGGTGTTATTTATTGTTTACAGTTCAATCACCTTGTTTACATCAATCCGACATAATAAATCTTGTCTTATTCAACATTTTGAGTATTTATTTTGGAGAGGGAGAATCTTATTGTGAAGCAATCTCCGTACCGAGATTCGTGAAGCAATAAAAATCCTCCCCGACAATAGTGTTAGTTTTGTGTCATGATTTGATTAGAGTATCATTCTTCACATCTTTATTTGCTGCTTTAGTGTTAAAAAAGGTCTCATTTCCAGGTTTGACCTTGTGAAATGTTAACTTTTAATTGATATTTAATTTTGGGTTGAATATAGAACATGTTATATTGAAAATACTATGAAACATTTGTGCACTTGAGAATTACATGGGTATTGTAGTCTTAATTGTTGTTAATATAACTGGTCAATAAATGTGATTATTCAATATGTTATCTTAGCGTATTTTACTCATCTCATGCAAAACTAAGTGTATTGTGTGTAACAAAACATATATTTTATAATTTCCTATGTGTTTGAAAAAAAATTCTTACTACAGTACATGAGAAAAGCAGACTGAGATGTTTATGAAGTTCTGTATCATTGATAAAATATCAATAAACAATTAATTTTTATGGATAAATTTGTACTTTTTATTCTATTTCTTTGTTTTTCTTCTCTCTCCTTCAACAGATAAAGAGTAATTTTCCTTCCTGCCTTACAACTTATTATAGAAAAAATATCAAGCTTGAGAAAATAAATTTAAATTCAAATAAAAAATATTAGGATGTGGAATACCTATAAACCATACGAAGCGATTAAAAAGCCCGCCAACCTGAAAACTGTGAAGATAGTGTTTAAAGATTTTGCTTGGGGCAGGGCAGTCGCGCCTCTTTGCGAGTCACGCGATTAGCATTGAACATTCGTGGCCCTGGTCAGAACCTTGGCATCTCAGATTTTTTAAATACACTGAACACTTTTAGTACCCTAAATGTATATGAAAGCAGAAGATTTCAGTTTCTTTGACTTTTGGTTGTAGACTTCTAAAGATGAAAAAAACTTCCGATTTTGTCCGTGTATTGCACTATTTTAATAGCCATAGAGAGCTAAACTGTAGTTCTCTTGAGCGTAAAAATATGCTTTCTTTTAATGTCTATTGTATCACCATTAGATAATTTCACGAATTTTGTAAGAGTTTACAAAATGTTTTCTAGAAAATCCAAATTACGTCCCCTCGAATTCTTCTGAAAAAAAGTTGTTTATACACTGTTTGAGTACTTTAGAACTAATTTTCAGGATGAGATGACAATGGGTTCTTGTAGAAAAATAATTTTATCATCGCGCAAAGAAATTGAGGAATATTCTCTTTCTGACATGTAGCTGCACCGGGAATACTAGTTATAGGAGCAAATGTTAATTGAATAACTATGGCAAATTATTTTTACGATTAGTTTTATTTATTTTAAGCTTAACTACGTAATTAATTTGGTGAAATATAAGAATTTAAAAATATTCCTTACCTAAAATGTCGTTCCAGAAAAAATATAGATAAAATTCAATCTGATTTCAAAAATAAACTTTCCAGGCAGGAAAATAACATATAATAGTCTAATGTAGCGTTTCATTACTTCATCTAGGTTACATCGGATTCACAAACTTTCTGGAGGCAACATTGTGCGCACTCTCGATGTTATAATATTTGGCACGTAGCAACATTGATCCGAGGGCTAAAAGCTACGAGAAATTAACAATGCAAACAAAACTATTCTGTTACATATTTTTGTTGCACAATTAAACACACGCGTGCATATAGATAAGTATAAGACAGATAAACAATTACCTTAGGCACATAAATCCTGGTAATATCATAAGGTAATGGGAAAACAGTTCCAGAATAAAACGAAAAAAAAAGAAGTATTTTAACACACGTAATATACTTCATCAGTTTTTAGTATTTCAACAAAACAATCAATAAATACTGTAAAACTAAGTCACTCGCCGCTTCTACCAGTCTGTCTTTCTCCCTAACTAAGGAACGTATTTTTATTCCGGTTGGCACTAATATTACATACAGCGTTTCTTCTGGAATAGTACGGGTACCCAATGCAAAAAAACCTCACTCATAGAACATCCACCTAAAAATTTCAGCATAAGTAGCAACGACAGGGAGTTGTACAAAACTGACAGTCTGGCAGAGATAAAATTCTTACTAACCCTTAGAAAGCCACCCCTAAGGTGCCCGATCGCTGTTTATGCTATTTTGTCGCAAAACGGTTAGGTTTTGGGGAAATATATTTATATGAAAAAATTATCCTCATTCGATTTCATACAAAAATAGCTCTTACCATTTTTGGGATAGGCGTAGTCGTTCTCGTGCTGTAAGCTCTCCAATCAGGGGATAGTTTTAGAAATCACAATTATCCTTCATTTTTCGATAAAGAAATAGTGATTTCGGCATCTTAAGATCTCAAAAGACGTATTTAACCGGAAGCAGTGATTTATACAACAAAGTTACTGAATCAATATGTACTTTGGTTGAAAAACTATTGTCTCATTGTTAGTGTGAAATGAAGGTGGCCGGCTTTCCCGTACATATTTTGTCTATTATTCCCTGCCCGCGTTTCGTGTCGCATCTTGTGTTTGGAAGTCTACGTGCTTGTTATCGTGTGGCGATGCTTGAAAAATGTAAGTTTATTCGTTTTAACTTCTACTGTCAACTTTTCTTTTTATAAAATAATTTTTCTGCAAAACATTGTTTTAACCCATTTTTGACCCATGTTGCAAAAACACAATTCCAACTTCTCGGTTCTGACTTGGGAGTGACTTTTGAATACATTTTCATGTAAGTTGAGCTCTATGCTTATGTATTTTAATAATTGCATGAACATTTTGTAATTTTCTTATGTGCTAATGTTTTTAAATAAATGAATCATGCATGTTTCATTCGCGATTTCTTCTAAAGACGATGTATTTAATAACTAAAATAATAATTATAAGAATTTGTTTGAGCTTATTGGTTTATTGGAAGTAATGAGATGATGGAAGCTATAAATGTACAAAAATAATTTTATGTTACCCAATTTTGTGCTGTTCTATTTTAGCAACTTTGGTGCGGTGAGTTACAAGTATCCTTTCTAAGAATAATATCTGCGTTTTCAGATACACGGAAAACATCTGAAGTTTTTTACGTACTAAGATTTTAACGTACAATGTCTACATACGGATTTCCTCGTGAAATTATTCTTCACAATAACCAATGTCATGATTTCTATAAAACTCTACTAACTCCACTGATATCCCCACTGTTTCATGCAATCTCATTTGAGAAATTTCAGAGAGATTTTGTTATTGTGTGTATAAAATACTTTTCCATGTACATAAAACAATCAATTGATGGCAGAAGTGTACGTCTGGTAAAAATAATTGTGTTTCGGGATACAAAGAAAAGGTACATGAAGAATTGTGACAATACCACCATAAACCAATACAATAACTTAAGTTGATATTCGCTTTCTAAATATTGTGAAACGTTCTACTTTAAGTACCTTTCCTTAATACCAAAAACAAATTAATTTGTTAGTTTAATGAATCTTTTCTGAATTCTCTTGAGTTTCTTCTTGTGTCTGATTATAATTATTGTTTGTGTTTCTTTTGCATTATCACTGATAAACAATTTTAATTGGTCATAAAATATCAAAAGCAACATATGGCAATAGATTTACTCATTTAAAAAGTAAATTTAATGTAGTTATACCTCCCTCTGAGTGCAGAGTGACAACGTTCCTTTCCAAAAATGATGGATTAATTGTGAATTTAAAGTAACACTCGGAACGGAGAGATTGTATAATGATAAGCAGTTTTGTACTACTCCCTGTCGTTGCTACTTATTCTGAAAATTTTAGGTGTATGTTCTATGGGTGAGTTTTTTTGTATTGGGCTCCTGAACTAGAAGGTGTATGAGAACAATATGTCGATATTTTGCGTGAATTAGCTGATCTACGATGATATGTGTCAAAGAAGTCGGAAAAAGTCAAAGAAGTTGGAGGTTTCTTTGGGTATGGTGCCTCAATGGTTGGATACGTGACAACAGCGAGTTGCAATACTGTTCGCCTCAAAGAGATTTACAAAGAAGTCCAGGACAGCATATTTGTGTCCATAAAGGTTAACTGAAATTATAGGAAAGGTATTAAAAGTAGAGGTGTTAAAGTATTACTACAGAAAAGAGTAATTGATTAATAGAAAACTAGTGGTGCAAAAACCTAGCACCTACTTTCTCATATACATTTCTCCGTCTGAAGCATAGAATGAGAAAAAATTCTGTAGTGAAAAGGTCATTTCTGGCGTGTGGTTCTCTATATTTTGGTCGTCTTCCAGTGCTCTATTCATGCTCAAAGTCGCTAGATGAACTTATGACACTCTTTTATTTGAAATTTGAAAGTAAAATAAATATTCAGAATATTATTTGAAAATATGGTATGTAAATGTAATTTCTTTGTAGACAAAAATTGATGTATTTTCGTATCTGCAGTGCGTTTGCCGTCCTCCTATGTATGTTATCATTATCATATCTTTCATTTCAGTTTAGGAAAAATGTATTCTACGTCTGCTTGGCTCATTTACACTGCTAAATATTATTCAAGCTTCTTGAAACAGTAAACCAATGAGCAACTGTAGCACAGAAATTATTTTACTGCGTCTATACCAAACTTTCAAGTGAAATACCGCTAATGCGGATGTAATGCAGACTAATTGTACTTTACGTACAGAAAATTCAAACAAAATCGTTGGAGCCGGTTTTGAGAAACATTCAAAGAGAACTTTGACCTTCATGTAAAGTACCCTTTGTTTTTAAGTTTAAAAAATTGAGCACGTGCATCGACAAGAAGTAAGTTCTACTGTAAATACGAAATTTGAATGAAATTGATTCATCCGTTCACTAAGAATCGCTGCGCACAGACGGAAAGACGGAAAGACGGAAAGACGGAAAGACGGAAGGATATTATGCCAAAAACCACTTTTTCAGAATCAGGGGTCGCCAAAACGGATATTTCCGTCGAAATCTCGCTTTCGAATTTTTTCACGATTACAATACTTTCTATATACTACTTATATGAGAAAGTAAAAATGAATACTCTTTACTTTGGGGGATTCTATGTCTTGTGCATTTCACGAAGATAGTCTCTTTCTTTACATCGGAACAAATGGAAGAAAAGTTAAGATTTTACCTCGTTGTTTGTGAACTCGTGCGGCCGCCGCTGCGACAAGTGCGACTCGGCGCACAGCGCCGTCAACCAACTCAAAGAGATGCTTCGTCTAACTTGGGACACGCACAGGAGATTTTTGCCAATCAAGTTGAAAATTTGTTTACATGGGTTTTGAGGGTCGCTGATTGCGAATCTGAAGTCAAAATATTGAAACAAAATCAATATTTGCAAAAATGTAGCAAATTAATTTGTTTTGCAAAATCTACGAAAAAATCTAATTTTATTTGAAAAATGAAATAATTTATTATATGAAATAGATAAATAAATAATTTCCGAAATTTCCCTAAACAATAATTTTTCTCTCAAAAAATGATAGGATCGTACTGAAAAATTAATATTTGTTAAAATGAGGTTTTTAAAAAACATTTTCATTTAATGATGTTATATTGAACGAACGTGGGAGACGGAACCGGGTATCGAACCTGGGACCTCTACCTTTCCACGCAGGTGTTCTAACCACTGCTGTCCCGTTCGTCTTCGGTCTCGCTTCATTGAGAACTGTATCTTGCAAGAGATATCCTCTGAAACCTGAAGTGGAATAACTATGGTAGTATAAGACGGGAGGTAAACGGAATAGTGAAGTTGTTAGCACATCAATGCGCAAAATTCGAGATCCCGGGTTCGAATATTTTTAAGAAAAATTAACGGGATTCTACAGTACTGTCTCAACTGATGCGTTGGAAGATATGATTGGAATAATGCCTGTGGATGGAAGAAGGAGGTATCACAAATTAATGATGAAGAAATAACAGAGACTGTCAAAGAAAATAACACGTAAATTGGTGAAGAGTATTTTACTGGGATGGGAGATACGCTGGGAAAAAGAGTTCAAAAGGAAGAGAAAAACAAAGATACATACATGATGTGTGTTTTGCAAGAAAAAAGAGGAAATGATTCAAGTTATCTCCATATGTGACCGAATTTATCACTGTGAATGGAAATTTTGGGACGCGTCTAAAACGAATACGAAGAATGGACAATGGACATGTATGTGTGGCCAAGAAGACGAAACAACACAACTTACTTTATGGGACTGCCCTAATTGTGGTGCGGAACGAGCGTTATACATGATGTATATGACTGGCAGAGGGTTGTTCTGTATATTGAATGGAGAAAGTTTAATAGCTGAAAAGTTTGATTATGAATATTTCATGGGATAAGTGAATACGGTTGGAATGATAAAAGATGTTTCACGGAATGAAAATATGGGATGCGGCAATAATATGATATGAGACGACACATATGAATGCAAGGACAGTGACTGACTTGATACTCGACGACCTGATTTAGGGAGGAACAAAATATGCGTGATCCCAGCAATAACATGGTTGGAGGCAAGGTGATCGTTATGTGACCAAAGGAAATGAAAAAAGAATGTATACAATTACTTCAAATTAAGCTCTATTATTTGTAATAAGCCGTATTAAATAATTTTAGGTAATTTACAAGATTTGTATGCTCTTTATCCATAATAATATGTAGATAAGTCAAGAAATATGGCGCAAATCTGGATAGACGCAATGATATTCGAAGTAAGTTCCTGTTTTATTTCACAATTATATGAATTAATGCTCTTTGATGATTCATGGTATATATTATTAATATTATCTGATGATTGTGTCTTTCTGATATCATACTAAAGATTAAAGCTGTTAATAAAACCTCTTCCTGCTTTCTATCTGAATTAGGAGAGTTTCCAGAGCAATTCATTAATTTTGGATAAAACCATTTTTGGACGTTTTGTGCCAACTTTGATATAAATTTCAAGTGGGTTGAAATATAACAATAATATTGGGTGTTTTTCTTAGTCGATATGTTGGCCACCTCCATACCACTATACTATCAAAATCCGAGATGGTCAGGTAAAATGTCCATTAAAACTTTGTTCATTCGATATAAAATGACAAGTAACCGGAAATTTCAACATATTTGTTTTACAAAAAAGAAAACAGTACCTCACCAACAACTCAAGAATACTACAAAAACAAGTTAATTCTACAAAGGATTTTCTGCACTTCGCAAACACATAAGCTAAATTTGAAACTTTTTTCAATGAACTGAATCAACATCTTAATTCAAAATTCTCAATGTTGGATAGCACTCGATTTTGGATAAACATCGAAATCGGGTGAATGTATTCCAATCAAGTTAACTTGAATACTATGGCAACTAGTTGTTTCATCCGTTAATGTTTGGTGAGTAGCAAGTTATTTTCGAAACTGGAGAAATATTAAAAAGTACGAACGGATAAAGGAAAATATAACCCAGGAAAAATAGACAGAAAAAAGACAAAGTTCGACAAAAATTCGAAATTTGGTACACATCTTAAGGTCATAATTTCATATGACATATCACAAGTTCTCATCGATCCGACTTGTGTTAAAAATTTTATTCGAGGTCAAAGGTCACGAAAACCGGTTATTCGAGAATATCTCTTCAGTGATGCGGTTTATCGTAAAAACAGTTATAATGAATTGTATAGATTATAAAATTGCCTACTGAAAAGATTCGAATATGTTCTCCAAAGCATCATTGCGAGTTAGCGCGGACTTACACTCGGCAAACTTAATACTCTTTTCTTTTCTAATTTAGGTTCATACTTATAGTACTTATACTGTAAATATAAGACACTTTGTTTCACATTTAATTATTAATTTTTAGAATTTACATATGTATGTTTATAAATAAATATCTTTTAATAAGAAAAATGTAGATGATTGTGATTATAATACATTTCTAAACAAACAATTTCAAAACAACAAAGCATAAAAAATAAAAAGAAATTTTTATAAATATCTGCAAATCAGAACTTTTTAAATTAAGCAAACAACCCGAGTTTTACAATGAAACATAGTATGGCAATGTTTCGTTCTGTCACGTAATTTGCATCCTGTGAGTCTGGTAAGTGTTGGTTCTGGTGTGAAATTAACATTAAAATTATTCAATAGTAGTACTCCTTTCCACGCCACGTACGAGGTAGAGTACTCGGGACATTTTTTTATCGTGGTGTCCCCTGAAGGCATAATCCTCGGGCTGTTCGGATCAAAGAAATGTTAGTTTTGGTTAATTTACATTAAAATATTTTAAGATTAATCAGTTCCAAATTCCAGATGAAAAATCATATTTTCATCATCTCCTTTTTCTAAATTGTCTTGCGATTATAATACATTTTCAAATCATTAACTGCAAAGAAGATAAACTAAAATATAAAAATCGTAAAGGCTATGTTCCAGCTTGTACGACTGTCTGCGTATCACCCTCGGAAGACGTTTCTCAATATTCCAAGAAGCACGTTTCTGTCCCTTCTTCTGAAGAACGAACTGTTTATACCATTAAAGACTATCCCTCCTAATATGTTATTTTGAACAGTAGTATATTCTTCACCTCTTCGTTGTTGTGGACAAGTGAGGTCCTGGTGTACTATCTAAGGAACATGAATTATCTAAAATTAAATTTGTGTGGGTAGTTCTGAGTGATTATTTGCAGTGGACGCAAGTGTACTTACTGAATGGACGTTTATTGAAATTATTCTTTGTCCCGAGATTGTACCGTCAATGTTGGTTTTTAAACGGTCACAAGATTGCTTCATTTATCTGTAACCTTTGTCAGAAGGTGAAATTGTTGTATTTGAACGAGGAATGAAGACTGATAGTTTCCAGTAATAAAAGAAGTGCTGGACATATTCAATATTTGGTCTATAAACAATCTGTGACTATTCATATTGAATGTCGTATATGGTACACTCATAAGAGTAGTATTGCTGCAGCTGTAAGACAAATAGATACAGAAGAAACCGGTACATCTACTAACAACCCACCTGATGAATGAAGAGATATCAGATCCTCGTTGTTTCCCAGTGAAATAAAGAGATTCGTGCGATTTTCCTCTCGTGAACTTTGTAAGATGACTGCAACTTTATTCTTTCTCACATTCCCATTGATATTCAGTGAGAATGTTATCCATTAATGTTTGTGGATTAATAGTATTGGTGTGTATCTTCAATCCCTTATTTTCACTGTCCTATCTTTATCCCTTATTTCAATGTCCTATCCCTACTCATTATTATAAAGACTATAGTAAGTAAACATGAAAATGTTTTCTAGAGTGCTGTTGAGAGGAACAATGTTGTTGCCATTCAACTAATATTAAGGCATTCATTTCCCGTGTGGTTTACATTCCATATTGAAGAACTGAATGTTTATCATGATCTCCCAAGGAGAGCTTCTAGACCCAGTCAACAAACTCAGTCTACCTCAAGTATCTTGAATTGACAAGTATGATATGAAATGGAAACAATGGTTCTTTTCTTGTGTAACTAGTCAATTGGGAGTTAAATGAAACAGATGTATCAAAGAGAGACATATACTTTATAAAATCTCTGGTCTCATGACCCAAAAATCTTTAATTCTGTATATCTTTAGTTAAATTGGCTCTGCTATTTTTTTTTTTTTTTTTTTTTTTTGCAAAGACCAAATATTGTGGATAAATGTTTCTCCAGAAGAATGTTTTTACTTCATCCAAAATTTTTCCTTTGATGGCAGAAGAAAACAATGTCCTTACTTCTCTTAAACCTTTCAGGATTGCAGTTCTTTGATAAGATAGCAAAATGTGGGTTCCTTAAAATGGATGCCTAAATCTGAACAAAATGCTACAAGGGATTGCAATGTAAGTTTCCGCAATTTATTTTGGTGATAGTAGTAAGATAAACATTTTTTATATTAATTTTTTTCCCAAGATTCCATATAATTTCTCTGAAAATAAATTATCGCTAATTGTAAAAGAGTGATTCTCGAAAGAATGGATGGTCTTATATAAAAATCTTAACGATTATCTAATCCAGTGCTTCTGGAACTATTTTGGTGACAGAGAAATAAAATGTAACTTTCAACAAAATGAATCAGTGAAAATTTTCAGCCATGTGACAATTGGAATGTGTGATTGTTTTGCTTTTAATGATATAACAGATTTTTATGAAATTGGGTGACATGTTTTCATATTAAATCAGGCATTGACCACTGAGACCTGTGGGAGGTGTACTTAAGCCTCACAGAACTATAATGTTGGGCAGAACACAATTTTGGGTACTACTAATAATTTTAATGTTTAAACGTGAATTATATAACATGTTGCATTACATGTACCAAAATTATGCAACCAAGAAATCTGATACTGAAGAAATGCGTTTCTTACATGAAATGTGATTAAAATTAATGTAGGCCCCTGTTAAAAGACATATTAGTTATTCTAAGGTTGCCTTTGTTGATTTTATTTAGTTATGTTTGCATCTCTGAGATTTATATTTGCCAGTTTTCTCTAAACTTAATTATATAACCTGGAAGTTATTGGTCTTTTGATTTAAAAAATTATCACAACAATTTCCTCACCACTTCTCTTTTACTTCTTGCATTTTTCTGATATATTGCTCTAACTCCTTAGATACTGAAGTGGAATCTTGGATCAAGACTCATATTGTATGATTGAATTCTGATTATGTGACACATTCAACTGAACTTTAAGGAGTCATCTTCAGAATTTTTTTAGCATTATTTGACAGGGAGCCTACTGGGGAGCTTAAGGAAAGTCAAAAGTTAATACGGTCAAAATAAAATACGAAGAACCTGTTATTTTCCCATAAAATCATCTTCTTTGGTTCTCTTAATTTAATGTAAGGATTTAATATCATACTTGTCATAATATCATAATATTGCACAGGGATTGATCCATCAAGTTACAACCTTGTATTTTTGGTGAGCAAAATCACATGAAGTTCTACAAGCAATCGAGCTTTTCAGAAATAACTATGTTTATACTTCACTAAATTTTCATTGACATTTAACATAATATTTATAGGAAGTTTATTGTTTTAAGAAATCACAAGTGAGTGTAAGTTGAAACTTAAAGAAAATTATGCAGGAATCCCGGGTTCGATTCCCGACTCGTTGTGATTTTTCACCTGACTGAAAGTTGTCACTTAAAGAAAATTATTTCATGCTTTCTTCTGTACTAAAAGAACATTTTTGTTTCAGGTTTCTCCTGGTTATGAGTTTTTCAATTTACCTAAAGCTTAATTATATTGATAGGTGTTGGTATATGTTTTATTCAAACTGACTGAGAACTGAGAAGAAAATACAAGAAACTTGCTCACTAGAATTTGAGAGAATGGTGGGTCATATCTTTGGCTAAAAATTGACTCAATGTTTCACTAGCCACAAAAAACATTATTTCAGATGCATTACAGTATTTTGGCTGTTTCTTTTATCATAAGGCTCTTAAGCATGGATGCTGAACACTGGCATCTAAAGGAGTGCTCCAAAACAATAGTTCTAGAAAGTGTTTGGATTCTTGAATTCATTTATCAATGATTATGAATTAATTAGGATTTGTCAATACAAATCAGGTAAATGTTTTTAATTTACTGTAGGGTAAATTATATTTTTAAATTCCACTACAATTATTGTCCATTATATAATCTAATTAAATAAATAATGAAAGGCTTACAACCTTTTATGGACAAATAATATATATTTAGATAGTTTTATCAATTACACCATTATTCTTTTAGTTCAAGTAAATATTTATTGTTCATTCCTTAGCTTGCTAGAAACGACAGGTTCCAACAGAGGCAAGTGTCAGGGCATTTGACATTTTGAAAGGTTTGAATTCTCTTGAAGATATGTAACATCTTCTAAGTTTCAAAAAATATAACATCTTCAAGTGGATACTAAAATCAGTCTTACATTCTCAAATAAAAAAATGTAAATTGCTAGTGTTGATAGCTATCAAAACAGAAAATTGTGCATAGATATTTTACGTGAAGAAATATCAAGGTTCTTGGGAAAAGGAAAGGAAGAAAACCATCTCTTTAGCATTTGTACTTAAGAAATTATCTAATTTTCAAATGTTTGTTTTCTGACATATAGAAAATATTGTGTCAATCGAAATTTAATGTTAATAATAATTATTTAATAGAAAGGGCGCCTCGACTAGCTCTATCTCAGGGTGCCACTAGTAATTGGGTTCGTCATTTTTTTTTTACTTAAGGGAAAAAACCATACTGGGGTTCCACTCAGAGGAAAACGCTTTGACAAATTAACTTATTAACTTTAATAACACAATAATAATACAATAATTAATATGTACAATAATAATAATAGCCCTCATGCAGTCCCCCAAAAAGCACACGTCACTCCCTACCAACACATTAACATGAACACTCAGTTTCACTATCGCCGAATTTGGCTTAATTACAACAATCAGGAATCTTATACAGATTTAAATTCTAACATAAATATTTAAAATTTCGGGACCAATTTCGCCTCACGGTCCAACGCCGTAGAAAAATAACCTTATTCTTCGTATATCCTTCCGCGAGTGCTGCTACCTCCACCATCGCCTCCATCTTCACACGTACAACATATTTTCTTAAAACTAAATCGCCGGGTCTAACAAACCTAACATCATTGTTCATGGCTAACCTAACATCATTGTTCATTATAATTGTTCATGGCTCGCTGTCGCGAGCCATATTATAACTAACATACCCCTAACATACTAACATAAACGGTGGCGGAGAGAAGAAAATAGTGCGGAACATTATTTATTTATAACTACCGTAAATATGAAGAGCGAGGAATACGACTTATATTTTCGGAACCGTAATAATATTTGTAGTATTATGACATTAATCATTTTTTCGAACCCTCTTTGGACCGTGAGGCGAAATTTGGCCAAATTTTGCCCTCAACAAAATAAAAAATACACTGAATCTACATGAACTAATTCTAACACAAACATTTAAAATTTCTCCCTCGACTAAATAAAAAATACACTGAATTTACCTGACCTCTCTCTTCTTAAAAAAAACGGCTGTTACATTGATGACGAATACAAGAGATAATTAGGCGTATTTTTCTAGTGATAAGTGGCCCCTCTTTGCAATGATCAAGTCCACAATTCTAGGCCTCTTTTTACGATCAGTTCCGCACTATTCTTTACGCACAAGCGCATTACGACGTCGGTTGGACACCACCAACCGTCATGAAAATACCTCTTTAGTTGACCAACCAAACCAGACAGTGGAGAGTAGAGGGTACGATGACCTCGCAACGCCGGCCAAGCTCCGATCTCGGGCGACCCTTGACGGTGGTGGCTTCTTTCATCTGCTGACTGCTCGGGTGCCTTCAGGCCAGGCCCAAGAAACTAGATACGGGGAAAATGCTTGAGATTTGACGCTTCAAGTAGTTAGGCGTAAACACTTACCAGACTGCGCTACCAGTCACCCAGTTTGTCCAGCGCTCAATAGATGGCTGCAAGATCGTGTTCACCCTTCTCCTATTGGCTGGTAGTGTTCTTTGTTCGTTACATTACATTTTGCGTGTGGTGTTCAGGTTGTACTGTGCCGTAGTCAACAATCGCACATTTAGTGGATTTTATATAGTGGAATGCCTCGAATTTTTGTGTGTTCCGTACCGGGGTGCTACAATGCAACCGGCAACCCGGAAATAACTTTCCACGCCTTCCCTACCCCACCAGAAAGGTAAGTAATTCTTGTTGTCTTAGCGCCAATACCCACATGGGCAGACGTACTTAGCTCAGTCGCTTTGCTGCGATTATTGTTGTTTGTTTATTTATTTATAAATATATTTTTTACATTCTCTTGTAGACAACGGCAATAGATAAAGTGTCTTGGCATGACTGATGTGCGGGTCTCACGAACTAGTACCAGAGTGTGCTCCACACATTTTACCCCGGACGACTTCCATGGTATGTTATATGAAAACGAATGTTACATGAAGTATTGTATAAAAATTTATTATCTATAATATGTAAGTAATGTATTGATGAATGAAGTCTGTGTATGAAATGATGAACGGAAATATAATATTATAATATTTTATTGAACCACATAGATCATAACAATGATGTATGGCATGTCATAGTAGTGACAACAATGACAATAATAT
>NNCF01129037.1:595785-615886 GCA_002313205.1 Laupala kohalensis
TATAGATGCAGACATATGTAGTCTGTGTTTAAAGGAACATAAGAGTACAAATCAGTAGACCTATCACGGATGGCATGTACTATTAATAATTAGTATTGTGGTTAAAGGTGGTATGGCATACTAGACTTCTACCTCTGGTGAAACTGGTTCAAATCCTATCTGATCCAAGATTATGAAGGCAAGATACCTCTCATTCCACAATAATTTTCATGATTTGCTCTCATGTCATTCATGTATCACTCAAGGGNTGATTTGCTCTCGTGTCATTCATGTATCACTCAAGGGTGCTAATGACGTAGATGTTGGCATGCCATAAAGGTCTATAATAATGATGATGATGATAATAATGTATCGTTTGCCTCGGGGAGGTATGTCAGGAAAGGCAACTTGCACCATTGAGATTTCCCTGTTAAATCAGATGCATTGTCTCCTGTGGTATGTAGAAAGTTGTAAGTGGGTAGAGTAACCTACATCACTCGATTTGTATTTATTTAACATGGTTTGTACTCTTGTGTTGGTGTCTTGGTAGTGAAGTGTTCGAACATGTTCAAGTACAAGATGTAGTGTGTAGAAGAGTTACATTTTTCATTTAGCCATCTTTTTTTATGTTTTAATGTGAACTTGCATTTAAAAAAATTATATTTCCACTTTGTTTATTTACTACTTGGTGTATTGTGACTTCTTTTGGTTTTCTGAAACTTAATGTTATTTAATGTTACTTTCACTTTGATAGTTTATGAAAGTTATAGTATATTGTGGTGTTTGTAACTAGGTAATGTTTTTTTTACCATGAGACTGATAAATCTAGTCACGTTATCCTATGGATATATAAAAGGTTTTACAGTAAACTTTTCTTTAAAATTAACATTGGCATTGGTACAAATTTTGTGAATTTCTTATTGTGAAGTCAGTCTTCTCACAGATATTCTCAGGTTGACAGACCTCTCCCATTTCCTTGATGGATTGATATTCAGTTTGTAGAATGGAAAATTTCAGACTTTTTTTTAATATTGTATTTGTAAATGGGAAATGTAGCGTGCTATTGAATTGATTAACACCTTTCTCATTTGTTAAACAGAATGATATTCAACTTGTATAAATGAAAACTGTATGGTTTCTTCATAGATTATTGTAACTAGTTCATACTATGATATATCTATCGCTTTTGGTGACATGGTACTGGTGGATTGTCTTCATTTCTTTATCAATTATTTCTACTTGACCTTCATTAGATTTGTGGCATGTAATTCTCTCATGCAATGAGCAGAGGTATTTATACACCACTGTGGCTTAAAGCAAAACCAACATTCCATTGACTGCTTTCTATATAGCCTTTCTATGACAGCTTTTCTCATGTGACTTGTTTTAACAGTCTCATTTATTTATTAATGATATGAATAGTTGGTGGATATAAATAAATGAGTACCTTATTGCAAGTATACCCCATTTTTGTATACTGGATTGTATATTTCCATTCATATGAGAATGTCCTGAATCTTTATTATGAATAAATAGAATTAAGAGCAAGTATGTATTTTCTTTGTGTACATTTCCTGTCAATTGTCCTGTTTTCATTTTCTATTTCATATGTGTAGTAAAATATTTCAGTTATACATCCTGTTAACTATTAACAAATGTTAATTTTTATAGGGAAAGTATTTTCAGCTAACTTATTGTGAAATTATGAAGCATGAGGTCGAGGGAGTGGGGGGTACAGTACCTGGCGGGGGAAGGGGGAGGGGAATCGGGAACTGCCACGCGCCCTGTGGCCGGTTTTTGAACTTGTAGTTAGGCGTAAACAATGTTAGGAGCGCTGAAAGCTGTTTACACACCGTTAGTATGGGAGAGGGGCGTCTGGTTTATAGTCTGTGCTTCAGGCGCAGCGTCGGCCTGATCTCGGTTTCTCAGAATAGCTCGCCGGAAATTGTTAGTCCAAACTAACGGCTGTGATCCGGACAATACCCAGCTCAGGACTCTCATCTGAGGTTTCGAGCTAATTGGTTAATTGTAACCTAACTGAGTCGTGGCTCTGATCGCGAACAATCTACCAGACTTGTTCGATGCATCAAAAAAATCGGCAAGTAGTGAGGCGAGCACATCATCTTAAAAAAAATGAAATGCTGGCGTTTAGCGCGAAAATCTCGAAATACTGGTCTCAGAGTAGTAACGAAATGTCCGCGAAAAATCTGCTGTAACGTAATGTAAAAATGTCCGCGAAGAAAATCTCATATATAATGTAATCTCCTCAAAAAAAACCTCATATAATGTAATCTCCGCGAAAAAATCTCGTATAATCTTCATTTTCCATTCCTTAAATGGGTTTCATCCCTTCCTACACCTCTTTTTCCACTTCCCAAGTCTTCCAATTTTGAATTTCACGTGACGAAAAGCTTCCAATACCACAACTATTCCCCCTCCCGTGCGTAAATTCTGATTGGGGATTTTAAGGATTTTTGAACGATCTCCAACCGCTGTTTTGCAACGTTTTTTTTCTTTCATGTACAGAGGATACATGAATTATAATTGAAATATGGTATTAAATAATAATTGTCTCTAATGAAAAAGACATTAGCTTATTTTGTGTAAGTGCAAAATTTGTCCCATGTTACTTTATACTTTGTTCATTATTTTTATTTTTATTTCTTGGAGCTTTAGGGCTCACCAACGTCAAGGTCATTAGAGCCCTTGTTTTTAAAGTGTTCATCTTTTTAAGTCACAGATTTTGCTGCACTCATATTTTTTTAAACTCATTATGAAGATATCAGTTGTGTTGGGGTGATGCATATTGGCTCTATGTCTGTGAGACTTAGAAAACATTTTTTTTGTGACTGTTATTTTTATTCAACTATAGTGATACAAAGAATACTCACTTGAGTACAAGTGGTTTTTCAAACCAAGTTCTTTGCTTCTAGTGATAGATCAGGCGAAGCTCTCATCGAGGCGAGGCTGGAAATGAACATTCAAAATCAGCTGTGAAGCTGATGGTATCCAGGAAGGCAGCAGCTGGAGAATAGTTAAAGCAAGTAGTACTTAAGAGGTTCTAGTTTAGGTCTATCATCGAGATAACTGAGGATTTCTCTATTACAGAAACAATGAAATCTTGTTTGCTTCAAGACCCTAATGATTTGAGTGCCATTTTGTTAAAATACCCCTATAGTTTCAAGAAACAGTAGAACCATCTTTGTTCTATTGGATTCTACTTCATTTTTCTGGATCATCTGTTCATTCGGATCAATTTTATTACTATATAATTTCTTCATTTTCATATTCAACCTACAGTGTAAGGAGAGGTTTTAATTATCATACACGGTTTAATTCACAATTTTTTTTGTCTTTGTTTTTAAATATTTCCTTATGTATTGGTGTAAAGGGTGTTTTATTGAGGCTGTTAGAAATAATGTGTTAGTTTGAAGTTCTTGGTATGTTTTGTTTATATACAGTAGATTTGGGTATACAGCGAGTTGTAATGAATGATTTTGGTAATATGCATTGTCACAATAATATATACTTCATTACTGTTGTATTATAAGAAAACCTTAGTTTATATATAAAAAACATGTGTAAATAGTTCATAGTTCTTTATTTTCCATAAATAATTCAATTACAAGTATGAAACAACTTATGATTACAAACATATTATAA
The DNA here is from genome assembly GCA_002313205.1 of Laupala kohalensis. Lineage (NCBI taxonomy): Eukaryota > Metazoa > Arthropoda > Insecta > Orthoptera > Trigonidiidae > Laupala > Laupala kohalensis. The sequence goes on from NNCF01129037.1 coordinate 599,428, forward strand.
AGAATAATTCTGAAAATTATTTCAGTTTTTCAATAACACAGTAATATACCATTTTTGTAATTTTTACCAATATTCTACATTTTAAAAATAACACATAAATTTTACAAATTACCAATTCATCACAAAAAATTACCAACAATAATACCAATTAGTACATGTTGCACAAAATATATAACACTTTCATTTTTTTAATGATACATAATCTATTACACGTTTTAAATAATACACAACTATTTTATTTACAAATTGTACTCTATTATTTCAGTTTTTATCAAGTAAGTTGTAAAAAAATATATTCTTGAACTAATACAGAAATACTACCTCTTGCCTAAAATAGAGAAATACCACATTTCAAAAATAATACCAAGAAATCCTACTTTTACTCCTATTTTACATTTAATTTTTTTTCTTTTACCTCTATTATTGGCAATAAAAATTATTTTTACCATAATTGACACTCCATCTAAGTTTAAATTAAACTTGTCAGATGGAGTTTAACTTTTAACTCTCTCTCTCTCTCTCTTTATATTCCTATAGAAAAATGTCATTGTTTCGTTTTGCTTATGTTAATAACTTATTTTTAATAAATTAAAAGAACAGATTTTGAATTTGCAATTCTGCCTATCTTTGTCTCCTTCTTTTATTATTTTTATTATTCCTATTCCTTTTTCTAATATTGACTATCTTTTACATTTACATTTATTATTTTTTTTCCATTTATTATTTTAATTTTTTCTTTTTCCTATTACTTTTCTTAATTTAGTTTATGGTGATTTTTTATTAACCATTTCTTAAGTTCTTTCTTTCTTTTGTGCTTATTCTGAATTTCAATTATCTCATCCGGAATTTTGTTTAAACATTTAGGTATTGTTTTCAATTGTTTTTTCTCCATATTTATTTAATTGAATCAGAACTATATATGTATATTTCTTCCTGTTATCGTAGTTATGTTGAATCCTGTTTAGTTTTTCATTATTATTTATATTATTATTTAATATTTTTTAAAAGAACATTTGATTGATATTCAGGAAGTTTTTTCCCTGGTACGTTTCTTCTATATTCTGGTCACTTTCTCTCATTAATTTTATTATTTTGTCCTGCAATGCTTGAATTGGTCTCATGTATGATCTCGAGACTGACCCCCATGCCGCTATTCCATACCTTAATTGCGATTCTATCAGAGATGTGTATATTATTCTTTTTGTATCCTTATCCATAAACTTTTCTATGTTGCATATTTTCCAATAGTAAAACCTTATTTTCCTTATCATTTCTTTAATCTGCTCATTCCATATAAAGAATTTATCAAATGTCAGTCCCAGATATTTTATTTTTTCCACCTGTTTAATTTCATCCCTCCCAGGGGACACCACCTTAACGAAGCATTGTCCGTGCGGGTGGCGAGGGTTTGCGAAGCTGAGAGCTACGCCGGCGGTAGTGTAACTACCAGCAGGGCCACCCAAGCCGGATTGGTCTCAGCTGAGGTACCAGACGAAGTGTGTTCCACAACGACCTATCTTCCCCAACCAATCCCGCTTCCTTACCACCTGCTGCCTTGTAGGAGGGGGAGGGATCCCCAAAGGCTAAGGGAAGGAAAACCTCGACAGAAAACCAAGGGCAGAAGAGGCTCGGAAAGGCTTGGGGAAGCCAACTCTTCTAGGGGATTTAACCCTACACAAATCCCGGTCCACCAGGATGGAGGTTGGGCGCGAGGCTGACTACCTAGTCCCGGAAAAACTCACCAGTCGCGAACCCTCAATATGTGCCTCGGAACTCGCAAAATGGTAAAAGACGACGAATACGGCAAATGAACATGGATATGAATTTAGGAACATGGAATGTGAGATCACTGCGGAAAGAAGGGCACAGCGAGTATTGCTGAAGCGAATCAAAGAAAATAACATAAAAATCGCGGCTATCCAAGAAACAAGATGGAATGACCATAATATCTGGGATACCAAGGAACATACAATCTTCAGTAGTGGGAAGGATCCAAGTGAAAAACAGGGAGGGGTAGCATTTATAGTTGATAGTAGTTTTAGAGCAACTGTAATAGATTTTAGGCCATTCCATAACAGAATATGCGCTTTGAGAATATCAACTCAGTTCAATAACATCACAATTATCAACGTACATGCTCCAACAGACGAAAGTGAAGAAGAAATTAAGACTGTCTTCTACCATGAGCTGACCCAAATGATAGAATCCACCGCCTCATATGATACGAAAATAATACTAGGTGATTTTAACGCACAAGTGGGGAAAGAACTGACGTATCTTGGAATAATTGGAAGACACAGCCTTCATGAAGAAACCAATGAGAATGGGGAAAAATTATTCTTCTATCATCGGGTCATAATATGATAGTCAGCTCGACATGCTTCCCCCACCGAAATACCCACAAAAGAACGTGGCATACACCAGATGGAATGTCATTTAGTCAAATAGACCATGTACTAATTGATAAGAGAAGAGCAACAAACATCTTGGATGTACGCACGATAAGAGGAGCGGACTGTGGATCCGACCACTACTTAGTAAGAATTAAATATAGATGCCGAATAACAAACTCATGCAAAGGTAATACCACTCAAAGTGCCAAATTCAATATAGGACACCTACAAGACATGAATACAAGGAAACAATATCAACAAATCCTTACCACGACATTGACCATATGGAAGGGGAATGAGGAAGAACAAAGAAACGATGGAATAGAAGACCTTTGGAGGAAAATCAAGGATAGTGTAGTAACCGCAGCAGATGCCTCTCTCGGAAGCCCGGAAAAAAGAAATAAATGCGAATGGTTTGATGAAGAGTGTGAAACCGTAATTGAAGAAAGGAAAATGGCTCATACTAAGTATGTGGAGAGACCTACAAGAGCCAAGAAAAATACGCTGTATGAAGCAAATAAAATATGTAAGAAGAAGAGACAGTGGATCAGAGACCGCATTGAAGCAATTATAATTAAATCTAAAAGAAGCAAAACCAGCAGAAGCTTATAAAGAAATAAATATTCTGAGAGGAGGATTTAAGGCACGCACAAACATAGTTAAAGACAAGGGTGGTACGCTAGTGGGAGGAAAGCAAGAGGCTAAAAGGAGATGGGCAGAATATTTCTCGGCTCTCAACTCAGACAAGAGTCCTAAAATACAGAAGATAAACGAATTCCGGGAAAGTGGACAGAATAAGGATGAGATAGAACAACCACCAACAATGAAAGAAGTGGAGATAGCCATGAAGAACCTTAGAAATAGAAAAGCTCCTGGGTACGACAATATACCAGCTGAATTAATTAAATATGGAGATCAAATGGCGAACTCATTATTTGAACTAATAAGCGCGATTTGGAACAAAGAGAAGATGCCGGAAGACTGGACAAAAAGTGTCATCTGCCCAATATACAAGAAGGGACATAAATTAAACTGTCCTAACTACCGTTAAGGAAAAAATGCTAGAAGGGAGAGGAAAACCAATTGTAATAGTGGAACATATAGGAAAGGGCACAATTAAGCAGAAGGAAACCTAACTTCCGACACGAAGAGGAAAAAATCTTGTCAAATGTGACGGCAAAAAAGATGACACGAGACAAAAACTTCTACTTGTGCTAGATACGGACAAGGAAGAAGAAAGACTACGGGAAGTGCTGAAGGATTCATGCGTACTAACATGCCGGGACACAGAGACATATGATTGACACCCTATGTTGACAGTGAAGGATACACAAAAGTGAGTAGAGGAAGACGACTTCATAAAGGGGATAGTTGCATAGAACGTCCCGGGAACAGACAACGTTATAAAAGTTATTAAAAGAATTAAAACCAGGGACAAAGTGCGAGATCATTGGGTGCTGGAAATAGAAGGAAAATATAAGAGAATAATGGAAAGGGAAAGAGAATTCTGGAACTTACAATCATATCGTGTAGATGAATATGTGGCGCCACTTCACTGCTACCAATGTCACCGTCATGGCCATTTGAGCAAGGCGTGCACGGAACAAATGGAGACGTGAGGCCATTACAAAGTCTGAGGACATAATGATGCAGAATGTTCAGCGAGATTAGAACCACTACGCTGTGCAACCTGTTCAAGAAAAGCACTCTGTAAGAAGCAAAGATTGCGGGAATATACTGCGGCAGTGTGCCAATTAAAACCAAAAATAGATTATGGCGAGTGAAAAAAGGGGCGACACATTACAGGTATACCAACAGAACATGCAAAGGGGGGTAACTGGATCTCGAGAGCTTTTCAGACTATTGGTGCGTGAAAGAATCGACGTAGCCTGTACCATACACATTGCGAGGGCAACCATGTCATCTCCCTTTAAGGGTACGAAAAATAAACGAACATAAACCGTGGGCAACCATGTACGTCCTGTCGGAGGAGATAGAGGTGATGGTATTATCAGGATTGTGCACAGACAATATGCAAGCCGTCATGATACAAAAGGGGATGTTTCAATTACTTTTGATAAATGGGTATTGCAATTGCGGAAGGAGTTTTTTCATTTATTTTATTTCAAGATTTTAATACATTTCACAGATTATTACACTTCATGCACATTCTGATTTAGTGACCGCCTTGTTTGAAAGGTCTCATTACAAGGCTCTGTTCCGGGATTCTAGTATTCACTAACTCTTACGACTCGTCTTTGCTACGCTTCTCTGACACATTTGGTATACCCCGTCGTCAACTCGAAAAGGCGGGTGTTTATCTTCTTCCATATTCCCCTTTCTTTTCCTGCTTTTGTTTTCTCTTGCTCACAACGTACAATCATACGCTTCTCGTAATGTTCCGATCTCATTAAAAAATACTTCCAACAAGAGGTATTTTCCTTAACTTCAATAAGTTTCCTCATATCCTTCATATGTATTGTTTCTAACTTGTTATAATTGCCTCTAATGTAACTGGCTCTTTCAGCTCCAAGCCTCTCACAATCCCATAGAACATGGTCTGACTTTCCTTGTCGTTTCCGACATTCACAAGCCTCATCGTCTATCTTTTTAATTCGTTCAGGTACGTTTTAAAATCTCCATGATTTGTCACGAGTTCCAGTAATATTTTTTTTGACCAGAACCATTTCTTATTGCGTTTTGCAAACTGTACGTTATCTAATGTAGCGTTACATGTCGCGACCTTTATCTGTAGTGTTCCAGCGGATTTGCCATCCCTTTATTAACTACTCTGTCAGCTCCTTTGTTGTGTTCTTCTGCCTTTTGCTATTCCCATTTACATTTATTTCTCCAGTTTTCTTCAATATTCCTCGGTGTTTGAGCTATTGGATGCACAAATCTATAGGCACTATTCCTGTTGCAACAGTTAAAACATCTTTAGAGGACTCATTCTCTCTATTGATCTTATTCCTTTCTCGAAAGGACTATAAGAGAAATCCTATTCCGGGTGGAGCTGATCATAAAAGAATTTCAAAACTACAAGGTTGTGATATTTATGGACAGCAATGCACGCACTACGTTGTGAGGTGACAGACTAACTAATAAAAGAGAGAAAATATTTGAAAGATTTGTTATGGAAAATAACCTGAGAATAGAAAATTAATACGGGCGAATGACATTCAAAGAAAGGGAAAATACTACACTATGACCAAAGGCTTGCGTCCAGGAGAGGTTCAAGAGTCCTCAAGCTTGAAACACGGATAGAAAGTGATCATAAAGTCGAATTAGTGAAATTGAACAGGGACGGAAACCAATGATAAGAGACCAAAAACCAAAACTCAGAATAAAGAACTGGGAGTTATATACTCAAGAGACAGCCCAAAGGGGAATATGGGAGGAAGAAGTAAGCTTAGAGATAAGTATCTGCGTGGACAAATTGCAATTAACATTACTGAAGGCAGGATACGCATGCACAGTCAAAGGAAAAGAGAGATTCCAAGGATGTAGATGGTGGACAGCAGAGCTGACCAAAATTAAAAAGGAGAAGTATAAACTATTACGGAAATATAGAAGAAGGAAAGAAAAAGGAAAAGCAGTGGATGTATTACTGACGGAATACAGAAAGGAGAGAAGCGAATACAAAACAAGAATAAGAGACCGAGAAGGATAATATTGGATGTAATATTTAGAAGATTGTTTGGCTAAGAGTTGTTAGGGGGCGTCATATGCTATAGCTAGTAACAATATTGAAAAAGACGATTTGGGCAGCAGTAAGTGACGGATGAGGACAGCAGACCAAAACATGGGAGGAAGTGGGAATACGGTTGTTCGATGAACGTCTACCATAAGTAATGTTCAATCAGCGATGGGATCCACCACAGAAAGAAGAGGAGGAAATCAGAATGACAAAGAAAGAAATGGCAGACATAATATCACGAATGTGCAGAAAGAAAGCACCAGATTTCGACGGGGTGACTGACGCGATGGAGCAAAGAACAATACAGGTATTTGAGGAGTACCTAGTAGAAATATATAACAATGCATAGCGCTAAGTAAATTTCCGGCGAAATGGAAAATTGGACTTCTGAGACTATTCTTGTAAGGAGGAGACAGAGACCAATAACTCTATTGCCTACGTTTGGGAAAATTCTGGACCGATGGATAAGGAGGAAATTTCAAGGTATTTACAAAAGGAAATCATATTATATAAAAGACAATATGGTTTCAGAAAAGAGAGAAGCACTGAAGACGGTCTGCACGATCTGATAGACACAATAGATGGACGGACAGTGAAATACGCTTTGACTATATTTACATACATTGAAGGAGCTTTCGACAACGTACGATGGATAGAGGTACTGAGAGTTTTAGATGAGATGGAGGTACCAAGAAAATTATTCAACCTTCTTGCGTCGTATTTTGAAGAAAGAAATACAATTTTAGAAAAAGGTGGTGATTGGAAAATTAACAAGTGTTTTACTGAATGCATGGCAAATGTCGTAGACAAAAGGAACAAAGGGAAGAGCTAGACATGCGTTTATACAGGATGTGACATGCAGAAGAAAACAAGAAGTGCTTTAAACCGAAGAGAGAAGTAGCAGAAATATGGAAAGGTCATAGATATTTCGAAAAGTATTTATATTCGATAGGAAGATCTGAAGGAGAAGAATGCGCCTGGGGGGATGGAGTGGGAGACAGAGACCATATATCATGGACATGCAAGATTTATGGCAAAGAACGAAGAAACTTAATAAGACAAATGATATGAAAAGGAGTCCGTAAGATAGAGAACAGTTCGAACCTATTAAATTCGAAAACTAAATATATATTTGAAGATTGTGTAAGTAGATGTGTGCGATGCAAAACGCAATAAAGGAAAATAAATAAAAGGGTACACAAAAAGGCAGTTGACTATATCCACATCCCCGTGTTAGGGATGGATACAGCGCCATGGTCAAGGAGTTGTAGTCACGTTGCTGACTAAGAATTGTTGGTTTAACTTTCATTTTAATATATTTTATTTTAAATATTGTCTATGATATTATTTATTATATATTGTCTATGATAATATTATTTTAAATATTGCCACTGTTTAAAATACATATCATTAAAAAAAAAGTAGTATCTTTAGTATATAAAGTATAGTAAAATAGTAATACATTATAATCATAAAACCTTTGTTCTTCATCACATACGTAGTACAGGGCAAGTACTTTAAACCCGAAAATATTCGAAAATTCGACCGTGAGGTTTTGACGGAAATATCCGTTTTGGGTGTCGCTAATATTTTGGAAAACTTCTTGGAAACGGTTCCAAAGTTTTCGTTAAGTTTCCTGTTCACAAAGTGTAATTAATACGTATTACATCTGCAGTAGACGTACTGCGTTTGAAATTTCAGCATATAGTCAGGAACATAATTTCTGTCTATGGTGTATCACATTTATTTACTATTTCAAGAAACTATTCTACGATATAGATATACCAGGCAGAAAGAGAATACTGTTTCAGAAAACTAGAATGAATGTTATAGTAGTAACACAATTAATATAAGAACGAAATACCCATTGCACTTGCGAAATAGAAAGAACGTGTGTTGACAGTGAAACTAATTTTATGTAACATTTATTATGATATTTTTGAGACTGATACATCGAAAAAGTCTTGAAATAATATTCAAGATTTTTTGTGATTATAATATTAAGTGTAGTAAGTATTAATATCATTCATTTACTCAGACCCCGAAGAATAGAGTTTTCGTTCTTTATTCTTTCTCATACACTTAGTAGCGTAAATATTGAAACGAAGAAAAATTCGTTCGTTGGATAAAAGGAATCTCTGCAAATAAATTACTACAATACCTGCAACTAAAAATTCAATAACACATTTGTAACCAAAGCGATAAAAATATCCGTTTTCGGTGTCACTGAAACAGAAAATTAATGCATAAGCAAAAGTTGGACACCTTTAAAACGTATTGATATCACTCTTCAGTATTCTCATGCGTCTTATACCCTATGACGATCGTAATTCACGGGATCTGCAATAACATTTTTGATTAGTAAAACGTGACAATATCATATTCATGTCGAGTGAACTGAATGAACGCCTATGAAGAAGTGATGTTTTTTCGTAACGAGAGGAATATGCCTAATACGTCGTTGTACTGATTTTCAGTATCTTTCTGTTGTTTTTTAAATTTGAAATATGAAACTCGAAAATTTAATTTTAAATTTGTATGCCATTTTTCGGAAAAACGTCTGGTGTTCTCTTGATTCCATAAGGCGTACAAAGGAAACAATATCGCCCAAATGGAGTCTGTAAAGTAGTCTTTTTTTGCGAGGATCTAAACATACTCGTAACGAGTTATCATGTTTCTTCTCTAATACTACTGGGTTTACAAAACTAGTTGGTTTCTTGATTTTTAAAATAATATTGTTCGACTCAATTTCATCTAGTTCTTTTTTGTAAGCATCCATTAGTTTGAAGAGAACTTTACGAGAAGGTTCCACTTCGCCAGTGGTGCCTGTTTTTAATTTTAAGTCACATACAAACGGAAGATAGCCTGTTTCCTGAAATAAATCACTATCAACCTCCATTGTTGATTCTGTTTTTTATGACATTAGTAATACTTTATCAAATTCAGACACTTGATGGTTTCCAAACCTCAGTACAAGCACTGTGTTTTCATAATCAACTACTAAGAATTCCGGAAGTGTATACTTATTTTTGATTTCACACATTTATTTTCCCGTGCATTTTGATGTCTGAATCGTTATATTTAAAAAATGTACATTAGATTTCATCAACTTTTTTTAAATCTTTAGCTTCCTGAAATCACATTTCCCCATAACGTTCCTGCTGCACCTGTATCAGGTTTGAAAAGAATGGTTCTGTTACTGTCAACAAACTTGACCTTTTCCGTCCACTCTTTATTTATAATACTTACTTTCATTTTCTTATTTGAAATTGTAACTTGAATTTATTGATACTCAATGCTGTCGTCTTTGCTACCAACATAATTTTCCACGAGATTAACTTTCTTTCTACTTCTACAGATCTTTGCAAAATGGTTCAGTATGGTTGCACGTATGGTTGGTCGCTGGGCACCGCCTCTGCGCAAGATGCTCTCTGACTCTGCTGTCTTCACATGGTCACTATATCTGATGAGATCAGAATGGCTGCCTGGACCTGACGAGTCATTTTCCCTTTTCCATGTGTACAACCTAAATCTTTTCCCTTGTTCGAAGTGTCTGCGACAGCTGGTTCGTCAATTCAGCTGCCTTACACAGCCGAATGTACTTCTCCAATGTTAAATCTTCCTCGCGCAACAACGGTATTTTAGTTTTACACTTTCGATGCCACACACAATTAAGTCTTTCATCAAACTGTCTTTTAACTGTCCAAAATCACAATCTGAACTCAGTCTCTTTAGATAAGTGAAATTATGTAAATTATTCGTAAGATTGCATGTTGTATTTTGCTTTTGGGGGAATGTGCTATGGTGAATTTATGTTAATTTGTGAGGGCGTGAGAAAGAGAAATTTATGATGTATTACTTGGAACAAATGGTTAATTATACCAATTATCTTGGAAGAAGAATTTTCTTTTCGAAGAATTAATGTGTTTCACGACAAAGTAACAGCCGAACCTATGACATTGTTAGGAAGTCCCCTCCTCTTTATTAGTGTCAGTTTTATTAAATTAGAATCCAATAAAAAACCGTAATTATCAATCAATGAATTAATTAAAGTAAGAGTCAAATGTATGTTACCTTCATTTTAATGCGTTTATTAATACAGTTGGTAACCTTTGTGAAGCTATATTTTTCTGTTGAAATTGGCACTACTAAGTGAAGCCACGAATATTAAAAAATCCCTAGGTCATTTAATTGTTACACTATCACAACAGTTTGCTAGCTCTGCAGTCAGTTCAAATGTGTCGTACTTTTCTCTCCCTTCTTTCCCAATTGTATGGAGTAAAACGGTGACATTGACTGCATCACCTTTGTTTTCACTCCCTGTTGCCTTCACATAAATTGCAAATTTTTAATGCCATTTTATTCAATTTTCAGCCATGCTGCCTTCAAACGAAACTGGTTGAAGAGATTGTAAGTTAATTTGCAGAAACGTGTTTCCGGCACCTTGCTGTTGATTTGACATCTTGTTTTCTTTGCTGCTCGATTTACCTTTGTTTTGTTCATACCGTCTCTTTTGAACTTCACTGTTGTTTTCACTTTATATTACTTATACGACTGCGCCAAGTAATAAAACGCCTATGAGTATATGTTAACAGCAACTTTATTACGTTTAACTTACATCGAGCAACCGCTAACACATGTGTTCTCGGGTCCTCCGTCACAACTGACCTCCGCTAGCCACGTAGTCCTCCACTAAGCAAGTTGGTGATATTACCAACCCTGACACTATTGTCATCACTCGAATTTCAATGTGGACTTGACAAGCAGAACATTTGGGTAATGCGTCCACGTCATACTGTCAAATAAAAAAAATTTAAAAAATTATCCTTTGTAGTAACAGCATGTTAGGTTAGCACGTGAATTATTTGAGCAACAGTATAATTGTTGCACGGGAAATTTAAATGTCATTCAGGTACATAAATTTTTTTGAGTTCATTTTGGTTTTATGTCTGCAATGTTGGCGGGAGACCGTTTAACACTTACCGCGCGAAGGACGTCCGCGTTACTACGTTTCTGTGCTTCTATGCTCTAAAACAGATGAATACGTACCGCGATTGAAGGCTTTTCTTTCATGTCCTTACTACACACGAATGAAGTTTTCACTTTGTAATTTACTACGGGAAGAGAAAACCTGGCATAAACGGTTGTTTGAATCGTTACTGAGAAATTGGAATTGTAAAAGATTGGTTAAAAATTGTTTCTGAAGGTTTTGGGTTTTGTCCCCTTTCAACACAAGGGACAATGAGATAGTCGAGAGTAAAAATCGCGTGAAAAGTAAACCAGGTTCTCTGCAAATAGTGATTACAAGGGGATGACATGGGTATTCAAATACAGCCCCAAAGACAAATGGCAGATTATGGAGTGAAACACTACTATTTCACCTCGACAGAAGGCTCACGTGACTCAATTGTGGAAAATATGTTAATTAAACTAAGAAGGCGACCGTACATCAGGGATTTGTACCACCAGGGCAAACTACAAAGGAGACTCATTACATGGAAGTACTCACATTTTTGGAAGAGGATTGGGAAAGTACGACCGAAGACCCTCGAGGTTGGATATTACACCAAAATAATTAGTGATCATCATAGCTAGATCTATACAACAATAGTCTTGATATTGGTCTAGTTCTTGCATATCCTTTGTTATATTGGTCTTCATCTAGTAACATTTTCTGCTAGACCTAGACGAAGAAATGAAAACCAATATGTGCACGACTGAGGACAATGCGAAGATCTACAATGGAATTATGAGTGACGGGGTATCTTTCTAAAAATCATCGCCGTGCTTCTCTGGCCACCGATCAGCCCTAACTTGGCTCCATGTATTCCCTATTCCCAAAATTCGGACAAGAAATGAAACGCTACGATTTTCACATCACAGAAAACTTTAGTTGTGACGTGATGTTTTCAGTGCGTAATGCAAGAAAACTTCTGATATTGTTAAGAACAGTGAAAAAGGCGTTGGATTCTCCGTATTGCTTCCCAAGGGTCGTATTTGGAAATAGTTGTGAGAGTAATTGTTTAACAACTTTTCAATTTAAATTCAGTATTCTTGATTCTTTCGTGATGAACCTTTCAGTTTTTCACTTCAGGGAAAGACGAAAGTTTCTGCAAATTTCACCTATGTTTCAAGATAATAATGGTGCATTTGAATCAGCTCTAAGATTAAACGTTCTGCGTTATGTTCTTTAGATTATAGTGTCTATAGATCTTTTCTTAATTTTTTTCATGCTGGGACAATTGTGACTACCTACTGTAAGAAAGCCACCAGCAGCAGAAAACAAGAAGCAATGATCACTAACCTACCCCCTACACCAACTGGTAATTCTTCATTCCTGCATCTCACTTAAGTTGGATGCACTGATTTTACTAAATGGTAGGTCTCTCAATAAAAGGTCTATCAGTTCAAAATTCCATCAACTCTAATCATCAATATTACATTAATTCCATAACTGTATTAAGACTGCTCTTATTTTTCCCCTGAAAATTCATAAGGAGTACCTTCAACAGTTAAATCGAATTATAATTACCTCTCACTCCAAATTAATATTATAATAATACCAGTGTAACAAGGCTTACCAAGAGTTGTTTGAAGTAACGTACGTTCAATTTGTGACACAGTATGTAGAGCCACGGATCAATTAACTGATGGACCGACGTCAAATGTATTTCTTTTAAATACGCTTTCGGATCATGTAGGTAATCCCCAAACAGTTGGGATCGAAGTACAGTAACCTAAAAACATAAATATGGTAACATTTATTGAATTCATTTTAATAATTCATCAAAATTACTCATATTTTTTTAACTAAATCGAAAATCATTAAATTAATTGAGCTATTTTGAAATGTAATTGCGTCTTGTAGATAAACGAGGGTTGTGTGGATTTCGGTGAACTGAGAGAGGGAAAATGACATCTTGTTAGCTTACATAGAGACACGGGTACTTCAGTCTCCTTTTGGGAAGTAGGGGGCCTTAGAAAAATTGAGTGCCTGACGACCATGAGGAATGCCATGCGTCTTTAACTCACCAGAGCGACAAAAGAGGGAAAGCAAGGGCCGTGTGGCATGTCGCAGGGCTTCATAGCATCCATTGGTCAAGAAATGATGACGTATGTCAATGACGTGACTAGCTCCAGACGTATAGGAGGAGCGGAAAGTAAACGGGACATTTTAAAAGTTCATGTTTACTTAGTAACAAATCTTTTTGGTCATCCTGATCATCATAGAACTATCAAGAGCTTAGTGAAATAGCTTAGTGATGGAGCTTAGAGTTAGAGCTTAGTGATCAGCGACTGCTGAATGATTTGTTGAACTGTTCGTAGGAGATTGTTCCTTATTGAGTGCTGTTACGTAATTGATAATTACGAGCTAATAACTGATTAATTAATGATTGTGTGGCTAATGCTCGGTACACGGTGAAGTCATTAGACGCTTTGGTTGATAATTCGGAAAATGGGCATTAACGAGACATTTGAGATTGATGAGACCATGGCGTACACATCAATGAACTCTGTCTTCATGCTGCCATTCATTCATTTCCACACACCATTTTTCGGCAAACGTTTTGCGTCTTCTGACACACTATGCAGGTACCGCTTTCAGATAGAAGTTGAAAGTATCACTTAAGTGATGGATTGTAGTGTTAATTCCATCATGTGTCATCATAAAAATGTATTATCATATAAAAGAAACTTTTGTTTAGGCACAAGCAACGTAACTCATGAATAAAACTGAAGATAGTGAAAGAATTTAGTTAAAGAAGTAATGAATGTTATCTGATATGTTACAGGTTATAAAATTTAACTCATATTCTCATGCAGAATACACTAGATTGACAAAAAGTACGTTATGTGACAATATATAGAGGATATCCCAGAAATGATGCGACAAACCTCTATGGCAGGTGGGGCACGTCATAAGGATTGAGAATTCCATAGCAACCCATGGCCGCAAACGTCAGAGGTAAGTGGTAGCAGAGGTCGAAGACCGGAAAGAAAACAAGAGAGTGCTTCATTTGTCAAATTTTTTGGACATAATGAGAACAAATGGTGAACGACATAATGTGTACAAATGGTGTACGACACGCCTGACACCGACGGAGCATTGACTACCGGAGACGCTCGAATACACCGGGAGTTTCTTTGATTGTAGCAGCTGCGCAGACGATTCTTGCGACGAGATCCATTTCAGACTCCACTGGATCGCGATCCTTGAGAGATTTCATGGTTCCCCACAAAAAGAAATCAAGGCACTATAAATCCGGTGAGCGTGGGGGACAAGGAACCGGTCCACCACGCCCAATCCATCGATGCGGGAATCACCTGTTTAAATGCCTACGAACTGCCAGTCCAAAATGAGCAGACACCCCATCATGTTGGAGCCACATGCTGCGCCTCACATTCGCTGGAACATCTTCCAGCAAGCCGGGAATAACCTGTTCCAGAAAGGTCTGATAATTCACGGCGGTCAAGCGGGATGATAAAAGGTATGACCCGACTAAGCAGTGCCGACCAAACCCGCCCACACATTAACTGTGGAGCGATATTGTATCGCTTGGTGCCGCACACTGTATGGGTTTTCTGGTGGCCACAAATGCTCAATGCGGTGATTGAATTCGCCATCCCTAGTGAATGTGGCCTTATTAGTGAACAACACATTAGCTGGGAAATTTGTTGCAGAAACCATTGTGCGAAACGCACACGTGCAGGATGGTCAACGGGGTGTAATAACTGCACGGGGTGTAATAATCAATTTTTCCCATTCCCTTCACTTTCTAGGTTTTGTCACGTCTTAGAGTTTCCAGACTCACTTCTTATTAATTTATTTTCGCCTTTTGCTACATTTAATATTATCGTTAGCTCACTGCATGACTCCGCTTCGCATGTCTTGTGACAGATCACAGTATAACTTCCTTTTCTTTTATTGTCTAAGCAATGACGATGCCTTCTTTGGTTTATTAATTGTCTGAAGTGGTCTGTGACTTCTTCAGACAATTAATAATAATATTTCTTACCAACTTCTAAAACGTTATTAACTTGACCCTTTCAGGTCCCTCACTCATTCGTTCGAACTATTTTGTACTACGCGAGTTCCCTTTGCCCTTTTTTAATCACACGTTTTCATTCGTCTCTCATACCAAAAAGAAACTCTCTCAAAGTTTCAATGTCTGACTCGGACAAATAAACAGTCTCAACATTTCTCACCATCAGTACCGCACAAATAAACAGTCTAGAAATTTCTTACTATCAGAATCGCACAAATAAACAGTCTAGAAATCTCTCATCTTCTGATGTAAAACAAATAAAGAGTCTCAAAATTTCTCATAATTTGATTCCAAACAAACTATCGAAAATTTTCTCACTTCTGAAGTACGACAAACTATCGAAAATTTTCTCACCAGTTGACACGAACAGAAATAAACATTCTCAACATTTTTCACGATCTGATTCGCACAAAAATAAACATTTCTCACCATCTGCTCAAATAAATCGAAAATTTTCTCACCCTTTGACCTCCACAAAAATAAGTATTCTCAAAATTTCTCACTATCTGACCTAAATGCTCCTGTGTCCTATTTTTATAGACTATTACGTGTCACGTGACGTTCCCCCTCTTATCCTAGCTTCTTTCTACTTCAAGACTTCGGTTCTTTTCCCCCTCTTAATTTTAATTGGTAGTTTCCGAAAAGATGTATGTTGCATTTTCTTGTTTCCAATCATACTACTAGACTCCACACCCCTTGATATCCCATTGTAGGGACCCTCTCTCTTACTTCCAAGATTCTTTCCTCTAGATGAAGGTCTGTCGGCCATTTTGTTGTTTTTGTATCGTACATCTGCGCGGGCGGCATGCTTCTAAGATCCTCTCTTTTATTGTTTTATTGCTAGGCGGCGCGGTACCCTCTTTTTAAACCCTGATTTTATTGCTACATTTAGAATTTCACCCTCGTCTTTCTAAAGATTATTTGCTATGGGAATCATGTCCCCAAAGGACATGTGCCGTGATCCTTTTTAGGCGCTTGTCGCAAGCGTACTCCCACGTTGCTTTGGGAAATAATATTCCCTAACATCCGCTCTTTTTTCAGTGCTCTCTTTTGTATTTAATTTCGCCGCTCATTTTTCTAAAGGTTCAAGTCCAAACTTGCTCGTCGGCGAACATGTGTTCTCGTCTTTGCGACTTTTGGTCTTTTCAAATAATAGTTTTTATTACGTTTTTGTAGTCAATTTTTCGCTCGTCTTTCTGAAGGTTCATTTCGAAACTTGCTCGTCTGCGAACATGTGTTCTCATCTTTGCGTCTTTTGATCTTTTCAAATAATAGTTTTTATTACGTTTTTGTACTCCCAAATATATATATATATATATATA
>NNCF01129037.1:625246-695424 GCA_002313205.1 Laupala kohalensis
TATATATATATATATATATATATATATATATATATATATATATATATATATATATATATATATATATATATATATATATATATATATATTTGTGGGGCTTTAGGGCTCGTCAACAGCGAGGTCATTAGAGCCCTTCATATTCATATAAGAAAGGCCATGACTTTATATTATTTCTTCTCTAGTATTTGTGTACAATGGGCCTCGCAAACTTAAATTTTATCCAACAAGTAGCAAGCCACTGTGCTATTAGTCTAATAGAAAAGCAGTTGTATAATTCCAGCAGTTATCTAGATAACGTTTCCAACCATTTTAGATCATAGTTTTCTTGACATGTCTTATAACCATTCGTCCGTCGCGCCGTAGATTTCTATTCAGGATTGCAGCGGTTCCGCCGACTTCCCCTTTAATACAAGGTCTCTACGATTCTTATATATTCATCTGGTATCCATATAAGGACATAAATTAGTAAGGGATTCCTTAACGACGACAATAGTAACGCATTAACTGTGAACTGTCGAACATAAGCGTTACTTTGGGACGCAAGGGTCAGATAATGTTCCGAATTGTGAACTGGTGGAGCCAAAGAACCGACCAGCGAGGGAATCGCAAGACGCCAGGTGGAACGAATGATGATTTAAACTTCCCGAAGACTGTCTATCTTCCCACAACGCAGGTGGGAACGAGCATTGACCTCATTCCGCCAGACGCCCAAACGAAGACATCCCTTCCTTGACATTGCACGGTCGTGAGTACAAAAACAATAACAAAGTGGGAAATCGCCCTATTGGCAACTAAGCTCAACTAATAAAGACCTCATGAATAAACATTTGAAAATTTTATTAAAGCAACATGCATGATGTGAACTCCATGTTTGTATTTATACTTATTTTGGAAGGGGTTGTTTAATTTGGTCTCTTTAAAGGGGATAAACTAGGATAATATGGTTCGATTTTTATCATGATTAGAGCGTTTGGGAAATATTTTATATATTGTTTGTTCATGTGTTTATGTAAGATTATGAGAAATGATAGTGCTAGCGATGGAAATTTTAAAGTGGTGATTTTACATTTTTGTGTTTTATTTTGTGTTGTGTAATATTTGTAATAATCATGTGTAATAATTCTAGGCTAATAAACTTAGTTTATGATGAATTTGTGCACTAAAATGTTGTTTCTCGTCACTTGCAAGAAGTGTCAAGTATCCCCAACCCACGTAATATTGATTCATCAAATTAAATGAAAAATCAGATGTGGCAAACCCGACTGATACGTTACAATATATATTATGATATACAATGGAAAAAATTTCCCACATGACATGATGGTGACAGCCGATTCGTTTCGTCTAATAAGGGAGTGACTTTCATATGTTTCTTTCTCTACCTGTTATTATTTTTTAACGTTTATATATGATACTTTTCCACTTCTCTGGCATAATCACGAAACAATCTGCACAGTGTTATTTGTGAAGAAATCGATAAGCAGCTGTGGCTGCTCCCCACCATTGTACGTTCGCTTATCCCTCCCTCGGCGAGGTGGTTGATAGGAATTACTCTTTGTATTCCCGCGTAATGCTCATGACGGGCGCTGTGGCCATCCCTGGTCTTCTCTGTCGTGGTAATATATTGAGCAAGAAACGTTTTTTATTTCATTAAGCTAAAAAGTAATTAATTAAGCATAATGCCTAGCGAGGATCATCGCAGCTTCCATCAGTGAAAGAGTATTGAAACTCAATCAGAGTTCCGTAGTTACAGAGAGTAACTCCGCTTCATTATTCTTGATGTTTCTGACACTACTTATTTTAACTTGTTTTATTTTATTGTTTGCGTCTGTATCCGCTAGGGAAAATGTTAAGAAGGAATTTTATATTCATTTCTTAAACCCACATTATTTTTATTAGGTGCCAGGTTTGATTTCTGCAGTGGTGGCATCCTCATCAATTATAAGCGACATTCCCTGTGAAATAGTGGGCAATCCGGCTTGTAGTCAACTCATAAATATGTCTTGTCTTTCAAAGTGAAAATGTTCCTGCTGGGGCTGAACATCCAGTTTATTCCTAAGCCTGTCTTCAAGAATTTATTCGACAGGAATGAGGTTAAAATAAAGAGTTTGTTACTGCGAACAATATAACTGCTATTTCCGAAATTTATTTCTAAACCAAAATTTCTTGTCCAACATATTATCGAATAATACATACAGTGAAGTGTAGACAGAGGTTTGTAAACATAGTAATAATACGAAGATGTGCAGCGTTGTTAGAATCAGTTTCTTTGCATCAGTTTGGTGGCGATGTGGTTCTCTGCGATATCGGTCTCAGTATATTAGCTTGTCGATGATGCAGTTTCCTGTTGAATCCATTTCAAAGCATTAGTTTGGCGGCGAAGTATGTAAGCTGAATGCGTTACCTAGACAGAAAGGGGATGTCTGGGCAAGGCGCGTCGGTAAATTTCACACTATTCTCAAACTATGCGAGTATTGTCTCTAGCTCATCCATACCGGATATTGTTTGACTCGCTGCTGATTCTGATCATTTGTTGCTTCCTGCTAAAATATTTTTTTCCTCATCTTTTAGCTTTATAAGAGCGCGATTTATTCACTTCACTTTTTTACTTTTGGTTTATCTACTTTATTTCTCCAAAACCGAGGAATGAAGGAGAATGCTTCACTTTCTCTCGTTAGTCTCGATAAACTTCTCTCGAGTTCCGTTTCCTCAGATTAAACTTCGCCTAGTCTACTAAATTAAAGTATAAATGTCACATCAAATATGTTTCGTTTGACAAGATAAGTTATTTACAACATCACATTAGTTTCAAAATACCATGGATAATGTATAGCTTGATTTTTATAGAAACTGAGTCAAGAGATGACTCACTACCTACGATTTCACAATGAGAGCAAAATTATTTATATAACTAATTTTTTTCACTTACTCAAGAACTATAAAAAATGACTTTAAGGAAATCTGTCGGTTTTTAGTAGCGGTGATGAGTGTGTGATCAATGGGAATGACCTACTGGAAAAAAGTATTATTTTAAACTCTTGTTATCTCAAGATATCTTCCTGGAAACAATATTACATTATAATACTACCAACTCTCTTATAGATGTTTTCCCGAACGTTTTTATAACGTTGAGGGTATTACTGACATTGCTGATATCAGTGGCTACTGGAGAAAGAAGTTTCTTTTAATTCGGAATTATTAAGGATAACCTACAGTCTTACATTTCATAGAAGCGGCTTAAAGAATTGGCAACGTTAGCCATTGAAGATGACATGCTTAACTCTTTTGATACTGACTCAATTTTGAAGAACTTTTCTATGTTGAAAGCAAGAAAAATACGTTTGACGTTTTACTCCTTTAATTTTACAATATTTTTACTTGGACGTTCGTACGTATGATTAAGGTTGAATGGAAGGATATCAATCCATGAAGATGCAGTGAATCTACGTGAAAGCGTTGTAAATTCTTCTGGATACTGTGTCAATAACATGCATAAAAGAAATTGTGCTTATTTCTTTCCGATTTTAAACCCATAATTGTACGTCTCGTTACAACCACATACTTTTCCACTGAAGACGCTGCAGGGATGTTGGGAAACTGGAGGAGTTGCTGGGCAAGGGCGCGAAATGTAGACTTCACATTTGCTAATTCAATGTTTGGACCGACCATGCTCGAATATAGCGAGAAAATCACAATTGGGCAATTAATCCCAACATCTTTGAAATTGTGTTGAGATGTGCAACGGTGTTTGCCAGGAAGAGTGATTTTACAAAGTGTACATGTAGTGAGACCGACTGAGATGGACTCAATCGTTTTGAAGGGCGACTTCAATACCATACAAACCTTGGCGCTCGCCACTGGATATAAAGTAATGTATAGAATACAAGTGTTAAGAGAATATTGTACTTTTGTATATTACACAACAATTATAATTAGAACTTTTGTATATTACACAACAATTATAATTATAATTAGAAACCTCACCGCCAGGTAACAGATTAATCATGTTACGTCGAATGAAAATGGGAGACGGGACCGGGGTTCGAACCCGGGTTCGAACCCCGGTCCCGTCTCCCATTTTCATTCGACGTAACATGATTAATCTGTTACCTGGCGGTGAGGTTNTGCCAAAACCGGCTTTCGACAGATTATGCTGTCATCTTCAGTGGCCCACAATCAAGATACAGGAATATACTTAGCTATTGGTAAAAATGGTCTTAATAATAATATTAATAATAATAATGATAATAATAATGATATACAGTAAATAATTACAAAATTATGAATTAATATAGAGAGTACTAGTATGTTATAGTTAATAATAATAATCAGAGCATTTAATGCTAATTGGTTTCAGACATTTACAATATTATATAAATAGTTGGATGATAAATGTTTGTTTGCAAAATTATTACTTAAAAAATTGAAATTAATGAATATTTTGCAATAAGAAAGTTTTGTAAGCCGAACATCTTAACTTTCCTGTCCTGGAGGGGAGTGTGGAATGCGTGGATCTGGTCGCCTCTGTGTATTGAGAAGGCGTGACGGAACAAGGCTGTGTGTGTGGATGGGTGAGTGGGCGGGCGGGAGGTTTTCTACCGGAAGATGAANTGCTAAATGGATTCTAGGAAGAGGGTTGCTATTGGGGAGATAGAGAAGTTTGTTTGTTCATTTAAAATGTGTGCGTGTTGGTTTATTGCTTTCTGAATGTGGATTGACTCTAGTAAAATTCTGCTATAATATTTATGCTATAGTACTCTCCATTTTAATATACATCTTTTTGTAATTATTACTATATATTATTATTACTATATATTATTATTACTATATATTATTATTACTATATATTATTATTACTATATATTATTATTACTATATATTATTATTACTATATATTATTATTACTATATATTATTATTACTATATATTATTATTATTATTATTATTAAGACCATTTTTACCAATAGCTAAGTATATTCCTGTATCTTGATTGTGGGCCACTGAAGATGACAGCACAATCTGTCGAAAGCCGGTTTTGGCAAATAAATATTTTTCGGTTGACTATAACTTTGTTTCTCATAATTACACAACAAATCACCTAGTAACAGAAAACCACCTAGTATAACATGGTAGGCAGTACAATGATATAATTATTAAAATACAAACCGAGAACTATTACGTTACAAGCAGTGGTTAAAACAATAAGCATGAGATTTGTAGCAGCAAAAACGGACGTATGAAGTTTTTCGATAAGACTTCTTGCTTTAACATTGAGGAAACACCAAGTGCAAGGATACTGTAACATGTAATCCCCCACTGCTAGAATTGGAATAGTTGAATATAGTAATGCTGCTATCCATGAAGCCGCAATAGTGAACCTGAAAGTAATTTTTAAATTTATTATTTGAATAGTTAGCAGGGCATAGCGTATATTAAAAACATTATGAAGCAAACCTGGCAAATAAAATATTGCATGTTCTTCTGTGCCAGTACGTGTAACGAATGGCAAGAAGCCGCTCCACTGCCATAGCGCCAACTAAGCATGGAGTAAGAATAGCTATGGTGGTCATAAAGACGCCATGGATGTTGCATAATAATTTCTGATAACAAAGTAATTATCATATATTTCTCAATGAATCGAATGTTCTGTATTTCTCCAACACACAAAACCTTACTTCCTTTACACATAACAACTCGATATTTAATATACATGGCTACATACATTGAACGGTTCTGAGGACATATACGCGATCAAAACGGGAAATGTGGTTAAGATGATTCCCAGAAAGTCCGACCACAGTAAGCCAGTGATCAAAGAGAGAAATGTTGTATTTCGATTTCTCAAATGTTTCTGATTATTGGATGTTTTCAGGATGAATAAAGCTAACAGATTTCCTGAAACAAATGTATTAGTAAAAATAACTACTGAAAATTGTCCAAATACTCGCACAAGAAATTTGTCTTGAGGTGGCTACTCAGAGTATATACAATTTGGCTACACAAGGCAGCACATTCTTTTTTCTTCCTTCTATATAAATGAAGTGAGTTGTTAGGAAAGTTTTTGGAATAATATGACTGCGAACGATTGGTCGATTAATATAGTTACGACCAGGGGTGGTGTGCATCAATTTCTACAAAAGAATTCGGTCCGCCACAAAAATATCGCATCAAATGAAATATTACGAGAAATTACCCTACGCTTACGCCACACAGTACTTGATTCGACACGTATTTCTGAAAAAGAAAGGACTATGAAATTAATTTTAAAAGCAAACAAGCAAGAATAAAATTATTCAGGTGTATATGATGAATACAATTGTGTACACTTCTAGAGAGCTCAATACACTCCCTTTGGCCAGAATCGTGTGCTGCCATGCCAAAAGTGTTTCACGAGCCATTTTCGGTACGATGTATAGTTGGTGACGTCATTGAGGCGCCATTGAGAGAAACCCTAGCGACAGCTGAAAAGGCGCTGACACACTCGCCAACCTCGCGACACCTCATTAATTCATAGGTAAGGCAGCCAGCGGTCATGGGGCAGGCAAACCCTATGTGAAACAGTGAGATCGAGGAAGAACGTCGCGTCATCAATTGAAAAAATTCAGACATGGCTTCTAAGTACTTATAATACCATATCAATACCATATAACATGATACGTAAAATAACACTGTTAATCTCAACCTGAATTCCACTACACGTGAAGATCATACGGCGATTATGGAGATCATCATCACTACAAACCCACAACGTCGATGCGAATCATTGTCCCGCGTGGACTTTTTCACCCTACCCCTGTCGTTAAAAACAAACGTGATACACTGTGGGTTCTTACAGTTCACATTAAAGTGACTCACCATTTTTACTTCAATGGGACAAGATCTTGTTCCAGAATATTAAGGTGTAAACGGTGTCCCGATTTGATGTTCACACTTTTTTCAGTTCATGAGTTACTGAAAGAACAAAATATGACGAATTATAAGCGACGATATCATAAAATTTCCTTCCAACCCTTGAAAGAAAAGGCAATATCAACAGATAACTTGATGCACTCTATTCCAGATCACATAATCAAGAAACCTAATGGTGAGCACGAAAAGAAAGGTCAACTAGCGTGAGGGTGTGGCGATAAAAAAAAGTAACTTCTATGTTGTTTGGAAATGATTAATCTCGCAGAAGCCTCTGTGCAAGGAGTGAGCATATAGTTCGGTCAGTGTCAAGTGGTTAAGTGGAGGAGCGCACGAAGTTACATTCAGCCGTGTTCACAGATATCAACATCGCGTTGACGGTTTGTTATCAGACAGCAGGAAGGAGTTCATAACTTCATTTCCTGGGAAGTTTGTAAGTAAGAAGTAAATTTTCACAAGTTTGTAAAAATACTCAGTTATTAGCGTTCACATAGGTACACTTGTAGACTGTCACCTGGCCGTAGACGACCATATAATAATATGTACAATTTTTACTAACGATTTTTCGTGGAACACTGTTTAATACTACTTTTCTTCGTTATCCAGTGTTTCACACTAAGTTAACATAGTGCACTTCCTCCATGTTCCTCACACGGAAAGTCAGAAATTTCCCGTACGACTTCTTCCATCCTGCCATAATAATCTACTTAGCTCAGTAAAAGAAGAGACAAAAAAGCGATAATACGAAAGAAAATGGGAACACAGGTTTTTCTTTTGCAATGTGTTGTACATATTGGTAGTATTAAATCCTGAAAGTTCCCCATCGACCCGAATTTCACATGGAAATATTTCAAGGAAAATTCTAAAATTTGGGGTATAGATTCTGAGTTGCATCTCCATTTTAAATCATGCAACAGCCCTAAATTTTCTTTTATTTTATTTGTTTGGAAACTCTCTTCCTGCAAATATTTTCTGTACGTCTCACCGATTTTCGGTTAATTAGCATTTAAGGCTCAAAAACGTGGTTTCGACGTTTTTTGTTTTTCTTCAAGTGCCTATATATTATGGACAATAGTCCAAATTGCTGTATTAATGGAAAACCAAACATGTAGAGCAACATCTTAGCCGTAATATTATGTGCAATATGTAGGGTTTTGATTTTATTTACATGGCTGGAGAAGCGCAGGAACCGTTTCCACGAGTTGATTGGTATCTACTAACTCATTCAACGTAGGGAGTGAAAAGGTCATGGAAGACGGTGGAATTTTTCTCTTCGTGAATGTGTTTGGAGTAGTTTGGAGGTAAACATACCTAACGTCCCCGAT
This sequence comes from Laupala kohalensis, assembly GCA_002313205.1. Taxonomy (NCBI): domain Eukaryota; kingdom Metazoa; phylum Arthropoda; class Insecta; order Orthoptera; family Trigonidiidae; genus Laupala; species Laupala kohalensis. Next base: position 633,478 of record NNCF01129037.1, read on the forward strand.
TCTAGCAGTGTGTCTTAGGGGTTGAAAGAGGTTTGAACGGTACATTTTGTTTAGTTTTTTCGCTGATATTTCGAAAATGGTGCGTCGTACGAAAAACTGTACTCTTATCTAAATTAATGCCTATACATTTTTCTACAAGGCTGTTACTATATTTTTTTCTGTGTTCCTTATTGCTTTAGAGATATTTGCCCACGAAAGTCGTTAGTTTTTGATAAAAATTGTTCACCCCACTTTTCTTGCCAAATTTGTATTTCTAACGCACCAATCCCACGTTTCACAGACAAATGTGCATGAAAAAAGGTTATGGAACACGAAATTAACTTTAAATATATATGCGTGTTTACTATTTTATCTTTAATTGGCCCAGTAGAAGTTTGACTGAGATGGCCAACCCTGGCTGCAGCCCGTGTTCACAAGGGAATACCGTGCCTTGTAGAGAACACCGTTCCTTGCTACCCGTACACACTTTGACCCTAATATAATTGACCAGGCAAAGGCGAATATATGCAGGACCTACTCACCACCATTGTCTGCTATAGAAATACACTTTGTTTTGTGGACAAACTTGTAGGAAGTTATGCGAGCCAGTTAATAAAAATGTTTATTTTTTAGGAAACGTAGTTATTAAACCAGTGATGTCACGTGCCAATATATTGTCTATTGTCAGTATCAGCAAAAAAAACATTATTTTTCGTAAGCTGGCTTAGCCGCTCGCGGAAAACGTCGTTCGAATTCGTCGAGGAATCGCAAATAGGGAATCGCAACGATTTTGGGTGTTAATGGATTATGTAAGATTTTTTTCAATTTTAATGCTTTTTTACCCCAGTTCCTCGACCTCGTGGCCCCTGCCGGGATTACTCTTCTTCTTTATTCCTTTTCATCCATAAATTCCTCATTCCCACTTCCAGAAATTGTATTTATTTTCCTGCTATCAGTTTCTTCTTGTTATCTACCCTTAGGTATCATGTCCTCTATAGTTAGTTATCATGCCTTAGTATCAAAAGCACGTTACAGTCCCCACCATGAGGAGGTTGGTGTACATCTTAGTCCAGGAACCAGGTACATCCGACCTTGCGAAAGGTCACGGAGAGTTAATATTTGGTATACTTCTTGAGTTGGACGTGGTTATCATCATACTGAGTTTTTGATCTCTGTAACAACTTGCTCCTCCAAGTTGTAATGGGGGTAATTTCAATATCATTGTGGCATACGCCATGAGCTACTCCCCTCGACTTGTGTGTCCGAGGCAGCATGAAGCCTCCTCTTGTTTCGAGACAAACAGTCACATGATCTGCTCATGTCCCCCTTTGTTCCTAGACACTCAGGCGAGCAACGCGTCCCTTTCACTTCTAAAAATAGTTCTACTGCAGCTCCGGCGACCGAAGCGTCACTTTCTCTTTTAAAAATAGATCAGTCTCACAAACAAAATAAAGGACACTGGTGTCGAAGTAGCACTACGTTACAATCTCCAATAATTGCCGCTTGCGCCACCATCTTGGAAAAATGGCGATAATATGACTTTTTCGCAATTATTTCGTTTCCGGTACCAGTTACGACCAAAATATTTTTTGTAGAAAATATAGATAATTTAATTTTCAACCTTCTTGTATGAGTATTTTTTATCAAATGTATATTTTCTGAGGTACAAAGGATTGAAAAATGTGGATTTTCCGAATTTTTTAAATTTTCACATTATTTCCCTAGTTTTTACGTGAGTACCTGTTTTTCTGAGTGTTTTACCCATTTTTACGTATAATGGGTCTAAAAACCTTCAAGAGCAATATAATATAGGACAGATATTCCATAAGAAAATATGAATAAATATTATAGTATAGGCGCATTTTTTATAGTGGTGTTTCCAATTGACCCAATTGACTTGATAAATTCAAAAATTTCGGAAAACGTACATTTTTCAATCCTTTGTGTTACGAACGAAACGCTAGTAAAGCATTTATATTCATCAACCTACGTCTTACGAACTAAAAGCTCGTACTTGTATGTACTTGCATTACGAACATTCAAGTTACTAGTACTCTTTGAATATATAATTATTCCATGAGTGGTCATACGCAGTTTGTACTGTTTTTTGACAATAAATTTATTATTATTATTATTATTACATAATTATTCCATGAATACATAAACATTCCTTGCATATATAAACATTCTTAGGAAATTAGAAGTTCCGTGCGAGTTCCAAGTTCCATGAGAAAGATTGATGTTCCGTGGAACATCCTTTGTAAACGTGCTCAAGATAGACACTCTGTGTTTTCACTATATGTAGAGCAACGTTCAACCCACAGCAGGTTCCAGTCTTCAACATGAGTGACATGCCATCACTCTAGCAGCCAGTTTTCAACATGAGTGACATGCCGTCACTCTAGCAGCCTTAGTTTCAACATAAGTGACATGTGGTCACACTAGCATGCTCAGTTCAGATGCTGACGCGCAGAGAACCGATGCTGACGCGCAGTGACCAGTCACGAGAATGCGTGCCGTGTACGCTCAGACTAGTCGAACTTAGATGCTCAAGCTCAGTCTTCATTACGAGGGACACGACATTATTCTGCTACGGCAGTATACCATTCAAGTGACATGCTGTCACTCTATCACTAGTCGTCGTCTCGCTAAATCTAGTCTTCGAGAGAAGTGACATGCTGTCACTCTAACCGTTCGTCTGCTCTTCGACCATCGTGGCACTATGCCACTTGGTATATCAACACTTCGATAATATTTTTCGGAGAGAATCTTGCTAAGTTACTCCAATGCTGCATAACTCTACTCATGGCAACGCGACCTGAAACAATCGCCGTGATGCTGAACACATTTACTCACATCATTCTCTAAGTTTCAGCTTATCTTCAACTATCAATACGTCCACCATCGTCTGCGCTCCAGAAACCAGTTGCCGCTACCACATGAAGACAGCAACCTTCATTCCCAAGACCATGAGATGTTGTAATCATGGCGAAGATCAATGGACAAATGACATTGTCAGTAATTTCATAATTATAAATATTAACTTGCATATACTTTATGATTTGCAAGTATTATTTGTCATTTGCCTTAGTAATTTTTGGCTTTACTATTGAAGTTTCAATATTTGTTCAATGTACGTGTGTAGTATTCATCATTCATGTCTTTAGTTACTGCACACAAGATATCTATTTTTCTTTAGTTGGGGGGTCAGGGAACGAAAACTCGTTCCCCTATCAGGACTTATTCCTAACATATGAACAGTGGGTGGTCATATTTCAACTTTGCCTAAAATCCATATAGTAATTCTGTTTAATATTATGGGATGGGATTTAATGGGCATGTATTCGTACAAACGAAAACTCGTTTGTATTTCAAGGTAGTGATTTATTTATGTAATTCTGTAAAATTTGATATTTTCAGAGAATTAGTTGCTCACAACAACTAATATCAATCTTGTAGCGGGGGGAACATTTACGTAATTCTTATGTAATTATAAGGAAAATTGATGTCTGTTTGTATTTGTTTAAATGTAATAAATGTGCTTTTTGTGAATCTGATGCGTGCTTACAAGAATCCGCCTTTCTTTAATCTTTGATGCTTGTTGAAACATACAAGTCCCCCATATCCTCTCCTATGTTGCAGCGAATGGCTATTCGTTTGTAACACTTTGTATCTCAGACAATATATACAGTTGATAAAAAATTACTTGTTCAAAAAATGTTGGAAATTAAATTATATATCTTTTCTACAATAACTATTTTGGTCGTAACCGGTACCGGAAATGAAATAATTGCGAAAAAGTCAAATTCGACGCCATTTTTCCAAGATAGTGATTGCAAGCGGTAGTGATTGGAGGTCAAAAATTCAGCATGATGATTACTACGTCCTACTCAAGAAGTATGCCAAATATGAACCCTCCGTGACCTTTTGCAAGGTCGCCCTATATAAAAATCTCCTGGTTACTGGACTATCTACTAAATTTGCATTCTTTCCTTATCACATTATCTGCTTGACGTATTCTTCAAACTGTGTAGAGTCACTTTCTGCGTCTATCCATTGCTTCCAGTTCTGTAAATTAAATATACCTGGGCTTTTCCTGCGTCTCAGCAATTTAGTACACTGAAATAAGACGAAAACCAGGCTCATTGGGGAAAATATTCGAAGTATTGAAACTTTGTAACTAGGAGAAGAATGTAGTATTGCTCACGATTATTAACTCTTCCCCAAATTTTTCGAGCCACACACCCCTAAAACCCATCCTAAATTACACTTTCGCGGTTTTTTGCCATTTTGTCGTAAAACGGCGAGAATTTCTTGAAAGATATCTATGTAAAATGCAAAAAATATTTTTTGTTTATCGAAAAATTTTGAATAAATTGTAATTTTGAAAACTACTCCAATTGGAGAGCTCATAGTACGAGAACCAAAAAACCTATCTCAGAAATGGTTTGTACATTTTTCTATTGGAAATTTAATGAAAAAACTACGAACATGCAACTTAGGGAGGCTTTTAGGAATGCGTGGCTCCAAAAAATCTTGGGGAGAGTTAATAATCGTGAACAATACTACATTCTGCACCTAAGTATGAAGTTTCAAAACTTCACGATTTTTCCCCAAATTTTGCTAATTTTAGTGTACTAATTCCCCTCTTTCAGTTCCTGTAACATCACAAGCAACCAAGATGTGCATAAGATCTTCAATAACCTACCCAAAAAAGTTTTTCATTTTCCCTCATTCTCGTCTCTTTTTCCAATAACAGTTGAATTCTCCGTGTCCAGAATTTCAACTACCAGAGCTCCCGGTTTAAACTATTTTTTTCTGTTCATACGTCACGTCTTAAATAAATTTATACAAATCCCTGACTTCTGCTTCTGTTTTCCATCGTATTTACCAACATCGTTTATACTCTTCTGTGATTTTCCTCTTCCACCCCTTGTTTTTGTTAGTAATTTTTTCGTCATCAATCTGCACTTCTCTCCCGCTTCGCACCAGATATCGTATTGACATCACTTCGACTTCCAAGTTAATTGGCAAGACTTTACATAGTACTTGTAAAAATTTATTTAAAAGACTAAGGTATGACCAATACAACTCCAACCAGCATGGGAGGACGCTGAAGAGACTCTAGTTTCCATGCTCAATGGTTCAATTTTACCTCTCTCAACCAGACACTCACACAGTTCGTAATTATTGGCCTCGCAGGTCCTTTTATATTTTTATCACATACCTGAAATTGATTGGGTATTTGTACATTCCCTTTCTCACCAAACTATTGTACGAATTGTTTACTTTTTGTTTTAGGTGAACCAAGTGATGTTGGATAGTCAGTCTTTGGTAAAATTCACCCCCAACTATTTTACTTTTCTGGCTTATTTTAACCTCCCACTGCCAGTCTTAGTTATTGCTTCTCTTCTACTGTTCCCACCATATTTCATTCCGAAAATGATTGCGAGAGTTTTTTCTTTTGACATTTTTAACTGTGCTCACCCGCATGCTCGTAGCAACGTCTCTAATGATTTAGTCCTGCTTCATCATCCTTAGTGACCTGCATCAGTTCCTTAGCGACCGTCGTTGGGTGCAGACGTGTTTGAGCGGAGCTCTAGGTAAAAGGATTAGGTGATGGGCTGCTCTCTAGAAAGTTACCGGGCGCGCGTGGGGACCTGGGTCACATGCTTCAGTAATATGAGGAAACAGGGTCTGGAAGATGGAAGAAAAGAAGACACGCGAATGGCAGCGAGTGGTTTAAGTGCGATAATAGTGACAGCATTGCTATTAATTAGTGGAATCGATCCGAATCCTGGTCCTGATAGCGCGACTCACAGCGAAACCACACTGTTGATTATGTGCAGTGGCTGCAACAGGAAGCTGAGCTCCGGGGTACAATGTGAGGTGTGTGGTCAATGGTTTCACTACAGCTGTGGCAGCGTGAAAAGACAAGTTGCGGACTTAGGATAGTGGAAATGTAATAAATGCATCATAAATAAAGAAAAATTGGACGGGGAGAAGATCCAAATGTTGGGGGAAAAATTGCAAATCGCTAGCAAGCAAATTGGTGATCTCCAACGAGAAAATGTGAAATTGAGACAACAATTGAAAGTCAGAGATGGAAAGGAAGAAGGCAGCTCGGAGCAGACACTCAATGAACAATGTAAGAGCTTAGAAACGACCAAGGATTGCTTAGTACTCGGTGATTCTAGAGTCAGACATGCGGGAGAGGAAGACGAAAAGATGGATATGGTGTTTTCCGGGAATTCGGATTCAGAAATTGCGGCAAGTCATTGAAAATAGAGAAATTGGAAATCCAAAAACAGTTATAATTCACCTAGGGACAAATGACATAAGACATCTCAACAATGATTATATTACACTTGTCAACAGGCTTTTTTCATCAGACATGATTTTAGGCGGTCTAGATAGATTCTTTAACGCTGATTTAAAATCTGTTTTCAGTTTTTCTGTAGCACGCCTAGTTTTTGTGATGAGATGAATTATATATGTTTCGCAATATTTGATATTTTGTTACAATTTAAATAATAGTAACAAATCATTTCTTTTTTTTCAGATTTAGTATGCCCAGAAAATATAAAAATCACCCAGACACATTTTGCTATGTGTGCGGATCATTTACAGCTTCAGGACAACGACGTAAAATTACAAATGAGCTTATGAAAATCTACAAATTGTATTTTGCATGTCCACTACGCGATCAGGACAAATCATGGGCTCCGCGCATTATTTGTACATCGTGTTCTAGTGGTTTATGTGATTGGCTTCATAAGCGGAAGACATCGCTTCCATTTGCAACACCCATGATATAGAGAGAACCAAAGTATCACCTTAATGATCGTTATTTTTGCGCCGTTAATACAACTGGCTTTTCAGTCAAAAATAAACACAAAATTGCGTATCCAAATTTGGATTCAGTCATCAGGCCGGTTCCTCATGATGCGTCATTGCCTGTTCCAGTCCCTCCATTGGATGGACTAGACTCTGTCGAAGAAGAAACTGAATTTAATACTTTTGCTGGAAAAAGTGGTCAGTATCCTACATATTCGGACTATACCCCTGATTCTGATATAGGACAGAAACCTTTACCCAGGATGAGCTGAATGATTTGATTAGAGACTTATTATTGTCAAAAGAAAAAGCAGAGCTTTTGGAATATAGACTTAAGCAGAAACACCTGCTTGGAGCAGGCGTAAAAGTGTGCCACTATCGAAAACGTAATCTTGACTTATCCAAGCTTTTTGTCGTTGATGGCCCATTTATTATTGCAATGATATCAACTGACTTTTTGAAACTCTATCGCAGTCCAACATAGCATCTGAATGGCGCTTGTTTATTGACTCTTCGAAGCGAAATTTGAAAGCTGTGCTATTGCATAATGGCAATCAAAAACCTTGCATACCAATTGCGCATTCCGTTCATTTCAGTGAAACCCATGAAAAAAATGAAAATACTGCTTGAAGCAATCGATTACAAAACTCATCAGTGGAATATCTGTGGTGATTTAAAAGTGATTGGAATGCTAATGGGCATGCAAGCAGGGTTCACAAAGTTCTGTTGTTTCCTGTGCTTGTGGGACAGCCGTGCTACTGCAGAACATTATGGCAAACGTGACAGGCATCAAAGGGATGAGTATAATCCAGGAAGGAACAGTGTCCAATATATTCCTTTGGTCGATCCTCAGAAAATTCTCTTACCACCTCTCCACATTAAGCTTGGCTTAATGAAGAATTTTGTGAAAGCCATGGAAAAGGCTAATTCTGCAGAATTTCAGTATTGAGTAAATAAATTTCCAAAGATCAGCGCTGCAAAATTAAAGGAGAGAGTCTTTGTTGGGTCACAAATTCGTGAAGTATTGCAAGACACAAACTTCATAGATTCTCTCAATATTGAAGGAAAAGAAGCTTGGCAGCTTTCACATGGACTTGTCAGAACTATCTGAGCAATCACAAATCTCTCACCTATATAGCTGGCTTTCAAAAGTTGCTTAATGCCTTTCAGAAGATGGGATGTCGTATGTCTTTGTTGAAATTGCATTTTTTACATTCGCATCTCGATATTTTCCCTGAAAATCTTGGGACTGTGAGTGATGAGCAGGGTGAACGATTTCACCACGACATTCAAGTAATGGAAAAACGCTACCAAGGTTTTTGGAATGAAAGCATGAAGGCCGAATACTGTTGGATGTTATATCGCGACGAACCAGATAAATTGCACAAAAGAATATCGATTTTGATTTAAAAATTTTGTTCAATATACAAGCGCTTAATAAACTGATGACAAATATCTGTGGTGTATAAGCTAAACAATAATATAGATGAACTTTGGTACGCCTCTGTTCTATGTAAATCTCTGAAATATACATAAATATACATGGGAATGACTAACCATGCCAGCTGAAATTGAAGCAACGGAGGTGCTGGTGACCGGTGATGCGTCGATGGCGAAGAAGGGGCGGTGGCAAGAAGGAAGACACGCGACGGGTGATTCAAGGCTGGTGGGAGGAGGTGAAAGAGGCAAAGATGGACGCGACCACGCGGGCGAGGGATGCGATGACAGCGGCGAGGGTTGCGGTGACCGTGGAGAGGGAAGAGGTGATGCCGCTGAGGGAGAATGCTCCGGTGACTACAGGGAAATTGAGAGCTTTTCTACGTCGACAATGGGAATAAATTTCAATACCACTAATAAGATAAGAGGGTTGTTGGGCCCGGTGGGGGTCTTTTGCGGCTGCTGCACGTAAATTGTAGAAGTGTCAGAATTAAAACGTTACAGTTCGACACTTTATTAAACTTGTGCGATCCACACGTATTTATAGGTACAGAATCGTGGCTTGACGATGCAGAAATATTTAGATCAGGATATGCAATTTATCGAAGGGACAGAGAAAATAAAATAGGAGGATGGTTTTGTATTTGTATTAAAAATATTTTCAACAGCTCTTTAATATTCTCAGATAGTTACCACGAATTGTTAGGCGTTCAAATTGAAAACAAAGACTGCGAAAACAATTTAAAAATTGTCGCAGTATATAGTGTTATGAATTATTAATTTTAGTTTAAATCAAAATTCAAAATTCAAACCGTTGAAAAATACAGCGTGGGCGGACGGTTCCTACCGTACGCGCGGCACTCTGTCAGAGGGTGGGGTGGCAGCATTTTAGAAAGGTCAGTAGTTTACGGAAGAGAAAAAAGAACGAAATTATAAAATGTAATAATGGAGGGTAGGGCACCCGTCAGTTATCGGCGCGGCACCCGGCTCCTCAAAGAGAATTTTGGAACATGGGTAAAAGTAAATATTTAGCATTAGAAACATTAGGCAGAAGGCGTGAGAAATTGAGATATTAAATTTTCGCTAGAATAGCAGCCCGCACAGACGTGGCCGGAACAATAAGAAATACTTAAGGTGCGTCTCGGGAGAGCTATAAGGAGGCGGCATCCCTTTCAATGATTTAAGTAAACGAAGATTGTAAAACTCTTCAAAGTACAGAGCGAGCAATGACTCAGTTGCGGAGCACATGTTTCGGAGGGGCAACGACGGATTCTGGGAAAGGCGGCACGTCTCAAAGCTAATTACGGCAGACCTAAGGAATACCGAGATGGGCCAGCAATTCGCCGAACTCCCAATTCTTGGGATGGTCGGCGAAGAGTGTACAACAAGACCCGAGCATGAGAAAGGTATCCACAGGGCACCGGAGGAAGGAAGATTGTTAGTGTGTAAAACCAAACGACGGGATCAGTTGGGATTTAAACATACGTCACGACCATTTTGAGCTATCCGAGGAGGCTCGCTTGAAATAAAACGAAGGCAAGGATTGGCTATTAGAATTAACGTGACACGACGGAAGGCGTGAACTTTTTCCAAATTTTGTATCGAAGAGGGGATTCGAACTTATAAAAAGTAGAGCGCAGAACACTTCAGGACCATTACCGATCATTCTTCTGAGTTATTATTTTCGAGCAGATTCTGAGTTTAGATTCTGAGTTTAGATCACCCTGAGTTATTCTTCCGAGTTGAATTTCAGAGTTGAGAATATTCTGAGTCGAGACTTTGAGTTGATATTATCATTCCTAGTTATTATTCTGAGTTGAGAATATGCTGAGTTTATTTTCCGAGTAGATTCCGAGATTCATTCTGAACTTAGTCGTACGAGTTTATGAGATTTTTTTCTAAGTTCTTATTGGAACTTGGAGAAGCTCAACTTATTTCGGAAATGGAGTTCGATTCGAGTTGTCGAGTGATAAACGGATGTCTAGCAAGTTGCAAAAAGACTAATTGACTTGTATTTTTGGGAGAGATTCTCCGTGGTGAGTTTCGGGAGTGAGCTGAGGGTCTGCGATTCGTGACACGAGATCAAGAGCCTTAATTAGGCCGGGGATCCTGGGAAGGGTCAAAAGGCGTCTACGAATGGAGTGGTGACGGCGGAGGAGTCAACTTTATGGACGGAGGTCCTGGCTGCGGCAAACACCGAACCACGGGTCAGTGAACCGAACGTTCGCTCCTGGCGACCGGCAGTTTGGTCGAAGGTGGCTCACATGTCAACCATGTTAAGTAATAAGGTAACATTAATTACTGGTAGCATCCAGTCGACACAAAGGCGAGCAAGTGAGTCTATCTGACTAAATAGAAAGCGTGTGCTTCAATAACAAATAATTAACGGGAAAAATAATCCCTCATGAACTTAAACTAATGAGCTTTGCTCTTATTTTTTGTTGATTTGTCTAAAGTAAACTTAGGAGATGGATAGTGGTGGACTACTGAATGAACCCACCTCATTGTGAGTGAAATATTAATATAACGTGTGAATTTTGAGGGTACGTCTTGGGTAGTGTATCTTCATGCATATAATAATGGAGGGGGTAACCAGTTATGTAAAATGATTTATGTGTAAATAAAGTCAGTTTTGTTTTGTGCTACGCGTAGTTCTACTACCAAACGTGTGTTTTTCTGAAAGAATTGGGCACGAACCCCGCCCGTCCATGTTCCTTATTCTTTGGGATACTTGGTAGTTAATTAATTGATAATAATATTAAGTATGTAATAATTTATGCTCCAACGCCGGGCTCAATTTTGGTCCAGTTATAATTTTGGTTATTTCATAATAGAGCACCGGATACAGGTATACAAATACTTGAGAAAATTATAGAACTCATCCTTAACGATAATAGACTTAGGAATCATGTAATAATCGGAGGAGACCTACATTTTCCAGAAGTAAGACGGAAAGGAAAAGTTGATGCGAGGGGTGATACACAGTTATTAGCGAACGACATGGTATGGGAAGGGGGGTTAACACAGATAACACGAGCGCCGACTAGGGGACAAGCTTTACTGGATGTTTTCCTCGTTAAGCCCAATGATTTATTACTCTCATCCGCGGTAATACCAGGTATAAGTGACCACAAAGCAGTTCTACTAGATTTAAAATGGGCAACTCACTTAAAACCAAATTCCACGGTGACTGGGAAAATATTTCAATACGGGAAAGCGAACATAAATGCAATTCAAGAATTTTTATATTTTAATTACACTAAATGGTCGTTAGAAGGGGAGAACGTTGAAAAAATATGGAGAAAATTTAAATTGTTAATCACGGACGCAACAAAACTATTCGTTCCAATCAAAACAATTAAATCGAACTCAGACCCAGAATATTACACCCCAAAAATTAGGAAACTTAAAAGAAAAGCAAGTAAGGTACGGGTGCAACGTAAGGCGAACGTAACACTACAAAGTAAATTCAAAAGTTTATCTAAAGAATTAAGTAAGGAAAAAAATCTTAGCTCGAAATAAGTTTCTTAGTAGTATTTTAGGCAGGAAAAAAGGCGGTAAACAGAGGTTTTACCGATATGCCAGAAACTTTAGGGGAAGGGAAGAAGAAGTGTCTTTTTTGAAACATTGCGAAAATAACAATTCAAAAGTATACAAACCTGAAGATAAAGCTAATCTATTCAATAAATACTTCGCGTCAGTGTTTAGTGATAATTCTGAAGTCACAACGGTAGAATGTAACTTAGAATATAATTCCTTTAGAGTCAGGGCGGGTCATATCAGATAACGTCTAAGAAACTTAAAAAATAAAAAATTGGTAGGGTCAGACGGGGTTACCTCAGATATTTTAAAGTTACGAGTGGAAGCGATAGTATCATATCTAACTCGCATTTTTGAAATCTCAAATAGTAATACGCACATACCACAAGACTGGAAGAATGCAATCAGTTCCGATGCACAAATCAGGTAGTAAAACTTCAGTATCAAATTACAGACCTGTGAGGTTAACATCGGTTGTGGTAAGATAATGGAACATTTAATAGCAAATTATTTAAGAGAAGAGTGGAGTAAAACGGCGTTATTGCATGACAAACAACATGGGTTCCGACCGGGTACTCGTGCGAAAGCCAAATAATATCGTTATGTCAGAACATCCCAGACACGTTAGACAAGGAATAGAGCATAGATGCAGAGATTTTTCAAAAGCGTTTGATTTAGTACCTTATAATCTATTAATTCAGAAAATATCAAATACCGGCATAGATAGAAGGGTGGTAGAGTGGATCTGTGAACTTCTATATAATGGGAAGCAAAGGGTTAGGGTTTCGGAAATATTTTCGGAAGAAGTAGACGTCACATCAGGGGTGGCACAAGGCAGCGTTCTCGGACCTTTACTATTTATAGCATTTATCAACGACCTGTCTGAGAAAATAAGTTCAAATATTAGATTATTCGCAGAAAACTGTATAATTTACCGAACAATAAACAACCCGGAAGACAGGATAACATTGCAACGAGACCTTGATGAATTCCACAAATGAGTAGCTATAAATCAAATAAAAATAAATTCAGAGAAGAGTAAACTTACGTTTCACTCGTACCAGCTTAAGGCAAAAGTGGTCCTATGAAATCAGTTCATATCCAATACCGGAAGTAAATTCATGCAAATATTTGGGTATCATGTTTAGGAATAACTTGGAGTGGTCTGATCAGGTTAACAGCGTTGGACAAAAAGCTTGGAAGTCTCTAAATTTCATTAATCGAATTTTAAAGAAAAGCAGTAATCCGACAACAAAAGAGTTAGCATTCACAACCCTTGTTAGGATTCTACTGGAATCTGCATCAGAAAGATGGGATCCTTATAAAAATATCAAATAGAAGAATGAGAAAAAATTCAGAAAAAAGCGATTAAATTAAAAAACATGGGTAATATTGCGAATAATTATACAAAAATAGAACCTCTCCAAATTCGTATAAAAAGAGCGCGACTGGGATGTTTGTTCAGTACGCTTAAAAACGAACCAGCGTGGCGAGATGTCCGAGAGCGTTTAGAAAAACCGTCTAGATTGGACGGACAAGATCACTTTTTCAAAATTCGTGAAAGGAAACAAAAAAAAACAGACGTAGAAAAATATTCGTTTCTCAATAGATCAATCAGGGATTGGAACAATTTGCCTGTGGTTGTCGTGGGAGCGCTATCGGGCTCAGAAACCTCTCTTAAATTCAAAAACGTTCTAAGAAAAGGGGAATAGACAAATTAAAAGGATTATGCGGGTCGGGGAGAATGGATACGTTAGTGTAGATGGGAAGTTAGTGGAGTAATAGTGGATAGTGAAGTGAAGTGATAGTGGGTAGTGAAGTGAAACGAGGTAAATAAATTATTTAGAAAAGATGGGAAGGGAAATGTGAAGTGAAGTGCACGAAAGGGGTAAATCGAGTGTTTGGGTCATCAGTGAAATAAAATGTGCAGTAAGTTTTTTTAATCAATTATTTAGATGTTTCAGGGTAAAATGTTTTTCTTATATATTTAATACTTTAATATTAGATGAATCATTTAGTTTAATAATTTATTTACTAATTTTTTATTTCAGTTCTCTGTGATATGTATTTTTTAATTGCATTTTCTTATATACTGCCATCGGGTAAGATCTGCCCATTTGCAGTAAATAAATATATTATCTAATTCCTTCCTACTATTTCCTTCCACTTGTACAACTAGGTAATCGGCATACGCAATTGTTTTTAATTCGTTATTTGTTAAGTGCGGTGTTCCTAAGGCGACACCGCTTACTCAAATTGCGCGGACATCCGCTTGTCTTCGATGCCCGCACATTCTGGACACCCCAAGGTGAAGCTTGCAGCCAGGAGCAGCGGAAGCGAGCCTGGCTGCACTTCCCCTCCGCGTCGCTGTCTACATCGGCCGCTGATTCCCTCTTCGTCGCCGTCTACATCGGCCGCGCGGCCGCATACAAGAAGGGGAAAGCACCGCGGTCGTAGAGAAGAGTTCTACAGTTTCACGCGCCAACAAACGACATTGGAAACCACTACAATGACTACGCTGCTTCACCGGACTACTCTACTGGGATATTGGATTATATCATCACTATCTCCGCTCTTAACTTTTCTATTACTATGTGTATCCCTGAATGTGATGTTCTCTGTCTATTTCGATCTGAAACTCTGTCGTAAGAAGGTAACTTGTTATGTTCTATTCTGCAGTCGGTTGCCGTTAACTATAATGTTATATTTTACATGGTTATATCTATTATTGATTCAACTTTATCTGTTCGAAATGTTTTACATCCGATTTCGACATTCTCTTCAAAAATGAATTTCTCCAGTTGCTTCCCCCGAATATTTGTAATTGTGTCCCCCCATAATTTCCATCTATTATTGCAGTCACCGCATATAAATATCCTTTCTTTCTTGATTATCCTTACTGCTATAGTAGACAGACCTAATTTGTCATACTAGCGTATTGTATGTACACATTTATTAAGAGAACTGTTATCCCCTCTATTCCTATCAAATCCATTTGTACATATTATGTTGTATCTTCTTTGAAAATCATCATTCTATCTTTGAATTGAAAATTATTATCTGTGATTTCCCTCCTCTCTTGAAAACTCTGCTTGCGCGCATTGGGAGACGAATTAGATTTCCACTCCGCGTATATGGCTTTAGTATCGTAGCTATTTCTGTCTCATTCTCGTATACATATTTTACCACGTTAATTGTCCCCATCATCTCTCCTCGTAGGTTTTGCTGTAATACATTAATTACCGTAGTCAAAGCGGTCCAATGTACCTCCATCACTCTGGTATTCTACATATTTTCGACTTCTTACATCATATGTAGAATCTCTACCTTTCCACTCATAA
Organism: Laupala kohalensis; assembly: GCA_002313205.1. Lineage (NCBI taxonomy): Eukaryota > Metazoa > Arthropoda > Insecta > Orthoptera > Trigonidiidae > Laupala > Laupala kohalensis. Next base: position 648,612 of record NNCF01129037.1, read on the forward strand.
TTTACACACCATTCTGCAGATACCTCTTCTCACATACTTCAAATCAGTGTCCACGCTCCCCACAATGACTGCAAATTTAATCTTTGTCTTGACAGAACCTAGCTAGATGACCGTACCGTAACGTAGACATTTATAATAACGTAACGTTTCCACGTATTCTTGAACACGGTAACTTTTCAGTCCAACGTATGCTCTTCCGCTGTTCATTATCTGTGTAAATTGTCACTCGCCCAAAAGAATCGCCTTTGAACACTTCCTCTAACTTGTCCACTTATTTATGAATTTGATCCATGTCCGCTCCTCGCATCTCGATCTCTTCGACTCGTGAAGCCATCTTCCGTTCCTATTGCCGTCGTCCACTCTTCTACGATGTATCTTTGCCTTTTCCTGATGCCGCTTCACTTTCACTACATAACGCTCATTGCGACGCTTCAACCTCTAATCGTTCTAAATGCGCTGTTAGCATTGACCCAAGTTCCCCTCGTCCATAACTGGTGTTCCCATTTTCTTTTGGGCAGGTGTACTCATTTTTTACAAGAAATGGCTAATCACCCACCACGTAGCTACACAAAATGCAAGAAGTTTCCTTCCTAGAACTGTATTTAGTACACGCAGGAGTATGGTTTCTCACCTCTTCTGGTCGAATACAATGAAGCACACGTATGTCCTCTCACCTCAACGTGGTACCTTTTGTCTTTTAACTCGGTCCCGTGCAATAAGACCCTATGCACCACATAACATGTATTATGCAGCTTTTGTACGCAACTCCAATGGTGCAAGTTAGAAGATAATTGACCGTCCGGTTCCCAAATTATTCACAATTTAGAGAAATTGAACGTTTCTCTTAAGAGGGCAAGGGTTCTCATATTTAAACTATATTGTACGTATCGCTACAAAACGCACGTGGGGGTTTGATGGTAGGCACCTGGATCTGCCTACCCAGATTGGTGCATGTGATGCCCACCAATCCGGCATAAAGGGCAATTTTTGTATTTACTCGTATGTAGTTCGCTGCGCTACGACTGGCCGCGATGTTAGCACTGCCTATAGTCAACAATATACTGAGGGGGAACCCACAGTGCACAGTGTACTGTGCGTTTCACTTTACATATACAGTGGGTGTCACGTTAGATCTGTAGTTTTCTGTGAGCGAGTGTTAACGTTGCATATGGCCGTTCTCGTGGAAATACGTAAACTGTGTTTTGTGTATATTTATTGGACGCCACTGCCTTATTCTTCTTTGGTATTCTTGCCTCAAGCTGCAACTACACTAGAGTATACTACTATTAAACTTTCACTGCATTGAGTCGGCTTATTACCTTATAATCAGTGATTGTAGTTTCACGTATTAACTTTCTATGATGTTTACGTCCGAGTGGAATTTTAGTATCTCCGTGATACGTTGCCCGATTTTCCTTCAAGTATTCTTACAGACAGTATGCACTTTATTTCACTTCCTCACCTGGTATATGCCGTTTCTACGAACGAAAAATACGTAACCATGATCCTCCATTGAACACAGTCATGTATATTACAGATATTTCCCTATGGGCCAAAATTCGCCATACTTTTTTACTGACTCACTTCGAACTCTTCCCTATTACTTCTAATATATAATTTGTACGATCTATATTTCTCAATAATGACCTTGTATAACTTTCTGTACAGAGCTCTTTCTAAGACGTGTTTAACTAGTCATAGAACATAACCTAATATCACATTAGACTGTATTTCGGTGACGCAGATTGCTGCTTGGTTTCTGCAAAATCACACCCTGCGCTCGACTCGCCATTTACCATCTTCTCTCTAGCTCGTCAGTATTAAAGCGTGGGTTCTATTCCGAATACCGGATCTACAATTCATGGTTTGAACTGCGCAAACGTACCTTAAAATGTCGATATCATAAACATAGAAATCTCTTAGATTGCGGTGAACCTCACCGCCAGGTAACAGATTAATTATGCTACGTTGAATGAAAATGGGAGACGGGACCGGGGTTCAAACCCGGGACATTGAGCTCAGCGCGCTCATGCGCTTACGGACTGCGCCATCCCGTTCGCCTCCTTTAATGATGATGGAAGACGGACCCAGGAGGCGAACGGGATGGCGCAGTCGGTAAGCGCATGAGTGCGCTGAGCTCAAGGTNATTCAACGTAACATAATTAAGTCGATATCATAATCAGAAGGTTACAGTTTGTGAGGATCGATCGAAATATGTCTCACTCAGTCAATACTTTTTGTTCCCAAAACGATCGGAAGGTTAAATGACTAATGAAACGGAAATACGTTCTCTAGGGTCATTGGTATTGGGATAATTGTGTTGTCATAAGTATAAAATTACCTGTTATTCCTACGATAGATGAAGTAATAGGAAAAATTATATTCCCTCTTTCGCGGGGAACTTGATGATCATAGCAACTGAAGTTTGACATTTGTTGGTTCATTGTGATCATCCACCTGAAAACACATTTCCATTATTTTTATCGGTTCATAGAAATTAAGAAGCGGATCAAAGACAGATTTAGGTTACTTTATTTATTCTCTGGCCAGTTAATTCTGCTTGTCATGTCACCAATTACCCCATAAGAAACCATTGGATTGCAACGATAGATTTGAAAGCCGCGGTAGCATTTGCCTGCGGATACATCTAGTCGATGCGACGCATTCTTGAAGTTCACAATATTTGACTGCATCTGTCCGCTAGGCTCATTCATAAAGATCGAGACCTCTATCAGTCCGGTCGACTTGTAATGTTTCATGCTGAAATACCAACTGCCTTTCCATAATAAACGCCTGGAGCACAAAGTTTTGCTCAAAGGAATCCTAGTAAGCCCCAAATGCAAGTTTGGGGTGAAATCTCCGACGAGCGAAGCGAGTCTTGTATTATGTAAGTCCCACTGTGTAGCTCACTCACTCACTCACTCACTAAATCAATGACTCGAATTCTAACCCTCTTATACAAGGCAAACAGTCATAAAATTTGTTCACAGGAGGATCAAGGTGGGCATTTCAATGATTTTTGCAGTGTACATTTTACATAAATAATATGAAGATATTCTCATACATGTTAACACACAATAAATTTGAAGGGGAAATATGACCATGTTATTGGAGTGTGCAATTACACAATAAAATTTCATTCCAAATTGTGAAATTCATGTGTTGAATGAACATATCCAATACAAGACGAATATAATATTTTTATCAGGTTTTTGGAATTTAAATCTAACAAACAACTCGCCCATTTCAGTAAAATGTCATATCCATTAAACGTCAGGGCATGGTAAGGAAATTATTAAATCAATGTTGTTGACACAATATGACCAAGAAATTCCCAAGATAAAAGTAAACATACGACACTTGGATTTATTTCAGATAAACAACCCAGACGTGTTCTGCAGCCTAAGTGATAATAAACCAATGGCAATTATAAATGAATCAATATATATCAATCATTTGTATACAGCAACAATAATAAAAAACGGAAGGTTTTTTACTAGTAACTTTAACTCTTTCTTTTCACATTCTCTTTCTATTTCAAATTCACTAAACAAGAAATACAATACATATTACTCGTGTGTTTTTATTTTCTCTACCCAGCCAATTTTATCTGAACTATACTATGCGTTATAATGAATTATTGTCTAACTATAAAATCCTTAACTATTTGACTGATTTAACATTTCAAATATTGAATTAACATTTAACAGTTAACAGAAACATCCATTAAAACTTTGAACAAATCAACATTTTAAAGATTGGAGAAGTTAACTTTTAGAGTTATGGAGCAACGATTATCGAAGTTAACGTTTAACCTAATTTTAATTATAGGGACTAACTATTTATAAGAAAAGCATTTTATAAACCACTGCGTCAGGCAATTTTGGTGAAAAATTCATAACATTAATATTTCTAGCAAATATCTAATACTTTCAATGTCCAATTAAATGACTGTCCAAGGTCAATACTTCAAAGCTCTATTTTGCATCACAAAAGAAAAAAATCCCACCGGTTTATTCCTAATTCGTTTCGTTAAGTACTATTCCTAATACTTGTACAGTATTATAGCGAGTGATATTTCTAGAACGGAGTAATAACCAAAGATACAAAAATGGCTAATCCTGGAAAAAATATAGAAGTTTTTTCTCAATCGTTCGTTATGTTCTCGAAGGTGCTGAGTCCGAATTTCAACTTAACCACCTCGTAAAGCTTGTGCGTTTTGAGAAAAATTCGAAAAATTTAGAAGAATGCTCTTTTTTAGTTGTTTGTTTATAGCTCGAAATGGACTCGTTTCTAGAGAAAAAAATACGCATGCAAAAATAATGTGCAGTAAATTTCATACAAATTAGAGCTTTACCAATTTCTTTTTGTCCGACGAACAGATTTAGAGCTAGAGTACGGTGAATTTTCACCAAAATTTCGAATGTCTCCAAAATACAATTTTTCTTTTCTTTTTCTTTATAAGTCGAAAATTAGGCACTTTTAAAGGATAGTACCCGGCACCAAGATAAATACATTAAATTTCCTTCAAAAATTAAGTCTCTTAACGAGAATTTTTCGTCAAATAAACTGTTTAGTCTCTAGTCAATGCGTTAGAGCGCATTTAAGTTGAGTGTATGTTGGACGCAACCGCTAAGCTAAGATCGACTCAGTGTGAGCTCTGTTTTCACAATATCCATGTTTGTAACCACTTATCCAGTTAACATGTAATACATTACATACGTAATTAAATAATGAATATGAAAATAATTCAATTTTCCGAAGACGCTTAGTTCTAGAAGTTCCGGGCTTCTCACCTTCCTCAAATGTTTTACAGGGAAAGAACTTCATGAGATTGTTCTATTGTCGTTTCGCTCCACGTACCATTCTATAACTTATCACTACGGTGGACAGTAAAGGATCCATCTGAAGTAAATGTTTCATGATGTTCCTCAATTGGTGCATGTCATAGAGGTACTAATGGACAAATTTCACACTACGCATATGAGTAGTGACAGGTTGTTAACAAAACCAATTTTTGAAATTTAGACACAGCACCCTCCCATATATTTTTGTCTTTAAGGAGGACATCCATAAAATTTCAGATTTTAAAAATATATTTAGGGGTATATCCAAATAATAGAGTATAGGTGTCCTATATTCTATAATGCGTCCAATATACTCTCAATTTGGGCACGCTCTAACGCGTTGACTAGAGCCTAAACGGTTCATTTGATAAAAAATACTCAGTAAGAGATATAGTTTGAAGTAAATTTAATGTAATTTATTTGGTGCCGGGTACTATCCTCTAAAAGTATCTAATTTTCGAGTTATAAGGAAAATATAAAAGAAAATCTGACTTTCAGGGTAAACTTCGAAATTTTGGTGAAAATTCACCGCACTCTAGCGCTAAATCTGTTCGTCGGACAAAAAATTTGTAAAGACCTAATTTGTAGGAAATTTACTGCACATTATTTTTGCACGCGTATTTTTTATCTAGAGGCGTGTGCATATCAAGTTATAAATAAACAATTTTAAAAAGCGTTTTTTCGAAGTTCTTCGAATTTTTCTCAAAACATACAATCTTCACGAGGTAGGAAAGTTGAAATTCGGATTCAGCACCTTCGAAAACATAAAAGGAACTACGAAAAAACCTCTATCTTTTATCCCCGCCAAAGTACCATATGATTGGACTATAACTTCATTTTGAAAAATAACGTGGCATTGGACATCATCTTTTCCTTGTATATAATACTTACAAAAACAAAAAATAATATCAACTATTACAAAAAAGTGTGCGATAAAACAAACTTGTCAAATCTGTCAATGATCTCTTTTTAAGCCTTTATTTTGTATTTTGTAAATTATTGCATGTACTCCATTTGCACTATTCCGAACCCGAGTTTTATTTTATCAATGTCCCAGAACATGTAAAGTAACTAGGAATATTGAACACATACAGGGCATTTCTTGGAAAACTCTCCTAACAAACATATGTCACGTAAAACCATGTGAATCTTATATAATTCTTCAAAGTTTGGAAAGTAAAACCATTGTCACATTGCATCATCATGTAAATAGCTTTAATTTTAGCAAGCGTTTATTAAACTTCACGTTGTTTAATAGGTTAAGAATGAATCTTGTGATCGAATTTTAACTCTTTTACGGTTATCCGAGATTTGGTAGTCATACACAAACCCGTTCACAATGCAATATTATGTCTAACGCGCATAAAAACCTTTTTTACTACTTTCATTGGATTATTTCCGGGAAGCACTTCCTGAAATGACTTTCAGCAAATCAGTAATACATGAGTGCATTAAGGGTTAGTATCCAGCAGGCGAGATAGGCATTGTTACGATTGGACTGCAACCTGTCTAGGAGAAAGCAAACTCTAAAATCAAACCGGGAACTGAGCATTCGTTACGCACAAGTGAGGTTCAACCTGAAAAATGTGGCGCATAGATCAACGCACACAAGCAAAAGAGGCCGTGACGAGGACTGAGTGACTTCAGGTTATATTAGAAACAAAATCAACCGGTCAGAGACTTTGCAACAATGACGCATTACTTCAAATGCATAGATTAAGAAACATTACCATTTCAGAAAACTAAAAAGAAGTAAATAATCTAAACGCATTTCTAAAACAAGCTTTTGTTAAAATGCACTAAGAAGAAGAAAATAAACGTAGTCGTCTATGAAATCTACACTTTTGTGTAAAACCCAAACCAACAAAAGGGTTGACTATATCTGTTCGATGGATATGTCGTCAGCAAAAATCCTTATGTTATGAACTTGTTTGTTTGGTACAAACTGCGTCTCAGTAGACTTAACTACCAACGTTTCAGCCATCTTGCTGGGACCTTCTTCAGGGCTATGTCAGAGTCGTACAGACCTAAGTCATTGTCATACTCTGCGAGGTCGAACGTGTCTACCGATACGCGGTTTGTCCCGGACAAACAAGTTTACTCTGACTTCGACCGCGGAAACCTACTTTTACATAATCCTTATGTTGATGTTTTGAAGCGATTTAAAAGCTTATCGCGACATTCCCCTAGTACCTCTTTAATTAATAAGAAATAATTCATTAATTAATAAGATTTATAACTTGACATAGGTAATTCTAAATAATGATTACATTAGTGTGTTTTCGTCTATTCAACTTACTTTTGCTGATGACACACCCTTCGAACAGCTGTAGTCAGCCCTTTTGTTGGTTTGGGGTTAACACAAGATCAAGGTTTTCATAGACTCCTCTAAGATTATTTTCTTATTTATGTATTTTAATAAAAGTGTATTTAAAAATAAGTTTAATTTACTGTAACTTAACAGAAAAAAATTAATACGTTTTACTTATAAATACCCCACACTCACATCCATCGCTTTCTAATACAATACCTGTATAACAAACTCAGTGACACTGCATACCTTATATTGTGCATTTGCTATCTTTGAATTTCTGGAACTCACCAAACTAAGGAAACGTGAGCGATGATTTCGCAATATTCTTATCGAGTAATTTAAGAATAAATCATTCGTTTACACTTATAGGCAATTCCAATGAATACTCGAGTATTATGACCTCTCTCAAATGATCGCTCGTTCTTACTGATCATTCATCTTACTAAAGGAGTTTATATTTTAGATACCTGAAGGTGTGTGTGACGAATCAGGATGTCACGATGAAATACAACTTTGCTTACGGAAATTCCACTACAGTTGAGGAATGAAAGTTTTACGATCATAAATCATTTCTTGGAAGGGAAGAAATAAATGTCACGTATGGAAGCGAGCTGAAAGAAAAATTATATCATACGTGTGACACCGCCCGGAAAATAATGTGGAGAGTGATACAACAAAGTACACCAAGTAAGTTGGATAATGCAAGTTATACCGGTTTTGCTCTCGTTCAAGTATGACAGTCAATATTTTACTAAGTATATTAATTCATTATTAAAAATTTAACAGATTGGTTAAAAGCATTAAATATTTATGAGAACAATTCCTGAAGAATATAACACATCGGTCTGTATCATACTCATACTGTACCAAAATCTAACATTTTAAAACTTTAAAATATGTATAAATCACAATTTTTTCGGGGAATTTTATTTTCAATTTCCCTTTTACATTCCCTGTTGTACACAGGGTAATGATAAATCCTATCTCCTCAGTACATCGATATTAGGTTGCTATTTATAAATTTCAGTTAAGCATAAGTTCTTTCAACATCTTAAGTAAAAATATCTAAGGCACGGAAAAAAATTGAAAACTGGATTGAAATCTCTTTAAACTTCATGACGGTTATCCTGATCCACCCAATGAACCCGTCACTGGTTATTGATTGAAGTTCTGATTGAATGAAATATTTCGACGTTTAGTTAATCAGACAGTAAATTCAGAGGAAGAAACCTTAAGTGGGTTTACAATGTTCTCCAGATTTTTCTTTGTTGGATTTGAAGCCAATAGCAATCCAACTTGTTGATAGGAAGTAATGTCTCTGTGGTTGATGGAAGCTAATGTTAAGCACATTTCACAACATCGATCATCTCATAGAAAGAAAATTGAAATGACTCGTTTTCCCCCCGGAAGTCACACAATTTCCCAAAAACGTTTATTACTTTGAAAGTAGACAAAACTCCTGTTTGCTGCTGAATAAAACAAATGATGCAAGTTCTCCTTGAGACGACAAGGTGTTCTACAGTATAAGAGTGGGTGACTCGTGACATTTTGTACTGCATACTCTTCCTTTGCCTCTGATGACATTGGTTGGTTCAGGTTGAATTAGCAGTGATGAATAAATCGGGCTATACAGGTTTTCTCGGGGCATTCACGAATCCCTTGCTTTTCATTCCGCACAACAGTCATTCATCAATACTTTGCTCTCACTTGTGTCTGACCATTCATCCGTACGTGGTTCCTGGAACGAGCTCGCGGTACGGAAAACGACGGTGGAACACTATCTAGTGCACTCGTTTGCCCAGTCGTCCAAATGTGACATTACATTTAATGTTCCACGGTCGCCAAGACATTCAGTTTTCCCAAGAATTAACTGACAATCTTTGAAATTTGAATCAAAGTCCCCAGTCCCAAATTGAATTTATATGATTAATTTAGTCAAATAAAACATCTCTAGTTACAAAAGATCGATTTCAGAGCATTTTGAAGGACTGCCCAAGGTATTAATTGTAGACTTTGTTTATATGCGATTCGTCAATGAAAAGTAAATTAAGACGAATTACATACTAGAGGACACACAGGATCTTCTCTTTCTGTAGTTTGTTTTAAAAAACGGAAATTTTACATACCGAGCTTTTCCATGTTACAGTCCCATTTCACGAATTGTACGGACTCTTTCTTCCATGTTACCTACGAGTGCGCAAATGTCAACGACAGCTTATTTTGTTTTAGTAAAAACATACCGATAAAATCATTCCCAGAAACCGTTAAATGTATCCACTCTCCCATGAAAAGATACGCAATTATGAAAAGGTATGAGCCAAATTGTTCAGAGAAAAAACTTTTAGACCGCTAGAAAGTAAACGACACATCTACAGATAAATACATTACGCATATACAGCAATTAATGCTAACCTGTGTCCAACAGTTGCACACAGGAATAATATTTATGGTGTGATTTTGAGTGAAAATGTAAAAAAGGCGGAAGGGACGCAAGTTTGGAATATACTTGAATGTATATTATCAGGGCTTCATAAGCATCGTCACTGTCAGATATCTTACAATAATATAGCGAGAAAATCGACCTCCAAGAGAAGTTTTCTTATCTCTTCTACATCCAGTACAGTTCTCAGAACAAAAGGATTTTCTTACGGTACACACACACATATACAGAATGTCCCAGAAATATTGCGACAAACTTTTAGGGGAGTTGGGGCACGTCATAAGGATTGAGAATTGCATAGCAATCCATGGCCGCAAACGTCAGGGGTAAGTGGTAGTAGAGATCCAAGATAGGAGAGGAAACAGAGTGATTCATTTGAAACATTTATTGGACGTAATGAGTACAAATGGTATACGACGTGAATACAGTTCTAATGTTACAACTGATGCTCCAAGTTTGAACCATCAGACGCCACGCGTACCTGACACCCACAGAGCATTGACTGCCGGACACGCTGGAATACACCGGGAGTTTCTTTGATTGTAGCAGCTGCGCAGACGATTCTTGCGACGAGATCCATTTCAGACTCCACTGGATCGCGATCCTTGAGAGATTTCATGGTTCCCCACAAAAAGAAATCAAGGCACTATAAATCCGGTGAGCGTGGGGGACAAGGAACCGGTCCACCACGCCCAATCCATCGATGCGGGAATCACCTGTTTAAATGCCTACGAACTGCCAGTCCAAAATGAGCAGACACCCCATCATGTTGGAGCCACATGCTGCGCCTCACATTCGCTGGAACATCTTCCAGCAAGCCGGGAATAACCTGTTCCAGAAAGGTCTGATAATTCACGGCGGTCAAGCGGGATGATAAAAGGTATGACCCGACTAAGCAGTGCCGACCAAACCCGCCCACACATTAACTGTGGAGCGATATTGTATCGCTTGGTGCCGCACACTGTATGGGTTTTCTGGTGGCCACAAATGCTCAATGCGGTGATTGAATTCGCCATCCCTAGTGAATGTGGCCTTATTAGTGAACAACACATTAGCTGGGAAATTTGTTGCAGAAACCATTGTGCGAAACGCACACGTGCAGGATGGTCAACGGGGTGTATTAACTGCACCCTTTGGAGATGAAAGGTGTGTAAGAACTCGGGGTTCAAAACACGCTGGACACTGCTACGAGACATTCTGAAATCCGAGGCAACGGGACGTATGCTGGAGCTTGGATTAAAATCCAGGGCATCCAACACTCGTTCTACCCTAATGACCGAACGCGTCGATCGTGGTCTTCCCTCACAATCCCTTCCACGCACGCACACACACATCAGTTCAGAACTTATGAACGTTAATAATTTTCTTGTTAAAACAGATCTGTGAAGTTTTCCCCCTAATACTACAGTTTTTATTGTACGATAATGTTTAAAAGAGTTTTATTTATTAACTAGTAAATACTTTCCCATGTTAGCTCGAACTATTGTGCGAAGTATGTTAAGTTTTTATCACATTTCGGGTCTAAAATTTGCACCACTTGATGTTCGATTTATGGCATCAGTAAGTATCGATAGATTAACTCCGATCAACAGCCACACTAGGGGATCCGACCACTAGGGGATTTCCATTTACAACGAATTAAGTTGGCTGTAGCCGACCCGTAGTCAACTTCACTCAGAAACGTGACAAAAAATGTCGAAGTCGTCGCCTTCTGGGTTCGCTCATGGGCTTTGGCTAAGGAGTCAGTAGTGGCAAGGTACGACGAATTGCCTGAAATCACAAGCGAGGGTTAAGAAGATCGCGCCTATACTATTATCAGTCAAATGCGGACTTTTTTAAGCCGTTAAATGCTTTATTGAGCTCAGTGTTACAATTAATAAAGACAAATTACTTTTATAGGATTGGTAGCTCTGGCTCTAAAGCGCAATATATATGATAAAATAATGATAAGGTTACGGAATAAATTAGAGCTTACTTTTTAATGGAAATGAACCGAAATACAAGTTTTTAGCCAATTATGAGATGGTCGATGTTTTTGGCCGATTATGAAAAGAACCAAATAGATCGATTGCAGTGCCGTCTGCACTAGAAATAGAAAAAGTTTCATAAAAAATTAATTATTTTTTGATACTTAATTAAAATGTGCTACAAAAATAGGGGTCTGTTCAAAATTTTGAAAGTACCTTCCGATTTCCACAAATATTTTTGTAAGGTTACTCCACGGCGGTTGGCATAGTAATACCAAATTTCAGCAGTTTTGTTTCTTTGAATTTTAAAAGTTCTGGACAGGTGGTCTGGGACAATTGTATTTCGGACTGTCGTAGAGAAAATTGGAAGTTGGCATTAAATAGTCGTGCGTCTGTTAAGATTTTTAAGTTTCATATTATGTTTGTTATTATATTGTTTAAGGTAAATAAAACACACTTTACATGTTTTTGACATGTATATTAAAAATTTACACTGTAGTGCAAGTTCTTGATGCTACTCGTACCCAGTAATAAATTCAAAATATTGAAGGTAAACACACAATCTTTTTAATCAGAATCACTGGAATCTTGTGATAACTCCAAGGTATCTACCTCATCTTCCATGTCCATAGTACTATTGCCAAAATTAGTTTGTACGGTTGGAGGTTTCAACTTAGATTCCATTTCTGTGGGAAGATGATGTGCATGTTTTTCTTTTTGATTCTATGTTTACTTGTTACCAGTGGTTTGCTTCTGACCAGAAATAAATTAGAAACATCTTCGTTTGTCTTCACCCTGCTACACTTCCTAGAATTGCGTTTCAAAATCTTTGTTTCATGCTTCTTGCGCTTCCTCATTTAATTTCCCAAAAGAAAGTAGTGCCACTGATATTATTTCTGGTCCATGTATAAGATATTTGTGTACAGTTGGCGACATGTTGTACCATTGATACTTTTGAACGAAGTACCTTGCGGTATCATGAGCGAAAACTCTAAATTTATCTACGTTAATTTCATACCCACTAGCAATAACTGTGTGTAATTTTTTTGTAAGTTAAAGATCGAATTTCGTGATTTACGCAGATAAATCGATGTTAAAAAAAATCTTCTTGCGAATTATTCCCGTCAATGCAGATCGGAAAAAAAAGTAAATAGCTCCATAAATTGTGTTAGAAAATGTCTTAAAGTACACAACCATAACGTGAATGACAAAAACTGCCCCGTATATGTTAAGGTCCTCGAAATAGAAGTTGAAAGAACAAACTAAAGCAATTGGTTTTTTTTCAAGTTCTTTTTCCTTCTATTTATCGAAAATGTCTAATCTTGATACTGTTAATAGAGATGATAATTGTAAATTTTGCCTCGAACCTGACTATAACGATTTGTTTCACTTGACGAAATTAATCCACAATAATGTAGAAAATCATAATGTAACGTTATCCAATGAGGGAAAATTTCTATTAATGCTACTGAATATCAGAAGTCTGAATAAAAATTTAAATTCTTTAAGACTTCTCATTGTTAGTTTGATAAAAAAACCTGATATAATAGCATTCACGGAAAGATGGGAACTAAAACATCCTTCTTTTCTAAATATTCCGGGTTATGATTTGCATTACAATAAAAGCTGTTTAAACCAATCTGATGGCGTCGTGTTATATATAATTGGAAATGTCACGGTTTCATACAACAATCTAAAAGTTTTAAATGGTGTAGTTAGAATTAATGATATTGAACAAATAAAAATAAGTGCTATGTATAAGAGTCACGAACTAAAGAGGAAATAATTTATTGATGGTACTAGACTCCTCTTCAAGGAAATTCGAAAACAGAAAATCATTTCATTGCAGGAGAATTCAATATTGATTTTTTTGAATATGGAGGATGAAGATTCCAAGAAATTTTATAACAACTTTCTGGATTTTTAATATTTACCGAAATACTCATCAGTGACAAGAATTAACAATAATGGCAAAAGTTTTTTTATTGATAATATACTCTGTAAGTCTAACAGTTTGCAAACAAAGCTCATAAGCTTGTTTATAAAATAACAGACCATGAACTGCTTTTTGTTAACGTAAAAACCGAATTAGTTCGTGGAAAAAGAATTAGACAAATCAATTATGTTAATTACCGAAAACTTGTTAATTCATGTCATTGTGAGAATTGGACTAATTTCCTTAACGACGACATAAATCACTCATTAGATGGTTTGATCAATTTAATGACCAATGTTTTATCGAAAGCGCGAGTTCAAATACAGATCTTCCAAAAAAATAAGCCCAGGAATGATTGGATCAATAAAGAACTGATCAATCTTACCAGAGAAAAGCAGATGCTTTATAGGAGATGGAAAAGCGAACCTCATAACATTGTATTAAAAGACAAAGTCACATTTTCTAACAAACTCCACAATAAATTAAGACAAGCAAAGAGAAATTTCAAAAAAGACGGTTAAAAAGGATAATGAAACAAAAAATTATGGCCTTTCGTGAACAAGAAAAATGACATGAGTAGAAATATTGATAATGTTGTTGTTGATGGAAAAGAATATGATAAAAAAATTGATATTGCAAATCTATTTAACAATTTTTTCAGCACTGTCGGCTCCAATCTAGCTAATGTAATGTTACAAACTAACGCAGCATTTTCTTCTCCAGCCTAACTGGATACAGAAACCAGTTATTCTGTATCCAACTGATGGAATAGAAATGATTAATACAATTAAATCATTGAAGGGTGAAGCTCTCAGTGATGATAATAATGGCCCTGCTATATTGAAAAAGATTTCCGTTTTTATAAGTAAGCCCCTGGCTCACATTTTTAATTTATGCATGGTTACAGGTATATTTCCCAAAGCTTTTAAGAGTGCAGTTATTGTACCAATTTATAGAGCAGGTGATAAGTCTAATGTGTCAAACTATAAGTCAATTTCACTTTTACCAGTTTTATTAAAGATTTTTGAAAAATTGTTATTTTCAAGAATCTCTAAATTCTTAGACAGTACTAATTGTCTTTCTGATATGCAATTTGGCTTTAGAGAGGGTAAGGGTACCGCTTCAGCCCTTGCATGCATTACATACTATATACTCCAAATTAGATAAAAGAAAACCAGTTATTGCTGTTTTCTTGGGTTTAGCAAAGGCCTTTGACATGGTTGATCACAACTTACTAATAACTAAACTATAGAATTGCAGTATGCTTGGTCCAGTCCTAGATTTATTAATAGATTACTTAAGTGGTAGAACGCAAGCAGTAAAATTTGATAATATCAAAAGCAATATAAAAAGGGTTGCAACACGTGTACCACAGTATTCAATTCTTGGTCCCTTATTATTCCTAATCTATATTAACAGCATTTTCAATGTAGCTCCATATGGTCGCATTGTATCATATACAGATGATACTATAATACTAGTTTCCGAGAATACATGGGAAGAAACTGCATTTGTTACCAATAATTACCTTGATATGGTCTCTAACTGGCTTGTTTTAAACAAACTAACCTTAAATATAGATAAATCAGTCTACATGACTTTTTGTAACTACATTGATAGCACCCCACTTAATTTTGATATAATATTAAATAACTGTAACTTAATCCGAGTACCATATGTAAAGTATCTAGGAGTTCTCATGGACTGTCATATGAGATGGAATATTCACATCAATAGTATTGTTAAGAGACTTAAGTACTTAATATATGTATTGGCTAAATTAAATGGCATCTTAGATAGGGATTCACTGACAATTTTATTTTATGGGCTCTTTAAGTGTTTAGCCACTTATGGAATTGTAGCATGGGGTGCAGCGTAAGAAAGAAATATCAGGCCTATTAAAATATTGAGGGATCGAATTTTAAAAATAATTACTGATAAAAATGAAAATGTGTTAAGAAGAAAACCTCTCAACCTGAGACAAATATATAAATTTAACTGTACCCATTTATACTACAACAAAATTAAATTAAATCACATAGGATCCCAAACATTTACTGGGTTTAAAATTGTAAGACTTCCCTCAGTAAATTTAGAAGTTGGAAAAAAAAGTTCTATACTAATGCAATTTCTGAGTTCAATAAATTACCAAATGCACTAACATCTCTTAATTTCACTCAAATATCCGCCTATAAAAAACTCAAAGATCACATTGCGCTGCAATAAACTCGCTAAATCATATCTCATTGAACAGTTGTTCTAATATTTTAATAAGGCTTTTATTGTTTGTACATTTGTTTTATTTTCATTTCACCCCAGACTTTGCAGGTGTACATCTTTCTTAGTAAGAATGTATGTAATGTATGAAAGTATTTGACAGATTTTGCAAGCTAATTGTTAGTTGTATTTTATTCAGAATCTTACTTCGTATGTCTCGTGTATTTTTGTGGTGTGTTTCATCTTCTGTGTTATTATAAGATTTGGAATTTTGAATCAACTATTAACATATATCATATTTCATTTTGATTTATCTCTATTTTTGACCAGAGTATCTATCTAATTTCAATTTATATTCCAATTTTATTGTTATGACTGATTTTCTAATGTTACTGACATTCATACTTTAAAGTATGGCAGTTTGTATTGTTTTATTACTAATTTTGAATTTTGTTAGTATGACTATTAATTTTCGATGATTAAGTAAATTTACATTTTTTTAAATTTCAAGATTTGTTTTACGTTAGTTTTTGTAAATTCTCCAAGTATTTTAGCCAATTAAGTCCTAAGATTTTTTTTTGAATTTTTGTAAACTAATTTTAGATTGCAGGTCCACATACAGGTTAATTCTAACCTCCTGTGGAATATATACATATGTAAACTATGTATATTATGCCTGTAAATAAATAAATTACCGTCATTTATATTTCCAAAGTCCAGTTTTGGCATGTCTATGATTAAAACAGATCGCTCTCTGAATTCTTTTTGTATACTAGCTTTATTTTGCGCTATTATTTACTTATCATTTCCTCGAGCTTGCCATTTCTGTATTGGTAATTTATAAACTGTCTGCAAAAGGCATTCCAATATACTTTCGTGTAAGACGGATAAACCAATTTCCAAGTTGTCTGTATATATTCGTCTAGCAATAAGTTCGTCCACATTGTTGAACATTTTGGAGGTAGCACCGCAAATAAAGCATTTCTCTGATGAAGTTGTATCAGTATTGCATATTTGACTATCTACCATAGTGAAGATCAATTTGTGATTTATTACTATCTATCTGTCCTGCGATGTTGTTGTAGTACTCTGCAAGTTTTCTATTTCATGATCAATCCTATTCTTTCTGCAACTGAAATTTCTTTGGACATTTATGTAAGCTGAATTTTTAGTGGTCTACAATATGCTGTTGATGCTGGACTTGGGTTTTGCCAAATTATCCCAGTATCAGAAAGTAAATGAACAAGAACGATACATGTGATGAAAACTGAAATCACAGGCTTAAGATCCATCAAATATTGTTTTGTACTAACAATGGCCTGAGGGGTCATCAACACTCCGTTTTGTGAATAATTTAGTTTATTTAGTTCTCTGGGCTCTAATGACCTCGATGTTTACGAGCCCTAAAGCCCCACCAAAAAAAAATAAAAAAAATATTTAGTTCTCCTTCTCTATAACAGAATCAATTGATAGGTTTAAACGTTGTGTCGTGTGAAGTAAATCCTGTTGGGGAACACTAGTTGAAGTTTATATAGCATTTATATTGTTTGGGTAACAGCACTTCTTACCAGATTGTAAAATTTTGTAGAATGGAATGTAAGGGATAGTGCTCCACAAATTATCTAAAGCGTCATCCAAGACATCTAAAGCATCTTCTCCAGACAAATATATTGATTTAGAGTCCAGTGAAGTTTTATAAGCTTTTCTATATTTATTAGCCCGGGTTGGAGATGTAGTTATTTCATGGAGACATTTCGACACATGAAATAAAATAAATTATTGTAATAACTGGCTAATTTCTATTCTTCTGATATCACTCATTAAAACATTTGTTGTAAAAAGGGCATATTTGGGCAATATAAATTATTATAAAATAAGTGATAAACAAGCTTAGCAAAACTGTGAAACTCAAAATTTGGATAGCCTCAGAACATAATAAAGTCTCAATATTTCTGAGCATACTATAAATATCTAAGTATTTTACAGTTGCCACTATAAATGCGAGTACAACATGATTAACACACTGTTTAAAATTCTTAAAATACGTCTCATACCTGTACTTGTAGATGCCATCACAAACATTATTAAGCATAATAGAACAAAAATAATGCAAAACAAAACTAAAATTCCTCAACAAAGTATTTCGGTGAATAATTCGCTACAATTAAATGCTACAGGAGATGCACGCGAGAGAACACCGTTCCAATAGAAGGCGGTAAGAAAATTCACATTTTTATTTTTGATTAAATGCCAGTTATTCAAGTACCCTGCTCCACTGTGCGCCGTTCTGCCGCTAAGTGACTGCACTGTAGCGCGAATATCGATGCAATCTTGTCTTAGTCAGCTCTCCTGCGTCGGTCAGTTAACCGCCATCTGCCGGTGAGTAACGGTGAGTCTCGAGCGTCCAAAGTATATTGAGGGAAAGTTATGGAAAGTACAGTGATTTTAACTCTTTTGGACATATTCCAAATCTTTGACAAAAACACCCTCCTATAATAAAGGGATTACCGGTGTCAAGGATTGGGATATTACATCTCGGAATTCTCCAGAATGATTATGAAAGTATGTTGATATTCTCAATCACTTGTTTATCTTTCATTCCTTTCTCCACAACATGGGAGAAAAGACGAGATACAAAATTGAACTCCGACCTTGATTACGCACAGTAAACTAACACACTGGAGGCAAAGCATTGGATCTTCAAAGTAAAGTACAGTGAAACGCAGTTTTCTAAATCTGTCATCTGTTGTGTAATCTTACCATTGCAGGGCTCTAATGACCTCGATGTTGACGAGCCCTAAAGCCCCACAAAAAACAAAAAAACTTACCATTGCAAGTATGCAGTGTGCGTCACGAAAAGTGTGGGTATCACTGATTAAGTGGTATTCTTGGTTCATGCGAATGAGATGATCCATCCGGTCTTTTGATACACACGGAGTGGCCTCCCAGACCGTTTCCCAAGCTCGTGCCTGATTATTTTACGGTCTCAATAGATCTCTGCACGGCATAACTTTACGATTAATTATTCAGTTTCGAAAATGAATTGAAATTATTTAACACTTTAAAATGTCCGTAAAGTTTTAAAACTAATACATTGTTGTTTTTATTTTAATATATGCTATTTTAATAGTATTTTGATTATTTAAATATTCTAAACTGCAAAAAAAAAAACACCTCCATTTTTCGCCTCCCCCCAAAAAAAGCTCAATGACGCAGTGTGCGTCACGAAAAGTATGGGTATCACTGATTAAGTGGTATTCCATAACAAGGTTATGGAGTTTTTTTCGATAAAATGTGTTAGCACAACTTCTTGAAAATTTGGCTTCCATTAGTGTTTTATAGTAGTTACGTTTTATGAGATTATTTGGTTTTGTCGGCCCCTGGATGCTGCGGCCGCCCTCTTAGCTACGCCACGGTCGTCTATTTTAGCCATCTTAACCATGTTCTTATTCCAAATCTCCTCATCGTTTACTACATTGCATTATTTTCGTTTATCTCATGGGATGCACCAAGTCGTTTATCTCATGGGATACGTTTTGTATGGAGCTTTCTAAGAAGCAAGCTAATCTGACAGTACGGCATTTTCTGTATCCGCATTAGTTGTGAAGGTTAACCCTCTCCAAACAACCAGCTCTCTGCAAACACATGTAAAGTTACTTGTGGAAAATATTAAAATAAACAATTGAATTCATGGATATTAAAGATTTTTTAGTAAATGTAGACTTCCGCGACGGGAATCATTATATACTTGGCTGTCTAGATCAAATCGCCTCTCAATAGAAAGAACTTCCGACATTTCGGCGATTCTTCTGTGGCCAACAGGGCTATGTCTGTACCTAGTACGACAGGAACTTAGGTCTACTCCAACTCAGATATTTTCCTAACGTTGGTAGTTCTGTCAATAGAGACGCGGTTTGTCCCAAACAATCAAGTATTTAACATAAGAAAACAGATTGGGATGCGAAACCTGAATAAACATAAACCACAATTACTTCGCGCAATTTAAAGGGAGACCTAACATTTCCATTCGGAGCATGACGTACAATTGAGGGTCAGTATAATTCTATTGAAAATACAACTATAGAGATGTTCGTAGAGAAGATTAAAATGTAACTTTATTAATATGGCATTAGGTTACAAAGAATTTTCATACACTGGTTCTGATTAAAAAAATGCAAAAGTGACCAAACATTTCACTCCAAAACAAATAATTATAAACAATTTCAATATCACATATTTGGTCTCGAAATTTAATAATTCTCATTTTAAGATCAAAGTCATGCCATCAATTAATAGTTACTTAAAAAACAAATAAATCCGACTCCTAAGCACAGTTCTTTCAAAACAACACACAAATCTCATATTTATACATACAAATTACATATATTAATCAATGTAATTACGTACAACGTTATCACAAGCGCTTGCGATTCCTGTCAAAGTATTACGCTTAAGGGCAATCTTCGCCATCTTGCGGTAATCCATTCCTGCCTCTTCTGTGCGGTAATTCGGCCCCACCTCACTCACAGGGCCATTATTTCCCGCCCCATCTACACAGCTATTGTTCCCCGCCTCTTGCGCAGAGTCCTTGTCCCCCGCCTCTTGCGCAGAGTCCTTGTCCCCCGCCTCTTGCGCAGAGTCCTTGTCCCCCGCCTCTTGCGCAGAGTCCTTGTCCCCCGCCTCCTGCGCAGAGTCCTTGTCCCCCGCCTCTTGCGCAGAGTCCTTGTCACCCGCCTCTTGTACAGAGTACTCTTTGCTAGCCTCATTCTTGCCCAGATCTTGGGTAGATTTCTTTCGTGCTTCTTCGCAAAAGTCATTCTCAGCCTCTTCGACAGAATTAATCACCTTTTCTGCTGGGTCGTTTTCAGGAAGATCGTCCAAGTAGCAGAGATAACTGTCATTCTCGTAGGTCGGGAAGTAAAACCTGAGAAGAAAGTTGAGTAATGAGTAATTAAACTAAGTAAGGTCAGATAAGCAAAACTGAAAGGAAATAATAAATTTATTACAATTTTAAATTTTCTGCATAACAAACAAAAACAACATAAGAACAGCCGAATCTTCGAGTCGAAAGAAAATCTAGTTTCTTTTCTTTAAGCAAGAACTTTTAACGACCAAGAAGACCAGAAGCAAAGATATATCTGAACTCAGCCTGCCTCAACTAAGATTCGATTTCATGATCCTGAATGTAATATCTATTCTTATGAGATTTATTAAAATGAATAAAGAGCCATTTTACATGATGAGGACCCTCGATGAAAATGTTGTAAGAAAGCATGTTTATATTTAGAAGGTCCTTTCAATTAAATATATACAAAATTTTGAAGTCCAACTCAACAAAAATGTTCTTAGATGAGATTTTTTCTTTTATATTGATAAAATCTTTAGACAATGTAGGGCAATTTAAATAGAAAGATATTATTTCTTAATATCTCTAAGATAAATATGAAAGATCATCAAAGTTAGTGTTTTCATTTTGTCATTTATGAGCAACATTGAGATATACGATTGTTAATAATGTTCCAAGGGCAATCAAGTAATACTTCACATTTCCCTATGATAGTTAATGATACTACATTGTATTATCATAGTTTCAGCTGATACTACGGCGCTTTCATTTTCACTGTCGAAGAACTAAATACGTATTACTCATAGTCCCCGTAAGTGATATTAAACCACTTGATACGTTAATGATAAGAAATAGAAAAATAGAAAGAGGAGCAATCATTGTTATCCCCAGAGCTTAAGTCCGTTTTACTCCTCCTGACCAGACAAACCAAGCCAACACGTCCCAGTCGAGTGCTGCTCTGCAGATATTTCGACCCGACCAACAATATTCTCACTACCAAACAACTTTCAGTTGACATCGTGAACTGAAAGTTTTTTGGTAGTTAGAACATGGTTGGTCGGGTCAGAATATCAGTTGTCATCGTGAACCCCACAGGAGGCCACCAGTCCCCAGACACCGTCAACTTTGGGCATGCTTCAATGACCACAATTGGCGATGGTGGAAAGTGTGTTGCGAAGAGTGGGCATCTTGCCTTCATTGGCCGGGTCGCGAGAACGAACTAAATCTCTAAAAAAAACCAACCTCAAGGTGTGTTACGCGCTGATGAGGTGAATGGGTGTTGAGGCAAAACACTCGTTAGCGGACAACCTATGGGGAAACTGTCGCACTTCAAATGAATAAGGTTTAGTGGCGTGATGCGGAGCTTCACATCACCGGCCATCTCCGAATTCGTGGGATGAAATTTCTGAAGAAAATAATCCCTCACCTTGGGGATCGGGTGGACAGCAAGGGTCGAAAAACACCCAAAAGTCTGAAGCGGCAGAAGGTTCACAGCCCTCACGCTACAGAAAGTGACGTTACAGAGCAATCCTTATTAGAATGCTTTTATATTAATGTCCAGAGTCAATGGAAGCTTTGAGAAGGTTTCGCCCTTTTATGTATTCAAAGGTTTAGAAGGTCACGTTGATTCTCTGAAAAACATTAAGATATTGAGAAATGGAGCAATGCTGCTTGAAAGGAAAACAAGCAAAGCAAGCTTGAAAACTTTTACAACGTACACAGCTGGGAAAGTGTGAGCTGTCACACTGTCAAGTGTGAGCTCCATACTGCGGTCAATCGCAGCGAGGGATTGCAGGGTATATAAGACATGACAACCGAAGATCTATTAAAGGGATGGGATCTAGATGGGAAGCTGACCATGTGGCGGAGGTCAGTCACATCATAAGGACGGTTGGTGGTGTTGTTGAGAAGACCGCCTCCTTCATTGTGACATCTGACGAGAAACATGGACAAACTAATATCAACGAGGTAAAAATTGAAACGTTTCGAAAAATACTGCTTTAAAAGAGCAGAAAAGAGAAAACGATATATCCGGAGATACTACCCTTCTCCCCTTGTTACAATCCGGGAAGGAGTGTAAATGTGACGAGGAAGTGACATTGCATGCATATTCGGAACGAAGAGAGTAATGTAGAGGAGGATATATCAGTAAAATTCCCTGGAATGACTGTTGGGAACAGGGGGTTATTAAGAGAAAATAAATCTTGTCCTAAGTTACCAAAATATCTAACAGCGGGGTGGATAAACATGCCTGTGCGACCCTTTATCTCAAAACCTCTGCGCTGGTTTTAAGTGCTAGAGGTTTAGACACACAACTCCAACGTGAAAGGGTCGTGCAACTTGTGGTAAGGGTGAAAAAGCGGCACACGAACCTGGTGTTACACACCCGGGATCTCCATTGTGCATTAATTGCACATGTAGCCACCCGGAATGGAGCAGGGAGTGTGTCAGCTTCCTTGAGGAGAGAAAAATTCAGGAGATCAAGACACTAGAAAAGATCTCTCACGGTGAAGCTCATAAGAAGTACAGGGCCACACACCCTGTATTGTCTACCAGCTATTGCAACTCAGCAAAGATTTCTGTTGTGATGAAGACAGTATCCATTTAGGCATCTGCTACTGACATGTCTACGAAAACGTCGTGTACATGCCAGTCCAAATGCGAAAAGAAAGATCTCGATAAAAAAAGCCACGTACATCTACTTTTACCAGTTCTTCAACACAGAAATCAACTCCCAACAAAGTGAAGAAAATCAACGCAATAACCAAACCAAGAAAATTAGAAGTAACCAAAGAAAACCCATCGACCCATCTAAATTTTCGAAAACTCAAGCCCCTGCCTCCCAGTCACGGAGGCGCAAAAAGCAAGAAATAAATTTTTCTCCCTACGGGTTGGAAGCTGCATTCTCTGAAGATGACGCGGAAAGGAACAGTTAGGAGGTTCCAAATCCAACCCAGGAGGTTCCAAATACTCATGGCTTCCATACTTCAGTGGAACCTTGATGGCTATAGAATGCAACGTGAAGAGTTACAGCTCATAGCGTGTCGTAATCCGATCTGAATTTGCCTACAAGAGACACACCTTTTACCAAAACACTCTCCCTCTCTGCGAGGATACAGCAGCTTCAGATAAGACGACACCACGGGACAGCGAGCAAGAGGACTGGCAGTGTTTGTAAGTAATACTATGCTCTCCTCACACGTTCTTCTACATACTATACTCCAGGCTTTAGTAGTTAAAATACACTGCGTGCCAACAATGACCGTGTGTACAATATATCTCCCGCCGGCACGAGATTTCTCGGAGACTTCCTTCAGGGATTTAATTCACCAGCTCCCTCGACAATTCCTTCTCCTCCTCCTCTGATATTTTAACGCCCACAGTGTACTGTAGGGTTCGTCCAGCGATTGCCCCCGAGGTCAGTTGCTGAACTGTCTCCTCGAGCGTGAAGATTTGTGTATACTGATCCACTTTACGTTTGCTACGGGACCATCAACTGCTACAGATCCATCACTTTATACTTCTGTTGTTTTCGTTGTTTTCAAAAATTCTACAAGGTTCAGGGGTTTAGGCCTAGAACCCTGCTTTGTCTTTGTCTTCATTGTTACCGTAGTAGGTTTACGTGACGTTTTCTTTGTAGTAGATGGACGGGGTGTTGATAGATTTTTAGGCTTAAAGGGAACGGCTGGAACATTTTTCTTTCCGCATTTGCTCTGGCATGTGCACGACGTCGTAGACACGTCAGTGAAACCGGCTTGAACGGATAGTCTTCATTATTTTAGGAGTCTTCACTGCAGTGGAGTAACTGGTAGAAAATACAGGGTGTAAAACCATATATTTCTTCCGTGCTTCACCGTACGGGATCTTTTCCATTGTCTTCATCTCCTGCACTTTTTCTTCCTGAAAGGCAACGCTATCCCTGATCCACACTGGGTGGCTGTCTGTGAAATTAATGCACTTTGCAGGCCCCGGGCATGAAATGCCGGGTTCGTGTGCCTCTTTCCCGCATGTATCCCGGCCCTTACAGGACGTTGTGGTATGTCCAAATATCTGGCATTTGAAACACCGCAGAGGATTTGGAATGAAGGCACGCACCGGCAGGTTAAGCCATCCAGCTTTGAAATCTTCCGGAAGCTGAATACAGTCAAATGTCACAATGAAGGAACTGGTCTTCTGCGGAACACCATTTACCTTCATGACTTGAGTGACCTCAACCACGCGATCAGCCTCCCATTCTGCGACAAGTTCGTCAGTTGCCATATCCATAATGTCCCTGCAACTTACGACTCCCTCGCTGAGATAAAGCGCAGCATGGAGCTCGCACTCTCACACAGGAAACTCTCCCAACTAAGTACATTCTAAAAGTGCCAACGCTTGCTTGTTGGTTTTTGTTTCCAACAGCATTGACCCATTACGGAGCATTTTAATTGATTTCAACGTTCCAACTAAACCCTGTAATCCTTTGTAAATATAAAATGGGAATACTTTCTCAAGTGTCCCGTCTATACGTATCATTGTGACGAAAACATTCTCGTGAGAAATGTTATGTTTCTTTACTGTTTTTGTTTCTGAAGCGGGAGGGCTGTGCACCCTCGGTCGCTTCGTAGACGTTTGGGTGGAATACTCATTTTGCGGTACACCCACTCCGCAAGGCGGGGGAATCGAAGCATCTATCATTTAATCCCACGAGTTCGGAGGAAAAAAATGTCTGGTGACGTGGAGCCCCCGCAACACGCCACTAAGCCTTATTCAACTGAGGTGCGGCAGTTGCCCCAGAGGTTGTCCGCTAGCGAGTATTTATCCTCAACACCCATTCACCTCATCGGTGCGTAAAACACCTTGAGGTTGTAGGATTTTTTAATAGAGGTTTAATCCTTCCTCGCAACCCAGTCAATGAAGACAAGATCTCCACCCTTGCAACACACAACTTTCCACCATCGCGCCAATGGTGGTCGCTGAAGCATGCCCAAAGCTTACGGTGTCCGAGGACTGGTGGTGCAGTACCAGTCCCCAGCTCGGGGCCGTGGGTTCGTCAAACCCATACTCAGTCGAAACTGAGCCACCTGCGGGGACTGCAGATGTCGACGGCACAAAACTATAAATATTTACAATCTTCGTATTTTTGACTAATATTGTTGTAATGTTTCCATTTTTGTTCTTCGATGCAGCGTTCTTAAATCATTGAATCACTCCGTCATACTTTAATATCTCCCAAAATTTGAGGCCACTTTAACCTCAAGTCGCGTAGCAACGAACTGCGAAACGCGATTTCAAACCTACCTCAGACAAAGTCTGAACTTTTCGAGCCACGGCTCAACCCATGTCTTAAAAATTGCGTCCAAACTCGTTTAAGCAAACGAAATCGAGGTTTCCAGCCGTGTTCAGACCACGTCATAGAAATCCACCGTATGTGTTCAAATAATTCATTTCAATTATATTATACATCATTTTTTGTATTAAGGTTGTTGTTTACAACGTCAAAATCAATGAAGTTCGTTCACTTAAGAAATAGCTTGAAATGAGGAAATTGAGAAACACAAAGAAACTTATATGCAAAAGAAATATTTTATTGACATTTGACATGTTGAATACAGCATTTTAACAGCATTTCTGTTAGTTTGAATCCATACAGATAGATGATATACAATGCAAGTGCATTCCCTTGCACAACGAAAGTCAAAAATGTTGGTTCGGTTCGATTACCAAGAGGTGACGTCACTTTTAAGGCGGATAACCGCAGCAAAACGTTTAGACCAGGACACTAAACGGCTCAGTATGTCTGTAGGAATTTTTCTCCATTCCTGCCACAGATAATCCTATAATTGTTGTATATCGTGGCGACGACGCTGGGCCATCTTCGTCCTGGAATTTTCCAAATACTCTTCATACGAGAGAGATCAAGACTTGCTGCTGGACACTCTAAAACAGGGACACGTTCCGTACGTAGCCATGTTTGTGTTATCTTTGCCGTATGTGGCCGTGCGTTATCTTGTTGGAAAATAAATCGTTTTCTGCCAAACAATCGCTGCACTGATGGGCGTACATTCACGTTAAGAACGCGCGTATACGCGAGATGTCCACAAGGCATCAATAGCGGTCCCATATTATGAAACATATTAATGGATAACGTTATAAAAGAATTGCAGATGAAGAACGTAAATTGTGTTGCTTACACGGACGATCTGGTGTTGTTTGTGGGAGGCGGGAGTCAGCTAGAGATGAAAGGACAGGAGGTGCTAAACGTACGCGAGAAGAGTCGTGAAAAGATGAAAATGAAAATATCCGGAGAAAAAAATAGAGCTATGTGATTTGGGTGGCCAGTTGAGAAACGACGAGAACCGACAATTAGGTTACGACATAACAACATAAAGATTGTGAGCAGGTTTAAGAACTTAGGAATAATAATAGACGAAAAATTATTGTTTAGGAACCATCTGAATTACATAATGGAAAAAGCGAAAAATATATATTGTGGATTAATGCGAGTTGGGAATAAAAAAATTCAATGGTAGGAATGAAGACCTGATAAAGCTGTATAAAGAAGCCATACTATAGTTGAGACACTCCACAAGAACGTGTTCCACGGTAAGTGTTGTGTTGCAAGTTTCACAGAGGGGGGAGGTTCATCGCGTAGGAGATGACCATGGGTAAGATAGCAGTGACCAATTCGAAGACGTATAATGATTACTTCTTCACGTCTGTTCGCACGGGACGATGACACCCAGGTCCTTACGGAGTCCTTCCTCAGCTTGAAGACGCGAGTTTGCCATTCGGCTTGCCATATCTTAAAAACAGACGATCTTATGGCAACCTTTGAATCTGACGTAGGAACAGATGAAAGGTCAAGGGTTGCCCTCTGTAATCCCCGCTTCGCTGACTCATCTGCTTCTTCATTATCCATAATACCCACGTACCCAGGAACCAAAAAATGGGCTATTTCAAAATTTTGAAATACTAGATGGCTTATTAGATTCTGAATGGTTAGTGTAAGAGTGTCAGAAGTGAACAGTGAAGATACTGACCACAGAACACTAAAAGAGTCACTGCAGTAATGAAGATAGCTGAATGAACAGCGCCTCCAGGATTGCAAATTTTTCAGCAGTGTTCACGCTGCAAAAGCAATGGAGGCGATAAGAGCAGGTGGACTATGGCAGTGGAAAGCAGCACCAACGGAATTATTCATTGCTGAGCCATTAGTGTATATGAACATATATTCCAAATAGAGGTTTTTTGGTTCTCCGAAGTGCTGTTGGTACACAGCAGCAGGAGTGTCTTGCTTTTAAAGTTTAGACAGACGAAAGTCGAAGGTTCGTTGCATGAGGGACCAAGTTGGTGTGAGAGAGTGTGGGTATTTCACTGGAGCAGGTAGTGTGATGACGTTTTCCTCTAGCAGTTTAAAACGGACACCCGCTGGGTGCGGTAAAGAAGGTCTTGCAGCGTCAGATGAAATAAATTTTGGAGAATGTAGGTGGGGTAATTTGCAATCCCCGCCAACTTCACTCCGTAAGATCCATGTAGAATATCACGTCTCTTGTTAAGAGATGTTCGCCAGCGTCTACTAGTAAGCATTCTATTCGACCAGTGTGCAAAGCATGACTTGGATACAGAAAAACTACAGCCGGTAGACAGGTTCCATTCATGTAAACGGTTTAAAGGTGCTCGAACTACTGACGCAATGTTATTTATGGCTATGGCAAAGAGAGCGGCGCTTAAAATTGACCCCTGTGGGACACCATTTTCGACAGGATAAGTCGATGATAAATAAATACCGAGGCGAACGCGGAAAGAGCGCTGAGATAGGAAGCTCTCCAAAAAACTGAGGAAGACAACCTCGGAATCCCCACCAGTGCAATGTGCGTAGGATTCCGAACCTCCAGGTTGTGTCATAAGCTTTTTTCAGGTCAAAAAAGATGGTCACGAGGTGTTCCCTTAATACAAACGCTGATGAGATGGTAGATAACAACGCAACAAGGTGGTCTAGCGTTGACAGGTGTTTTCTGAAACCGTATTGCATATTGGTCAGGAGGTTTCGCGATTCCAGAGACCAAACAAGGCGACGATTGACCATTCTTTCTAACAATTTGCAAACGCAGATTGTCAGAGAAATCGGTCGAAAGTGCGACGGATTAGAACGATATTTTCCCTCCTTCGGAAGTGGAATAATTATGGCCTCACGCCATTGAGCAGGTACGGTATGCTTATTCCAAATATAGTTAAATAACTTCAGAAGGAATTTTATGCCTATCTCTGGAAGATGTTTTAGCATCTCGTTATGTATTTGATCAGGTCCAGGGGCTGTATCTTTCGAAGCCGCAAGGGCAGAGGTCAGAAAGGAATGTTATATTCCTCGTCTCTGCAACCGGATAAATCCAAGCAACACTTTTCCGCGCGAAGAAACGGTGTTTCCGGTGAAGAAACGTTGGAGGAATACCGGAGGAGTTAGAGACTCTTTTGTAGTGCGATGCAAGTTCGTCAGCGATGACGCCAGGTGAAGTTTTGAGGTGTCCATTTACATTGAGACCAGGGATGGAAAAAGAGGACCATGTACCTTGAATCTTACGAACTTTCTGCCATACGATTGATGCTGGAGTACGGCTTGTAAGAGATGGAATGTAAGCCTTCCAGGTGGACGATTTACTTTCCCGAAGAGTTCGTTTTGCTCTGGGTCTGCACCTTTTAAACTCAATGAGATTTTAAACACTGGGATACTTGTTAAGTTGCGCTAAAGCTTTCTTTCTAGCACTGACCGCCTTTGCGCAATCCGAATTCCACCATGGAACAGGACAATGCCTTGGATTACATGATGATTTAGGGATATCAAGATCGGCGGCTTTGAGAACCGCGTTCGTGAATGGGAATGCCATAGCATCCACATCGGCTAAAGACTCATCGTGAGATTGATGTTGCGTTTAAACACATCCCAGTCTATTTTTTTCAAAATCCACTGAGAGGGACGTGAAACCGAGGGGCAAAAGACGTTGAAATGTATAAGAATCGGGTAGTGGTCACTCCCATACAGATAGTCAAGAACTGTCCAGTCTAAGCGTGGGGTAAGAGAGGAACTGCAGATGGCTAAATCCGAGAAAGATCGGGAAATCTACAGAAGTGGGCTGAATGGCCTGTGTTAAGGAGCGCTATATCTCGGCGCTAACAGTTTTTCAATGACATCGCCCTTTGGGCAGTTGTGCGAAGAACCCCATATCGAATTATGGGCATTGAAATACCCGACGATAAGAAATGGGTAAGCTACTAATCCATCAGACCGGCAAAATATTTCTTCGTGAATGACTGCCCTGGGCGATATAAATATTACAAACCGTAAATATAACGGATGGAAGTCTCACCCTTATACATACGGTCTGAAAGACGCTTGATATAGAGACTTCTTTGGTATATACTGAAGCGTCTACGAGAAAAGCGACTCCACCGTGTGCCCGTCTTTTAAGTCTGCCCTATAACAGAAGTAACCACGAGAGAAAAAAGAGTGTTTTGGTAAGAGGTGTGTTTCCTGAAGGCACACTATTAGAGGAGAACAACGATGTAATAAGAGTTTTAGGTCCTCTAAACGGACATGAATGCCATTCAGATTCCAGGAGAGAAGAGCCATGGCCTGGAGTTTATCTGCTCTTTCTGCGATGCTTTGATTTCTTTTTTTATGACTATAATGTCAGATCTAGCTGTGGTCCCCTCCCCGAGAGAGTCGACTTGACCACTGCTGGAATGATCACTCGCGGACATAACAGGTCCACTATTTTTGCCCCTTGAGCGTCGGCGACTACAGGAAGGTGAGCCAACAGCATTGGAATCTGACTTTGACGAGTCAGGTTTCCGGGACGTTTTTGTGTTGGAAGTTCTCTCCCGAGAACGACCCCGAGATGGACGTCGGGGGGATCTTTTAACAGCAGACTGCGGTTTCTCGGTGGTCGGGGATATAGAGGTGGATGTGGAGACAGATGTAGAGGTAGTAAAAGATTGTCGTTTCGGTACAATCTTATACTTTGTAGGAATAATTATGTTACACCACAGGAACTCCGCTTTCAAATCGGAAGAACCATCAAACTGGCCTTAGTTCCAGAGTTCCACTTCGTTGGTTTCTGAATATCTTTGAAATCCATGAAAAAGCTAAAGGAAGCTGTAGATCTTCGCGCTGACCGCTGTTACAAAGGATTTTGTTATTGTGACACGATTCTTAATCATATACCAACGCCTGGCCTCGGGAAAAGACACCCTATCTGTAACGCGGACCTTCTGGATGTCCTTCTCCATCAAATATTTCAGGCATGTGTTTGAATTGGAAGGATGTTTTTTTTTGACAATTCACACAGCACGGAGGCGACGAGCAAGGAGACGACTCAAGCGACGGTTTACCACAAATAACACATATTTCGCTGGATGACTTGATGCGGTCCAATGTGTGACCGAATCTCTGGCACTTGAAGCATCGCAGAGGACTCGGCATATATTGTCGAACACGAAGGGTGTAGAACCCACAGGAGACGCTCTCTGGCCGAGAGGGCCGATCAAAGGTTAGAATCAAAGCGGAAGAGGGGATGAGTTTCTCCTGTACCTTCCTCTTGACTCTGTGAATATTCATGACGCCTTCCGGATGAAAAAATTCTTTCAGGTCTTTGTCAGATTCTTGTGCAAAATCATCGTGGTTAATCACTTCTTTGCACTCCTTTGTTCAAGCTGGGGTGAGTGGACACCTTCACCTTTAATCCGGCAATTACTTTTAAGGATCTTACAGAATCAGTTTGCTTATCTGTACATGCCTCCAGCAGAATTTCTCCGTTCTGCTGGCGCACGACAAACTGCAGATTTTCCATTTCTTTATTGCTTTTGCCAGACGTACTGTACTTACAGACTTAAAAGTCTTACCTTCCTTAATACAACTCATAACAAGGAAGCGAGGCTTGGTCGGACGGTCGCTTACCTTGCAAAAAACTGTTCAAATCGACAGTTCCCGACACTAATCGCCTCTTCCTAGAGGAAGAGGGCAAAAGAGGGGGGGCAAGACAAGAGGGAGACAGGTTGGAGACAGTAGTTTCCATAGGAATGTATTTAAATTTCATCCTCGTGTTCCCCATCCACCACGGAGTCCAACAAGGGGAAACCCCACTGGGATGTCGAGGTTGACATGGGGATATAGAAAACTACATTTCGGAAAACTACATTTCGGAAAAAGCTGAAAGAAACGGGGGAAACAACACTCAATGGGAAAAGATAAAGACGATAAATTTGGAAGAAGAAAAATAACAGAAGAATTTATTAACGGTTGGCAAATTCGATGGGACAAGACATAAAGACAGGAAAACATTCGTACATACCTTCAAAGATGAGAATAAAAAATTGTTTAAACCAAACAAGATTATGATAGAGTTTCTCTCAAGTCATGGAATGTTTTTAATATATATAAAGAGGATTGGAAAGGATGTAGAGTCCAATTGTTTGTGTGGCAGGGGTGAAGAAGATGAAAACCATGTACTTTAGGAATGTGATTTATATGGCGAGGAGCGAGCTAAATTTCTAACAGATTATAAACGTATAGACATTTTTGATAGCAGCAACTAGGAAAAGTTAATACATGACTTAGCTAAATTAATTTATTTTCAGAGTACGTTACAAAAGTTCGAACTATTCGGGTTGCCATGAAGATTGAATAGAAAAGGAGTGATATGTAAGTAAAAACGTTTGTAAATGGAAATTAATCAAAACAGAACCCTGTAATGACATTGTTAAAGGTGATCTAGGATCAGAGATCAAAATAAATAAAAAATGTATAGCATACAGCCTTTATCGTACCCGCACAAAAATGCAAACTGCCAACTCCATTTGCTGTCACGCAACCCAACACCATCACAGATCTTGGTTTAAGAATCATGCGCTTGTTACAAGATGGATCTTTTTCTTCATCCTTCTTCCTAATAAACTTTCGGCCTATATTTCCGTATGAAACATGAAAAATGGATTCATCTGTTCACAATATCTTTTTCCACTGAGATGGAGTGCAGCTGAGGTTGATTTGGCCCATGCAAAATGCAGACATTTATTCGGTGAAGTGAGAAATGGCTTACGTCTCGCTTTGTAAGATTGTGTAGAATGCACACCTTTTCATATATCGACGTGCAGATGCCTCGTAAATAGTCTTTTCAAAACTTTGTCTCGGCCATGTGACTAGGTCTGCGACTGCCAAGTGCCTATTTTTACAAAAATGTCGACGAAATGGGCGTACTTCCCGATCAGTCAATGTTAGCTTCCGACCAGGATCCTTTTCCGGACAGCCGTTTCCAGTTATAGTGAAACGTTTTATAAAACAACACATTGAAGATTGTCAAGCAAAACGTTCGGCAAATTTGGAGCTACGAAATACCATTTAGTTGCTGTTCTATGATTTGATTACGTACCGCAAGATCTGTAGCTCGTCCCTTACCATACTTCCGCTTAGTACTGATAACGATCGTGAATTGCTCGCACTTATATGCTGTTTGCTTCCAGTCACGTCTCTGACAGAATTGTGCGCGAAACGGCTGGAATATTCTCATTCTTTCTACTGAACGAACTTGATTGCGAAGCGTTGGGATTCAGAATGTCCCATTTAGACCAACATTTAGTTCTTTTTTTTCAGTTGTGACACTTGTACATAGTCTACTACTACACATCACTATGCATTGTAAAACGTTTCGATGACCCCGCATTTTTTAAATGACAGAAACGTTTGTGGACGAACTTAGTAGTCTTTCACGTTGACGTTGTAAAAGAACCTGATGTAATTTCCAAGTAGTAGATATCTCGGTCAAGCTTTACCAATTATCTGTGCTACTCTGTACCCACCAATCCCTTCTGAGGGGCCGCGAGAGCCACTTCTTGGAAGGGCTTGCGACAACATCAAAATAATTTTCTGGTTTAATCGACGATGTCAAAAGAAGGAAAAATCATTTGGAGACGAAGGAGTGGTAGCTGGAGCGAAAATACTATACGTCTCGTTTCTACTCTCCCGGTTAGTATACTGTTCATTTCGTTAGATACAATAACGCCGGTATTGTCGCGAACACTCCAATAATTCTATCATAGATTTCTCATACTACGGCACTTAATACCTAACTAGAAAAATCTCGAACTCGATAAAATCATGAGTGCACAACAAAGACAGTGGAGTAAACATATTTATTCTATGTGGTTCTAAGAATTGCCAAGACTGCTTGGAATAGTTATCAAATACATCGAATAGAATCAATTGAAATGACGCGATAAATGCATAGCGTTTCATGAAAACAAACAGTCTCTATCTATTGTTTAATATAGTGTATTGAAATGTTGAATTAAATTGTTTTATCAATCGAAACATTTTTTAATGTCGGAAGCAGGTGACTGCCGAACAATGCTTCACATGTTACGACACCGCTGTAGAAGGGTTAGGGCGGTCGGCGGTTGGATGGTGCGCTTGTCCCGACGCCCCATCCACCAGGTCCAATTGTTTAAGTCCGGCGACAAGCCTACACACCCTCCAATCTGTCCCGACTGTGTTGGACAAATAAGTCGGGACACATGAAGGGGTCCTTAGCGTATCTTTCCACGAGTTTCGGTTTCTGATGTTTCATCAGAAGTTATTGACTAAATCGTAGACTTGATTAATTTTGTAGCAATTAGTATCTGAATGGACGTGGATTAAGCATCATGTTATGGCCAAGTAAAGTACTAAACAAGGTATCTCATCATATTTCGTTTTAGAAGCACTTGACAAGAAAAGGTTGACAGTCGAAACGTTAAGATACGGCACCAACCACACAGCCTAACATCATACTGACCGTGCAAGTCTTCAAGAAAATTAAGTGCATCCCTCCAGAGAGAACATCAAATTCTTCAATAATTTTAATAATATGCGACAAAAGAAGCTATGTTAACTTTGCATCCATCTCCGTTGCAGAGACTGGGGTGTGACATAGAAAATTATTGGCATCATATGAATAGTGAAAAAGCACGAAGTATTCTCAAACGCAGTGTCTAAGCCTTGCTACGAGGATTACCGCCATCCGTTAGGACTTAAATAGTTTTAGGAGGAACGACTATACCAGCTTCACCTTTTGTTGAGCAAAACGCTTCAGAAAGGGAACTGGGACCATCTCCGCGAACTAGGTCGACGTCGGAGATCAAGTCAGGACCCGTCGATAGCCAAATTCTTAACTGGCACTACAGCCCCTTGTGGGCTTTGGCCTTCGCGGAGAGTAGAGCTCGCGCGATTTCTTGACCCTGGCACTACAAGGAGGAGATGTGGTCAGCATCTCGCTCCGACCGGTTCGACCCCAGGTACTCATTTTATAGCAGGCTGAGTAGGCCTGGGAGCCAGTCTGGATGTTAAGGCGTGATGAAAATCCCCACCTCATCGGGGATCGATCCCCGGCCATCCAGCCAGGAACTCAGTGCTCTATCCACTGAGCCACGCAGACTCCGCGATAGCCAAATTACTGAGACTATTACGCACGACTCTGGATAGTTGTTGATCAGAGGCGGAGATGATATAAAGAAGGTAGATGTCATGGGCAGAGTCGTAGGCAGGTGCACAGAAAGGAAGGGCAAACAGACATCCGCCGGTATATCGGTGGAATAGAGATATCGCCGCTCTTCGAAGAAAGCGAGTCCGGGCAAGGCAGCAAACAGATGGAATCATGCACGCTGCGAGTCTAAAACCATGAAATCGTATCCCAGCGGTCCCTTCGATAAATCCGGAACGATAATTAACGCCCGGTTTTATTTTAAGCAACAGGCGGAGTACTAGAGGGTCAAGGCGTCAAAAGTGAGAATTACACTGTCCCGAAGCATGCCCAAGGAAGTCCAAAGCAGACCCGACTTATGCCGATTGTTGGAGGTTCGAAGCAGAGAAAAAGAGCGCTACTGGCGTCGGTGATTACATCAGAGCTAAAGTACGGTATTATTGTTTCGGCTCATGCTCTTAAGACCCAATAATCACGATGGAAAGTGACTTCAGTCAATAGACTGTCTGAAGATGCCTTCAGTAGCCGCGTGTGCAATAGCCGGGATGCTGCCAATAGAATTACGAGCTGAGGAACGAATATACCTCTAAGATCGGAAAGGATCAACCAATGCAGCGGACGGAGTTGATCAAGAATGCGAGAACTGACAGTCAAATGTCGATAGCCGTTGCTTTGGGATGCATGCCTATTGAAGATGAAATCATCGTTTGATTCCGCAGATAGACATACGCCTCAATAGAACTCACAAATAAGTAAATTTTTACATGACTCAGGTCATGGATGCTTCAAGGCACATCTCTTCAAATTCAAACATGACCAATTCCCAGAGCGTAGGCGTTCTGCGTAGGTGTAAATGAGGACCCAGAACATGTGTTCCACCGCGATTCAGTACGCTCAGTAGTGCCTGAAGACCACTCTTGATGTTGTCTGAGAACACCGTAGAAATTATGCTCTCATCGGAGGAAGAATGGGAGACAAGAACCTCCTACGCAGAGGAAGGCGTCAAAGAATTGCGCCGCGCAGAACAGCACAGGAAAATTGAAAGAAAATAACGTAGATGTACCTGAACTCCTGAAGTAATAGCTACGGCTAGACCCCCCCTCCACGAATTAATGTTTACCAGCGGTCGAACTGTGGTAAAGGAGGATGAGACGGGGGTTTCTAGTATGTTGTGATCCATCTGACCTAACCCGACATATCCAGCCATTGACATCTTAGCCTGCAATGAGTAAATTCATTTTTCCCTCTACACACACAAAAAGACTCATACAAAGATCTTGGTAGCAGTGCCTGCTTGAAGAGTAGGATTTGATATCCAAATAATGTTCACTCAACATGGCTTGTGAGTTTTACATCTTTGAACCACATAACCGCATGAAGTTCTGTGCGGAAAGATGCCTGATAACGGGATGCACTGAGGGGTACATGAGTGGCTGTCCATTCAGCAAAAACAATTTTTGTCAAGGTCATATAAGCACACTCAAAGCACAGTAAAAGTGCATGAAGAAAGGGAGCTTACGTAGAGAAATAATATCCTTGTGTTCCCAAAGAGTTCAATAAAGTTTCAAAAATAAACAATTTTAGGTTTTCATTAAATTTACCCATGTGTTTTGTTTCCTTCAATTATGATATCAGGGCAGCTCAAAACATTATTTTTGTCATCCCATTCAAACCACAATTATTTAGGATACTCCAACAAAGTAACAATTTGCTCCACGATGGGATAGCTCAAATTGTTGAAAATCTTTGATAAGAAATCCTGTTTGAACGTATTGCCAAAAAATAATTCAATGCACAACTGACAACAAGGTTAACAATTTGAACCTAAGGTTTGGAGAGAACAATTAATTAAAGAGTTTCAATCGAATCTTTTCAACTTGAATTACACTGAGATCTTCAAAAGCAATTGAAACATTCATATATCAAATAAACTACATAATTATAACAATGAGAAATAAAAATATTACATACTCGGGCTGGTCCCAAAACCTCCGTTCAGGTACTTTGAAGTGTCGTCTTCTCGTCATATGGAGCAATAATTCAATCTTTTCAGGAAAGGCAGCAGTGCAATTTGGGCATTGTAAATTATACATACAAAGCCTTATAAAGTTAACTAATTTTACCTAGCAAAGAAAACAAAAAATTAATAGTTCTTGTTATTCTTGTTACTCTTTTATGAAGCAATACAAAATTATTTATACCATTTGCTTCTTATTACCTGGATGAAATCTGACAACAAGAATATAAGTTGTAATTCAAGAAAAATGTATTTTTCTGTCAACAAATCAAACTTCTCAATATAGTTTTGTATTTTGTTTTACCACGGAAAAACAAAACCAAAGTGCTCTATGGATTTCATTCAAGTAGGCAACCTCTGCAAGGGTGGCAGTTAAATGTTAATTCTACATGATGCACTACGTAATATTTTAATGTTCCAAAACATTAAAATTTAAAAACGTTTTTGTGGTTTATATTATCCAAGCACATGGCCTGACGCAGTATAGGAAAGGGGGGAGGGTCGGAATCCTCCTGTTTTTGTAAGTAGTAATCCCCTTGGAAAAGGAAAGGGTTCCTCAACCGTGGTTGTAATGGAAGTATATTATCTGTATCAAATATTGTTTGCCATTTGTTAATTAATTAACAATTTGAATTAAGCAATTACACAAATTTAAAATATTTTAAGAACATACAACATTAAATATAACACATAAAAATTTTGGCACGAAGTCTGGATACCTTCAAAAATGAATTTCAGACAACGAGCCTGGTAATATCTTTACATTCTGAAATAAAAGAGTAAAATGCCTTTAAATTGCATAAAACCTTAAGTAGGGCCTACTTTACCTTACAATAATGCAGCCAATAGAATAACATTGTTTATAATAAACACTTCACAACCTACCTGATGGTAAAAATTCAGAGAATTATTCACACAACTATCTTGAAAATCAAATTCGTGTTTCTGGCGCATGTGTTCCAAAACTTCTTCAAATTTTTTTTTTGAATCATCACAAAACAAACAAACGATTCTCGGCTCCACATTTTCTTCCTCCCAATCAGACCAATCTGAATTATCATCAGAATATTCAGAATCCTCTTGTTCGCTCTACAAAAAGAAAGTGGTTGTTGTATTTGTGAATATAAAATATAACAATGCACAAATTTCTACATACAAATCTTCGCAATATCCAGTAAATTACTGATGATGGCAAAAAAGCTTTTTAATAACATGATAACTTCAAACATCATCTACTAATTTGTCTTATTTCGGTACAACTAGATGAGCACAGAAATGAGGAATATAATTTCAAAAGATATATCATTAAAATTTTGACATTTAAGTGCTAAATAAGATTGATAGCCAAATTTCGCGATTAGTGAAGACTAGAGCAATGTAACCATTGTTCTTATAGTGCCTTAGTAAAGACTAATCTTTGACATTAGTAAATGAAGTGTATTTAAGAATAACTTCCTTCTAAATCTGCAGAACATGCTTTATTACGGACCACTTCAAGAACACTATAACATGGAAGGTCAGCGCAATACTGCGATCTGCATCACTCAAGCAGAGTACAGCCACCACAAGGGTTGTCAACTACATCACATTCCTCCTTCACCAGATACAAAATACAATGGCAATTTTAAACACTACACTTGCTATAGTATATTAAATTTAATATACACGTGCAAATGCAGCTTTATATCCATTACCTTGTTAAATACATTCAATAATAATTTCTGGAAACAATGATCTGAATTTGGAATTTCTAGGCAAGCAAACTTGGATCATTTACTAGGGGGTGTGTGATGTATAATTGAAAGTAATCAAGCAAGTTGGCTACACTGCTTTATTAGTGTCTGTGTTGCTTCTACCGTATCCTGTGCGTGCCTGTGTGTGGTTCACATGTTGTATGCCGTTCCATTATGGTAGTTTATTGTATCGGAATAAATCCACGCTTATACTGATTTCTGTGAGTTCCACTGCCCAACAGGGGGGACCAAAAAGTAACAGGAATTTCTTTAAAAAATGCTTGAACTATATTCTTTTCAAATACAACTTTAATTACCTTTAATGTACTCTCTATTAGCACTAATTCACCTTGCCAAACCTTCACTTCAGTGTTGGCAGCACCTTTTAGATTCGTTCTCATCGATACCTGCTAGCGCCGTCGTGACATGGCGTTTTACATTGTCGACATTGGCAAAATGCTTTCCTTTCCAGCCCCTTTTCATTCAGGAAGAAGTCCCAGGGACCTAAATCTAGCGAATAGGGCGCGTGGGTCAAGGTATCCGTCTTCGTTGAGGCCACAAAATGGCGAAAACTGAGAGCTGTGTACGCGGCAGCGTTGTCACGATGCAAAAAATTTTGCTGCCAATCATCGCATTTCCAAATCACGACTCAAAATGCGCTGAACTGACTTCCAGGACAACCCGGATAAGTCTTCGAGTTCGTCTTTTGTCTTTGGGTCGATTCTCCCTCATGAGATTATTGATATTGTCGACGTTCTCGGTTCGAGCAGTTGCAGGACGACCGGAACGGTGCTGATCCTCAATGTCCATTTCCCCCATTTTTAAACCAAGAAAACTATTCGTATACTTGAGTTTTACTAAGAGCATATACTTTGTGTGCCGTTTGCATTATCTCAATAGTTTCCACTGCGTTCTTGTGTAGTAAAAAACAAAACATTACAATCGCATGTTCGTGAGAATCAGCAGTTTTTTCGTGTCACGAGTGCTCAACAGACACGTACAAAGAACTGTCACAGAAACCACATGCGTTGTTGTAGGGTGTCGCCGCTTGGCAAAATGATTCAGGAGAATTTCCACAACAGCTCGACAGTAGCGCAAACTGGTGCTACATATACCCGATGAGAAGCATTACTATTCCCGTTACTTTTGGGTATAATATATCAAACACAATACACAAATACAAATTTTACATAAACACAACAAAACTTCAAAATACAATGAAAAATAAGACACTAAAAGGGCAATTTTAAATTGTACTATTACTAATGCAACTTAATTCTAATACAACATAAAACAATATAATAATATATTCAAACGTTTGGGAGGTTTAATGTTTCTCCTAGTTGCCTTGCAACTAAGATTTCCGTACTGACATTAGGAACAGTTGCTGAAGGTTGTACCTCTTCAGGACTGTTTTGAGTTTCATTTTGATTTGGTTCAAATGAACACCCCCTGTGCTTACAATCTTCTTCTACTTCCTGTGATTCAACTGTCATATTCGTCTTCAAAAAAAGCGACCTACCTTGAGCATCTGATTTACATGTCTCTTCCATTCAAGGGGCTGATCCGTGAAGGGCTTAGAAATATATATCATGTCACCTAATTTCTTCTTTACAATTGCTTTCTTCCAAATTGGTTTCTTCAAATTTCGGTAAACCCTCACATAACATATTTCACTGATATCAAATACAACCTGTCTCAATTCGTGGAAATTTTCTATTTACTTTGCCAACCCTTTAAATTTCGCAACCTGTTTGCCACTGATTTTCTTAAAAAATCTAAACGTGTTATGTGTTATCGAACCAAAATATTACTAGCAGGAGTTTTACCAGCGTAACAATGCGCAACATTTCGACAAGTTAACAAATATCTAAACAAAAGCGTTCTCACGCTAGTACCTTTACTTCTTTTGTCGGCTAACGCCTTGTCTAATCCATGTTTAAATGACTTTACCATGCTTTCTGCCGCTCAGTTGGTGGAGGGGTGGTTCGGCGAAGAAGTCTTGCATGCTATTCCATTATTTTTACAAAAATTACAAAAACGTCAGAGACGAATTGTCTCCCGTTATCAGCTATTATCAACTCTGGTAAACCGAATCTTGCACATCATTCCCTCAATTGTTCGATCATACTCCCAGAATCAATCCTTGACACCTCTGCAACTTCTGGCCACTTTGAGAAAGCATCGGTCATTACGAGATAAACCTTCCCCTCAATCGGTCCAGCATAATCCAAATGAATTATCTCGAACACTCGTCTCGCATCGCCAAATTTAACTAGGTTCTCTTGGGTAGTTGGTTTACCTGACTCAAGCACACATTACAATCTTTAGCATACCTTTCGATTTCATCATCGAGTTTACGCCACCAAAAATATTAACGTGCAAGTGTTCTTATCTTTACTATGCCTTGAGTGCTATGCAACTCATTCAATACCTGCTTGTGATACTTCTCT
The DNA here is from genome assembly GCA_002313205.1 of Laupala kohalensis. NCBI lineage: Eukaryota > Metazoa > Arthropoda > Insecta > Orthoptera > Trigonidiidae > Laupala > Laupala kohalensis. The sequence goes on from NNCF01129037.1 coordinate 689,871, forward strand.
GAAATCAAAACTCTATAACCTCACATCAAAACACCATTTTCAATACTAATTTCCGTGGACCTAACACTGTATGGTTTTAACACGTCCGGAAATTGTTTTGGCCACCCGTCCTTAATACACATAAAAACTTTGCTCAAAGTAGGGTCTGTTCTAACAGCCTGTCTAATTTGGTAAGCATTTAAAGGAATACTTTCCTCTGCGAAAAAATTAAAATAATCAAATCCATTTGCTTAATCTAGATCAACAACTCGATCGAGCGGTATTCTTGAGAGTCCGTCTGCATCCCCATAATCTTTACCTTTAATATACTTGATAGCATAATCAAATCGCTTATACACAAATCCCCATCGTTGTAATCTACCTGCTGCCAAGTGTGGTATACTTCTGTTTTCTCCAAATAAGGCAATTAAAGGTTTGTGGTTCGTGGTTAAAATTAATTTCTTTCCCAACAAATAGTGTAGAAAATTATTTACGGCCCAAGAAATTGCTAAAGCCTCTTTGTGAATAACTGAGTAATTTAATTGGTGCTTTTTTTAGCTTCCGCTATGCAAAACTAATGGGACTTACAGAACCATTGGAATAAATATGGGTCAATACAGTTCCCAATCCCACCTATGACGCATTACAACCTAACACGTTTCTGTGACAGGTCAAAATGAACAAGAGTTTTGTCAGAAGCAATTTTCCTTTTCACTTCTTCAAAAGACACATCACACTTCTCATTCCAGTCCCAATTTTTATCCGTGCTGAACAATTGATATAATGGAGTTAACTTATCAGCCAAGTTCGGCACGAATTTACCATAATAATTTATCGTACCTAGAATGGTAAATTAAACATTGTTTACTTGTTGCTCATAGTTCCATTCTTTGATAACTTTGCTAATTCTCCACAATTACAAAGTTTATCTTACCTATGAAAGCTTTAACTTGCGTCAAATCCTAAGGAATTGGCGCTTCAATAATTGCACGAATTTTCTCGGGCTCTGTGTTTAAACCCTCTTTCTCAATTATACGGACCAAATGCGTAATTTTTTTTGAAGAGAACTACACTTTTTTAAATTTAATAGAAACCCGACCTGTTTCAAACGTTCGAACACTCGCTATAAATTTTCTAAATGTTCTTCCATGTTCTTTCCCGTTACTATTATGTCATCAAAAAATTCGTTACTTAATTTATTCCCAACAAAACTTTTTCATATGCTTTTGAAAAATAACGCACGCTGGCTTAGTCCATAAGGATGCTTAGTATCATACCAATAAAATAAAATAAGGCAGTCGATTCGGCACATAAAATCCCTTGTAAAAGGGATCTAAATCTAACCTTGAAAATAACTCGCCACGTTGCATAGTCGCACACACTTCAACTTTGAGAAAAGGATAGTTTACAACCTTCTAAATCTGCAGTACATTATTTATTACGGACCACTTCAAGAACACTGCAACATGGTGTGACACCGCGAGCATGGAAGGTCAGCGCAATACTGTGATCTGCGTCACTCAAGAAGAGCAAAGCCACTACAAGGGTTGCCAACTATATCACAATAAAGATTAGTAAGAAGTCAATGTAGGAGATGAGCAGCCCCGTAGGCCAGAAATACTCCAAGCGGGAGGGAAGATAAAAAAACTAAACTAAACTAGGGAAGATACAACTAAATTTCCCAGGACCCTTTCAATTCCCAAATGTAGGAATGCATGATTCTTTTTGGGAATTATATATTTCTATTCCTATTTATCACAACAACTCACTAATTTGAAGGGACCATAAAAATTATTAAAAAACATTAAACATGTTATCTTTGTTTTGAAACGGTGCAGACATATTTACAGCTAAATTGAAAATTATTTTTAAGTAGACCATTTTACAAAACTACTCAAACTGAAGGACTTTGGCTATTCAAAATAATTTTCTAACCTAATTTTATAGCTAAATACTTCGATTGTTATACAAATGCACGCTGATATTGAATGTGTTTGTACTTATACTATGATTCAAATGAATGAAAGTATTAGAAGAGACTACAGGGAAATTTTGCAATGACTAAATGAGAGTTGAGGGTAGAATATTACCAGGGTGGAGGCACTTTAATCCATCCCTAACCACAAAAGGAGAATACAATGATCATCTGAAACAAAGATTTCTTCTGTACGAATTGGGTTTCTGAGAGTGATGATAGGCAGCGTCGTACAAATGTATGAGTGAACAATTTTTTTGTCCTCAATAATTCATCAACAAATGGATGGATTTAAACAAAACTTAATATTCATATTTTATTGTATTTGGAAGACAGCCCTATTGCTGGATAGTTCATTCTTCCATTATTAATTTATTTACTTTCATTATTTACTTCCGATATGCCAAATTTTGAAAAAAAATCAGCATTCTATGAATTTTAAAACATGCATACAGATTGCCCAAACTCATTTTTGTTTGTCATGTAAGAAATAAAAGGTTCAAAATGTACAATTGTATGTTCTTTTCCTAAAGTAAATAAACTGCAAGGGAAGTTCAATCCTAATTGTCAAACTATTGCAAAAAATTATATTTTAAAATCAAAACAACACGTCGACTTATGTCCTTATCTAAGATTCAATTCAACTAATTTGGATTTATTTTCAGACTAAATAAACTTATTGGTAAAAAATATGTGTTCTAAATATATATTATGGCTAATGTGGCCAATAAAGTGATGCATCTGTAAAGCTAAGCTCTATCATTATTTAATCTGCTAAGAGAGTTTCGATCACACCAATCATTTCTAATATCTTCCCAGAATTTTTCAAATAATAAAAAGTTTAAATGAACTATTTACATAATGAACATTATTACTAGAAAAAAAACGCCCAGTACCGAAATGAACAGCCATCTAAAAGTTGACAGCAATTAAACCAGACCACAAATACATGAAAAGTAACCAAATATATATGTATTGTAACATATATTGAAAGTTATTTAATTCCTTTCATTGTTGAATTATTCAGTATTTTCAATGCCCTTTTCTTCGAATTCATCCAACAATTGACTCAAAGGATGCGTTGTGGAAATGCTCTAGTACTCGACATTATATGCAAAAATCCTTAATAATTTACTCATATTTCTGTTAGTTGATGTTCAGTTTGGAAATAACTATAATTTTAGAAATTCCCTTTTTTTCTTCGCAATGTTTTACTGTTCCCTTGGTATTGTTTTAAAACAGTCTTATTGAGCTGCTACTAAAAAACTACATTTTCCTACCCCATTATTAGCACCAGTAGGAGGCAGTGTCAAAAATGAACTAGACATCAGTAGACAAGCGTGTTTGGGAACTCAAAACAGAGACAAATAGGTTATGCATTTGTAATAATCCTGTGTATTAGAACATACACGAGTTCTTCACAATGCCTTACATATTATTACAAATTATAACATATCATTAATAGATGTTTCAATATAAACTACATTAAACATATATTTTATAATTTAAATTAACAAACTATATAATATATTTTATATCATTTATTTATATAAATTATTTTAAGTTTATGAATCAACTTTGTACCGTATTATCTCGTTAACTTATTTCGAACGGATATCTATGTTCAAGTGTCTCTGCGTATCCATAGATTAGACATATTTTCTTCATTGTATTGTTTTTCGTTCTCAATTTGATGGTAAACAGACATCTAGCAGTTCATTTCGTATATTTTGCGCATGCCCAACAAATTTTGGTGTATCAAGTTAAAAGATAAATAATTTATACATTCGTAATTAATATACGTTGAATGTTGTGTGCATACGGACTAAAAATATAAATGCTTCGCTCACCTATAGAAAGGGGACGTACAAACTACCTGGCATGTAACAGGTATTTCAGAGTTTCATTTTAAAATTTTTTAACTCATCTTAGCGTGTTCATATAGACATGATAGTACGGAAATTTTTATTTAATTCAGAGAGTTTCCGCATCTTATTTCTATTACTATGGTTTTATTACCAGGACGAGTGTTTAGTGCGTCTCACCAACAGTGAAGAATGCGTTCAGTGTTAATAGTTCATGCATCAGCGTGTTCTGATTTCATGGTTCTCCGACAACATGAACACGACCGCCTTGTGAGTATTGAAATTACTTTTTCGTATGTTTTTCTCGAGCGATATATATTCATTTTATTAGCTGATAACTGATAGTTTCTACTGCTGTATGTGTTACTTTAATAATGAAAAGTTTTTAGTGCCTTATGACACTGTGTAGCCTTATGCAGCGTTATAACATTGTGTCCATATGGACACACTAGGAACTAAAGGTGTCAAAAGAAACGAATGCTTTGGAACACTGTAACTCATAACAATTTTGTCTATAGCTGTTCGTGTGCAGACAATTTATACAACAAAATTTTTATTTTGTAGGGGTTCAGTTCTTTCTAACTGAGGTATTTGGCAAATTATTTTGATGGTGAACTTGGTTTCTTGGTTCACGAATCGAATAAATACGAAATTATGGAAAAACATCCGAATTCACGTGATGAAATGTGCTTTAAAGGCATCTCGATATTGAGTGGATAAAATCGTGTTCCATCAAAGAGCAAAATCTAGGGAACCGTAAATAGACTCAACAAAGTCGTTGCTAATACGATGAGAAGAAATAGATTTGATGAGATATTAACATTTCTACACTATTACTTATTTAAAATTTCCACACGATAAAGTCTTCGTGTTATTCATTCTCCTTTTGTTAGGAATAAACTTATATGTGATAAGTGAAAATTCACGTAAATATTTAACTTCGTCTTTTTATTAAATCATTGAATGAAACGACCTTACTTTCATAGACTCTATTTACTTTCAATTACATATACTTTATAGCATTTGGCCCCCCGACTGTGGGCCATATTAAAGTATATTTATTAAATAGTAGTAAAGTATATTTAACGGAAAACAAATACAGACTTTGAAAGTAAGGCCGTTTCATTTAATATTTAATGTAAGTTCTCCGGACATAATTACAGTATGGATTATTTTGTTTACATTGTTGGGAGAATTATTTTTCATGTTATTTCACATTATTGGTGTATTTATTTGACCACAGTCGGAATTAATGTATCGTAAACAAGAACCACTTCTTAGAAAGAGGTCTCTATTTTGACATCACATCCTAGCGTGTCCATATGGTCACGGCACTTTTCCATAAGCACAAATGTTAGAAAATAGAAAAAAAATATTTTTAACGCTTCTCAGATGAATAAAAAAAGAAAAAAATAGCTGGAATTCAAAAATTAAAAAAAATTAATCCGGACACTTAGGGGTAAAATTGATTTGACACAACAAATGATCTGAAAACAATGTTCCGCGTTTAGTTCCTGGTGACAATTGACTTCATCGAATATATGTGTTTTTACTTTCTCATATAAGTAGTATATAGAAAGTATTGTAATGGTAAAAAAATGGAAAACGAGATTTTTGCGGAAATATCCGTTTTGGAGATCTCTGATTCCGAAAAAGTGGTTTTTGGCATAATGTCCGTCCGTCTGTGCGCAGCGATTCTGAGTAAATAGATGAATAAATTTAATTCACATTTCGA